>CM053332.1:18670554-18993233 GCA_028583605.1 Dastarcus helophoroides
TGTCTGTCTATCTGTCTATCTGTCTATCTGTCTATCTGTCTATTTGTCAATTTGTCTATCTGTTCATTTGTCTATCTGTATATCTTGTTCATTTATCTGTCTATCTCTGTGTCCTTCTATCTATGTGTTCATTTATTTGTCCATTTACCTGTCTCTCTGCCGTCTGTTTTTTTAGTAATGTGTCCTTCTATCTGTCTGTCTGTCTCTCTGTCTGTTTCTCTGTCTGTCAATCTACCTGCCTGTGCGTTTTTCTGTTTCTCTGTCCCCATCTGTGTCTCTGTTTGTCTGTTTCTCTGTCTCTCTGACTCTCTGCCTCTCTGCCTCTCTATCTCTCTTTGTTTCTGTGCCTCTGGCTCTTTGTCTCTCCTCCTATCTGTAGGCATGTTTATCTCTCCATCGATCTATCTAGCTATTTATTTAGCGATAAATCAAGATTAAGGGGAAATTTCAATTTTAAATTTTAAACATTATATTTTCCCGAAAACTTAGACGTTTCGAAATAGTCGAGATTTCGTTAAAGCAAACAAAACTTCGAGAGAAAAGTGGAAAATTCAATTTTAAAAAAATTAAAATTTTAAATAAAATATTTAAATTAGAAAGTAAAGCACTGAACTAAACACTGTGGCTTGTGATTAAGTCCAAAGAAGGTTTCACCCCTTTACCACATCGGCAATTAAATAAATAATTACGCGATGCGTATTTCGCCAGCAGAACTGGTATATTCAAGCGTACTAATCTAAAAAGATTAGGAAAAGTTCCAGAGCCAGTTCTGCTGGCGAAATACGTATCACCTAATTATTTATTTAATTGACGATGTGGTAAAGGGGTGAAACCTTCTTTGGACCTAAATTAGAAAGCTTAAAAAAATGGTACATGACCAAAAATGTTAGAAATTAATTTAAAAAATCTGAACATTTCGAATATTTAAAAATTAAAATTTTAAACTATTCAAGAAAAAGTCTATATTACTAAAAAATCGACAAAAAAAAACTTTGCTCCAAATTTCAAAATTTAGAACCAAGTTTTGCAATTAAAGCCAAAATTCGAGAAAGTTCCTGGAAGTTTAGGTTTCTAACTTATAGCCGATATTTTCGAACAATAAAAAAACATAATAAGGTGAAACCCAAAGGTTGGGCAGAAAAGTAATAACTTTGATGAAAAAAATTCAACCAAGAGCAAGTCGGGCTTAAAATTGTTTCTTTCTAAACGCAATTGCTGCGTTCCGAGCAATTTAATAAACTAGTGCTAACTTCGAAAATATTCATCTAAATTATGTGTCACACAAATTTGATGTGCACTTCTATCCTTTGAACTAAATCCAAGTATTTTATTTGAAAAGCAATTATTTCCTTATGGCTCAAAAAGCCTTGGAATGCAAGCAGCTATTTTTCCTTTTTATTATTTTATTTTTTTGGTGGAACAGAACTGGTCCTTGGTTATTTTCAAAGATTGAAATACAAATTTTGTCCCCTGAAAAATAAAAACTTTGATAAAAAAAATGCAGCCAAGAACAAGTCGGGCTCATACAATTGTTTCTTTCTAAACGCAATTGCTGCGTTGCGAGCAATTTAATAAACTAGTGCTAGCTCCGAAAATATTCATCTAAATTAAATCATGTGTCACACAAATTTGATGTACATTCTATCCTTCGACTAAACCAAGTATTTTATTTAAAAACAATTATTTCCTTATGGCTCAAAAAGCCTTGGAATGCAAGCAGCTATTTTTCTTTTTTATTATTATTATTTTTTTTTTTTGGTGGAACGAACTGGTCCTTGGTTATTTTCAAAGATTGAGATACAAATTTTGTCCCCTGAAACCAAGAAAGATTAAAAAACACAACAAAGGTTGCTCTAACGCATTTCGATAGCCAAGCTATCATCTTCAGAGGGACACTATCACCTAATCCTAGAATTAGCACTTATAAACTAAGAATATTCGCTTCGTGTATACATTTTTATATAAAATATTTTTTTGTCTCAACAGAGATTACGATATCGAAAAAACCTGCAGTTTTCTGATAATCTGTAGCCCAATATACTAAACCTAATAAAATCAAAATTTTATCTTTGGAATCCTAGGAGAAGAGCAAAAAGAAAGGTTATTTCAGACACATTTTAAGCTATATCTTTAAGACGATTGGACCAAAAATTATTAAAAAAATATTTTACGATCCTTAAAGGTAGATCTTTTGAATTGTATCTCACAAGATATATTAACTAAAACTTGATTTTTCGAAAACCAAATTAAGCCCTAATTGTATTAGAAAATGTTTTCGTTTTCTAATCGTTGACTGGCGGTATTTGCCTAAATCATCTGCTGAGCGAACTTTCAAATTTCTATGTTACATAGTTTTCGAAGAAAACCTGTTCCTAACAGACTGATAGGTGGACGTAAGGGTTCCGTATTTTTCTTTTCAGGTACGGAACCCTAAAAATTTTCAAAATTATAAAATAACATTTCTTGAAAATGCCAGTTTAAACATTTCAAATTTATTGAAAATATCTGTCAAGTTTATCATCTTTATTTTGATAAAATGTTAAGATTCTGATTAAACATACTTATTTCATAAAATAATTTTAAAAAATTTTGGAATATGTCTGGTAATTAAAAGTTTTGGGAAAAAAACTCTAAATTTTAAAAATTCAATTTTTCGAAATTTAGAGAAAATTGAAACACAAATCTTGTCCTCTGAAATCAAGAAAGATTAAAAAACACAACTCTAATGCGTTTCGATACCAAGCTATCATCTTCAGAGAGATACTGAATGATACTGTATGTGATAGCTTAGTTATCGAAACGTGTTAGAGCAACCTTTGTTGTGTTTTTAATCTTTCTCGGTTTCAGGGGGACAAGATTTGTATTTCAATTTTTGAAGATAACCAAGGACCAGTCCGTTCCACCAAAATTATGTCTAAATTTCGAATAAAACCTAAAATTAGAAAGGAAGTTATAATTTCGAAATGACATGAAAAAGCCGAGCTAAGTCTAAGTCTAAATTTAAAGCCAAAAGTACGAAAAAAGTTGAATTCGATGCAAGAGAAGAAAAAAATTAAAAATGACATTTATCCTACTCTATATAAGTTTCAATTTCACAGAAAAAACGTTTGGAATTTAAACTCAGCCATTTTGGGGAACATCTGATATATTTAGAAAATTTTAAAGTTATAAAATAAATTAGAGAAATTTCAAGAGAAATATCAGGTTTAATCCTAACATTTCAGCAAAAATTAAGATGAATAATATTAATTTTATATTAAATATTATTTAAAAAAGAAAATCTTGTCGTAATTTGTCGTACTCTATGAAAGTTCCAAGTTTACAGAAAAAAAGTTTGGAATTTAAACTCAAAATTTTGCAAAACATCTTTGGCAAATTTCGAGCATAAAGTCAGCTTTTCTACATAAAGTTTAGGTTTCGAATTTAGGGTCGATACTTCAGGGAAACAATAAAAATCTAAATGTAAACCTAAAAGGTAAAAATTTCACATTTAATTTTCAGTTTCAATTAGTTTCTTGAAAAATTGGAATTCCAGAGGAAGCACCCAAATATCAATTAAATTCTAAATTTAAAGTCTTAAATTTTAGACTATGGTGAATATTTGAAGATATTTCAGATAAAAAACACTTTTCAAAGATACGAGTGTACAGATTTCAAGTTTAAAGCCAAAAAAAACTAAAAAAAGAAGAACAATTTCGGTGGAAGGATGGAAAAAAATTAACTCTATAAATGTTCCAAGTTGACAGAAAAAACGTTTGGTATTTAAACTCAGAATTTTGAGAAAAATCTTGAAGAAATTTCAAGCAAAAAGTCAACATTGCTACATAAAGTTTAGGTTTTGAATTTAAGGTCAATAATATCAACTTTTTAAAAATTGGACATTTTCAAAATAAAATAATTTGATATGTAGTTAGATGCAAGAAGAATGCAACCTAGACTACAAATTCATGCAGCCCTTCAGGTGTGTATAGTGAATCATAGGTTAGCTAAACTACCAATAGTTGAAACACTGCCACCTAGCGAAGGGGTTGCTCTCTAGGAGAGTTCTCCAGAAGACAAAGATTCTATAATGCACAGACCAATAGGTTTGAACATTTATTAGATTCGAAGTTTGGAAACCAAATACCGGTTTCGATCTTGTTAGATCTCGTCAGTGTGGTATATCCAACTCGAATGCTAATGAATGTTCCGACAAGTAAGTACTAAAACATTCACAGGCGTCAAGCGAGTGACTCTTTAATACTACCACCTATTGATCCATAGAGAAACGATGGCCATCGCCAACAATGTGTTATGCAAGTAGAATGCAACCCAGACTACAAATTCATGCAGCCCTCCAGGCGTGTGTATAGTGAATCATAGGTAGCTGAACTACCAACAGTTGAAGCACTACCACCTAGCGAAGCGGTTGCTCTCTAGGAGAGTTCCCAGAAGACAAGGATTCTATAATGCACAAGACCAATATAGGTTTGAACATTTATTAGATTCGAAGTTTGAAAACCAAATACCGGTTTCGATCTTGTTAGATCTCGTCAGTTTGGTATATCCAACTCGAATGCTAATAAATGTTCCGACAAGTAAGTACTAAAACATTCACAGGCGTCAAGCGAGTGACTCTTTAGTACTACCACCTATTGGTCCATAGAGAAACTATAGCCATCGTTAACAATGTCGTATGCAAGAAGAATGCAACTTAGACTACAAATTCATGCAGCCCTCCAGGCGTGTATAGTGAATCATAGGTAGCTGAACTACCAACAGTTAGAAGCAATCAACTAGATTTTTTGAAAAATAAAAATTTTGCGATAAATAACGCCATAGTGATATTCAAATTTTTAACTATGAATTTATCGATAAATGAACAAGTTGGTAAATTTACAAGCCACAATAACTACGACTTGATTATCGAAAACGTCACTGAACTACAACATAAAAGAAAATACATATTCTTATAGATCATTTTCTTTATTTAACGAAGTGTTTACATATAATTACTGTATCTTAAATTCTAAAACAACGACTTGAATCTGTAAAAACGAGAACGAAATACTTAAAAATAAGATTTATAGCTTATTTTTTGTTCTTGCCATTTCGAGACGTTCCCTGTTTCAAATATTTTACAAATATTAGACGTAATGGTATAAAATATCACAAGCTTCTTCCAGCTTACGGTTAAACTCTCTAATGTAACGCAATATCTGAGCAATTTAAGAAAACAAAAAAGAAAGAATGAATAAATTGAACTTTTAGGAATAGGAATCTGGCTGCCGCGAGCGATACTTTATTTGGAGATAAAATAAAGATAAAAAGGAATCTGAGACGGCATTAATTCTTTCTTTAATTTGCAAAAATTTACTTTGCGAAGTGTTTTATTCCGAAAAACGGAATATTTACTTCATTAGAACAAAGAGGAATAAAAATTATCTGATTTATTTCTTTTGTAAAGTTTGTTTACAAGTTTTTTTTACCATAAAGTCAACCTGAAAAATGAAAGATGCTGTGATAAATTTCCAGCTTAGTAAATTGGTTAACGTCTGCTGTAAAATATGTAAGGTTTCTTTGTATAAAAGAAATTTTATATCATCTTGCTTCTATCGGTCCTGGATCATTTCATATTTTAAAGTTTTATAATGTTTTATTCTCTAAGGTTTTGTAATTTATTCCTAGGGTTTTTAATCTATTGGTTCTTGCGTTGTTATCTAGTGACTTTATAGTTCAAATTCTATCAAAAAAATTTTCAAAAATACTCCTAATGTTTGAATTTTTTAAAGATTTGGCTTTTGAAAATAGTTTTATTCTTAAATTTCGAGTTTTTTCTTCGACCTCTGAATTTAATTTTAACACTTGGATACCTTTTATATTGTACTTTCATCTTTTTGTCGAAATTGCGACCTTAACAGCACAATTCTGATTTCATAATATAGGAATAAAGCTTGACTTCCAAGTCTAAATATTAATTAAAAAATTGAAATGTAGGCATCACTTTCTTATAAAAGATACAGAACAAAATAGCTTCTAAAAAATTGTAATTTTGTTTAAAAAACGATTTCACGATGTAGAAGTCTTTCTAGAAGTTTTTAATTGTTTTCTAAACATCATTTAGTTTCATTTCAAAAACATCGAATTTAACCACAAAACTTCGAGTGCATATATTCGAAATATCTAGAATCAGGTTAAAATTTTGAGTTAAAATATTAAGAAATCAAATTTCGAGTGAACAATTGGAAATTTTAAAGGTGAACTTTTTTCTCAAAAAATGCAAAAAATTCGAAACAAATTTCAAATGTTAGGATTTTTTAATGTTTTTAATGTGTCCTAGACATTCTCACTTTTTCATTTCGAAAGTCAAAGACTAAGCTTTAACTGTTTGTATATATTTCTTAAATTTTCACCTTAAAAGTATTTCGCTTAAAAGAAAAAACGAAATTCTTTTTTCAACCCTTTAATGCCCAACGGTAGTTATAAGTACCTTTGGTTTTTATTAAACTCCTTTGCATGTATTAATTTTTTGCCAATTTAACTTGTTGATACACAGTATGTGAGGTATTTCTATATTTGGATAAATCAAATTGTCAAAAAAAAGTAATACATGCACGGAGATTTGATAAAAACTGATTGGTACTTGTAAGTATCGTCCGTCGGGCACTAAGGGGTTAAATTCAGAATTTCGATAAAGAAATCAAAATAAACATCTTATTACGTATCTTGGCACCTTTTAAACAACAAAAACTCGAGAACTATAATCTAACGAATAAAAATTCCGGCGCATCCACCATAACTTTGGTCGGCGTTATTTGGGCGCGAGTGAACTAATTGAATTTATGTAACCTTATGTACTCTAAAATAACGAGATTAAACTAAGTTTCGAGTAAGCCCCATTTACATATTGAATCACTGGCTATTTGAAGGGATTCTGACTAGGCGATCTGCCTATTAATAGAAGGGTTGCAGGAAACAACCTAAGTAAAGCAGCGACTATATTAATGCACTCTCTGCATGCGAAACAACCTTATCGATTGGAATAGGAGCCAAATCATGTATAAACTTGACCGGCTCCACTGCTCTCACAAAGCTTTATTAAACACTAACTAATTCCTGAAATCTTGTATCGAATCTACTATAACAGATTCGTATTATTGAGTGATGAGATCCCTAACCAAATGTATGCAGTCTTGAAAATAATGCTTACCATACTTTTTTTTAGTGGAACGAACTGACCCTTGGTTATCCTCAAACCTTCGTTAATCTTGCTTGCTTACAGGGGACAAGATTTGTATTTGAATTTACCATACTTGTTATAATGTACTAAAAGAAATACCTTCACGTCTCTAAAAAGAGTAGAAAGTAAATTGATTAAAATGACCCACGAGATCTGTTTTTATTTTAAAGTCCCCCAAAGGAATAAACTTGATTCCTTAAGTTTGAAAGTTAAAATTGCGTGAAAATGTCGCGCACCACAACACACGACCCATGAGAATTTCTTTCGAGGTTCTTATTAAAATACAAAACAACATCAAGAAGGCGATTTATCTCCTTGTAAATAAATAACCAAGTTTAAATATTCATCACATCATTCAAAAACAACGTGTACTTGTGCTGTGGTTGTGGCATTATAGGTTTTTTATTAGGGCAGATCTAATCGATTCAATAAATTTTCTTTATTTCAGAGACAACGTTTTGTGTACTCCTTATTAAAGTAATTAAGAATATCGTAAACAAAGTCAAATTTCTGGTTTAAACTGTAGAAAAAATAAACAAGTTTACCGGTCGTTTTAAATCAGCTTACAGTTGACTCGCCGATAACTATTAAATTTTAACTTAAAATTCATGAATGAAATAGAAATTTTTTTCACTTTGAAGAAAATGCGAATTTGGTGTGGGGTTGAGGGTCATTTTGCTTAAAAATTTCTAGGAAAATGTCACATAATCAGGAGACTCGAATGAGAATTTTAGGATGAATATAAGAATAGCATTAGTAATGTTTATTCCTTGGCAACTTTGAGGTTAAAATATAAATTTTGACACCATTATGAAAAAATAGTTTTCTAAGTGTTTCGCCTCTTTTTGCTTAACTTTTGAATTTAAATTATAAATTTTGAAATTAGAACAGAAATAAGTTTTGCTAGTTTTTCTAAAAACTCAAACCTTGAAGCAATTTTTTTAATTTTGACAAGAACGATTCTTATTTTTCGCATAACAATCGGCCGATATTGACAATGAATTGCCCAAAAAAATTATTCTTTAATTGTAAATAGTGGGAAATATTTTGAAAAGAAATTTGTGCAAGCAAAGACCAACGATCTTTCTTTTTTCGTAGATACAACAAACCTTAAATAGTTCGGTACTGATCCAAGAAAAACATTTGAGTGTTATATGAAAATGACAAAATTTTGAAGGAAAATTTAAACATAAAAAAATTGAAATGTAGAAACTTTTAAAAAAGCAGAATTTTCAAAAGATTTAAGACAACTAATAAATCTGAAAAATTTCTAAATTAACTAAAATCAGGATTTTCAAATAAGGACGAAATCTTAAAAACTGGCTGAAATGACGAAAGAATTTTTAAATATCTTGAAGCTCTCTAAGCAGTTTAAATTTATAAGCATATTAATTTTGGCTAAAATGTAATCTTCAAATAACTTCGACCAAAATTCAAATAACTTAAAAACTTATAAACAAATCTAAATGTTCAAAACATTCCGAACATTCAAAAAATCGAAATTTTGAAAAGTTGGCAGAATTTTTAATAGAAATTTCAAGAATAAGTCGAAATTTCTATACTCTATGGTTAAATAAGGCAAATGACAATTGCGTCCAACACTCCTTTTTCCCAAAAATCTTGACAATTGGTAGTAGAATGCGTCCAATAATTGAGATTTATTAACCAAAATTTCGTCTTTTTTAGTTTAAAAAAGTTTAAATTTCGAGAAAAAAGTCGAAATTTCGAGTTTTAGATCCAAATTTTAGGATTAAGATCAAAATTTCGAAAAAAAGTCGAGATTTTAAGTTTAGAGTCGAAATTTCGAGAAAAAAGTCGAAATTTCGATATTAAGGTGAAAATTTGGAAAAAAAGTCGAAATTTGGGAAAAAAGTCGAACTTTCCAGATTAAGGTCGAAATTTCAAGAAAAAGGTCGAAATTTTGAAAAAAAAGTCGAAATTTCGGGAAAAAGAGTCGAAATTTAAGAAAAAGGTCAAAATATCGAGAAAAAAATTTAATCCTGCGAAAAAGGTCAAAATTTCGAGAAAAAAGAGTCAAAATTTTGAGTTTAATGTCGTAATTTCAAGATAAATGTTAAAATTTCATTATTAAGATAAACATTTCAAGAATAAAGTCAAAAATTGAAAAATGATTTGAATGAAATGAATTGAATTTTTCGGAGTAGGGTCGAAATTTCTAGAAAAAAGTCTAAATTTCGAAATATTTCGAGAACAAAGTCAAAATTCGGGAAAAAAGTCGAAATTTTCAGAAAAGAATCGAAATTTCGAGAAAAAAAAGTCGAAATTTGCGAAAAAAGTCGAAATTTTGCGAAAAAAGGCAAAATTTTGAGTTTAAAGTCAAAATTTCGAGAAAATGTCGAAATTTTGATATTAAGGCCAAAATCTTGAGAAAAAAAACGAAATTTTGAGAAAAAAGTCGAACTTTTCAGATTAAGGGCGAAATTTCGAGAAAAAAGTTAAAATTTGAGAAAAACGTCTAAATTTCTAGAAAAAGGTCACAGTTTTGAAATATTTCAAGAAAAAAGTCAAAATTTGAGGAAAAAGTCGAAATTCTGGAAAACAAGTCGGAATTACGGTGAAAAATGTCGAAATTTATGAAAAAAGTTGAAATTTCGAGAAAAAAAAGACGAAATTTTTAGTCTGAAGTCAAAATCTTGTAATTTAAGAAAAAGGTCGAAATTTCTAAAAAAAAGTCAAAATTTCTGGAAAAAAGGGTCGAAATTTGAGAAAAAGTCATAATTTAGAGAAAAAAGTCGCAGTTTGAGAAAAACATCAAAATTTGGAAATATCTCGAGAAGAAAGTCGAAATTTGATAAAAAGGTCGAAATTTCGAGAAAAAAGTCAAAATTTCGGAAAAAAAAGAGTCAAAATTTGAGAAAAAAGTCAAAATTCGGAGAAAAAAGTTAAAATTTCGAGAAAAAGAAGTTTATTCTTGCGAAAATGGTCAAAATTTCGAATAAAAAAAGGCGAAATTTTGAGTTTAATGTCGTAATTTCGAGACAAATGTTAAAATTTTGTTAGTAAGATCAAAATTTCAAGAAAAAAGTCAAAAACTGAGAAAAAAACGAAATTTCGAGAAAAAAGTCGAATTTTTCGGATTAGGGTTGAAATTTCAATAAAAAAGTCGAAATTTCGGAACATTTCGAGAACAAAGTCGAAATTCGAGAAAAAAGAGTCGAAATTTCGAGAAAAAAAGTCGAAATTTGCGAAAAAAGTCGAAATTTTTAGAAAAAAGTAAAAATTTTGAGATTAAAGTCAAAATTTTGAGAAAAATGTCGAAATTTCGATGTTAAATTCAAAATCATTAAAAAAAAAGTCAAAATTTGGAAAAAAACTTGAAAATTGAGAAAAAAATGAAATTTCGAGAAAGAAGTCGAACTTTCCAGATGAAGGGCTAGATTTCGAGAAAAAAGTCAAAATTTGAAAAAAAACGTCAACATTTCTAGGAAAAGGTCGTAGTTTTAAAATATTTCAAGAAAAAACTTAAAAGTTGAGAAAAGAGTCGAAATTTTGAGAAAAAATTCGGAATTACGATAAAAAATGTCAAAATTATGAAAAAAGTCGAAATTTCGAGAAAAAAAGTCAAAATTTTTAGTCTGAAGTCAAAATTTCGTAATTTGAGAAAAAGGTTGAAATTTCGAGAAAAAAGTCGAAATTTCGGGAAAAAAGAGTCGAAATTATTTAAGAAAAAAGTCAAAATTTGGAAAAAAAACTGAAATTTCGAGAAAAAGGGTTTAATCCTGGGTTGTCCTTTGAGACAAAAAAGTCAAAATTTTGAGTTTAATGTCGTAATTTCAAGACAAATGTCAAAATTTTGTTATTAAGGTCAAAATTTCAAGAAAAAGGTCAAAAGTTGAGAAAAAAACCGAAATTTCGAGAAAAAAGTCGAACTTTTCGGATTAGGACTGTAATTTCAAGAAAAAAGTCGATATTTCGAAAATTTTCCAGAACAAAGTCGAAATTCGAGAAAAAAGTCTAATTTTCGAGAAAAGTCGAAATTTCGAGAAAAAAAGTCAAAATTTGGTAAAAAAGTCGAAAATTTGGGATAAAAGTCGAAATTTCGAGAAAAAAGTCAAAATTTTAAATTTAAAGTCGAAATTTCGAGAAAGATGTCAACATTTCGATACTAAGGTCAAAATCTTGAGAAAAAATCTAAACTTGGGAAAAGAGTCGAAAACTGAGAAAAAAACAGAAATTTCGAGAAAACTATCGAACTTTTCAGATTAAGGGCGAAATTTCGAGAAAAAAGTCGAAATTTGAGAAAAACGTCAACATTTCTAGAAAAAGGTCGTAGTTTTGAAAGATTTCAGGGAAGAAGGTAAAATTTGAGATAAAAGTCAAAATTTCGAGAAAAAAGTCGAAATTTTGAGAAAAAATGTCGAAATTTACGAAGAAAATCGAAATTTCGAGAAAAAAAGTCAGAATTGTGAGTTTAAAGTCAAAATTTCGAGAAAAATGTCGAAATTTCAATACTAAGGTCAAAATTTCGAGAAAAAAGTCGAAATATTAGAAAAAAAGTCGAAAATTGAGAAAAAAAAACTAAATTTCGAGAAAAAGGTCGAAATTTCGAGAAAAAAATCGAAATGTGAGAAAGAAGTCAACACTTGGAAAAAAAAGTCGAAATTTCGAGAAAAAAGTCGAAATTTGGGAAAAAACTCGAAATTTCAAGAGAAAAGTCGAAATTTAGGGTTTAAAATCGAAATTTGAGAAAAAAAGTCCAAATTTCAAGTATAAAGTCGAAATTTCGGGTTTAAAATTGAAATTTGAAAAAAAAAATCGAAATTTTGAGGTCCAAATCTTCAGATAAAAGTCGAAATTTCCAGAAAACAGCTAAATTTTGAGAAAAAAGTCGAAATTTAAGAAAAAAGTCTAAATTTGAGAACAAATCGAAATTTGAGAAAAAAACTCGAAATTTCTAAAAATAATCGATGTCCTTTCTACACCTTTTTAGCATTTTGACTTTAATCATTAAGTTTCGATTTAAAAATTGAAATTTCAAATTTTTCTAGAAATTTCGACTTTAAACTCCAAATTTCGACTTTTTTTGGAAATTTTGACATTAAAGTCGAACCTCGGGATTTAGAGGGGAGAAAGTCAAAACTGAGTGATTAATTTTGTTTCCAAATTAATGTCCTTTCTATACTATAGTAATTTTAACTTCAAAAAAAGTAAAAAAACTTTTTATAGTTTTGTAGTGTATTTATTAATACGTGTGTAACTTGTTTAACGACTAAATAAGAGTTTTCAAAACGGGAAACAGGTAATAAAATAACGTACGATAATTTTTGTGAAAATACGTTAATTTTAACTGCGTATGTACCGAAATTTACCTACAAATATATGGCAACACTGATTAGGTGTTAGTATCTCTCACAAGATGATAGCTTGGCTATCGAAACGCGTTAGAGCAACCTTTGTTGTAGTTTTGAATCTTTCTTGGTTTCAGATGATAAGATTTGTATTTCAATTTTTCAAAATTTCAATTATTTTAACAAAATTTTGCCTTTTTTTAATTTAAAGTTTAGACTTCTTTCGAGGATTCACCTTTTTTTAAATTTTCCACACTTTGTTCAAAATTTCTGCTTTTATTAATTTAAGCTTTGTCTTAAAATTTCGGCAGTTTCTCAAGGTCTTATTTTTTTGAAAATTTCAACGTTTCAAAATTTGACATCATTATTGTGTACCCTTGAAATTTCAGTTTTTTAAAATCTGTAACTTTTTGAAAATTTTGACTTTTGGAAAGTTCGTGCTTTTCTCTGAAACTAACTTTTTTGCAAATTATTATTGGAAAAGGTGCCACTTTTTTTTTAATTGCAAGTGATCGAACAATTTCTTTTTTAAAATTGTAATTAATTTTTCAAAATTTTCACTTTTTTTAAATTCCATCTTTTTTTCAATTCTGGTTTGTTCTCGAAGTTTTAACATTCGACTGTTTTAACAATTTAGATTTTTTATTCATTTGGATTTCCTTAAAAATTTAACTCATTCAAAAGTTTGAACTTTTCTAAATTAAGTTGTTACTTTTGAAATTTTGATTTAAATAAACCTTTCAACTAAAATTAATCTTGTTTCTCGAAATTTGAAGTTTAATTTTCAGTGTCTACTTTTCTTTTTTAAATTTCGACTTCAAGTCTGGTTTCTTTTTTTTTAGAAATTTCAGCAGCAGTTTTTCGATCTACTTTTTATAAATTTTTTTAAACTTCAACTTTTTCTCACTATCGCAAACTTATTTTCAATTTTTACTTACACTTTTTTAATATAAGCAACAAGTTCAAAAATGGAAGGCTTTCATTTTATTAAAGCCTAGTTTTTTTTAAATTTTGATAGTAACAAACTTTCAAACGAATTTTGAATTCGAAATTTTTGTTCAAGTATTTTATAAATTGCAAGTTTCCGAATTGGATTTATGAAAGAGATGCGAGAGGGCCTCTTGCCTAGGAAGGCCCCTTCCTTCTCTCTCTCTCTCTCTCTCTCTCTCTCTCTCTCTCTCTCTCTCTCTCTCTCTCTCTCTCTCTCTCTCTCTCTCTCTCTCTCTCTCTCTCTCTCTCTCTCTCTCTCTCTCATACTCATATTAGCATTCAGTAGTGTTGAAAGTAAGTAATTATTATAACTTTATACGTAAATGCGTAATAAAGATATTACTTCTTAATTTTCTTCATTTCGAAAGTAATTGCCTTTTTTTCAAAATCTCCCTCTCTCTCTCCCTCTTTTTTCTCTATCTCTCTCTTTCCGTCGCAATCTGCTTTTTTCTTAAATATTTTCCTCATAATAAACGTCACTTCGGGTCTAGAATTCGCCTAGCGTATCTTTTTTAATCTAAATCAAAGGTAGAGCAGACCGGCGACGTCGACCAATAAACTGCAGATATGATGAAAAATAGTCTTATTTACTTTACTTTATTCCGAACATTCAAAAAATCGAAATTTTGAAAAGCAGGCAGAATTTTTAATAGAAATTTCGAGAATAAGTCGAAATTTTCATGCTCTATGGTTAAATAAGGCAAATGACAATTGCATCCAACACTCCTTTTTCCCAAAAATCTTGACAATTGATAGTAGGATGCGTTCAATAATTTCAATTTTTAATTATCAAAATTTCGTCTTTTTTAGTTTAAAAAAGTTTAAATTTAGAGATAAAAGTCGAAATTTCGAGTTTTAAATCCAAATTTTAAGATTAAGATCAAAATTTCGAATAAAAGTCGAGATTTTAAGTTTAGAGTCGAAATTTCGAGAAAAAGTCGAAATTTCGATATTAAGGTCAAAATTTCAAAAAAAAAGTCGAAATTTGGGAAAAAAAGTCGAACTTTCCAGATTAAGGTCAAAATTTCAGGAAAAAGGTCGAAATTTCGAGAAAAAAGTCAAAATTTCGGGAAAAACAGTCGAAATTTAAGAAAAAGGTCAAAATTTCGAGAAAAAAAGTCAAAATTTTGAGTTTAATGTCGTAATTTCGAGATAAATGTTAAAATTTCATTATTAAGGTAAACATTTCAAGAAAAAAGTCAAAAATTGAAAAAAAAACCAAAATTTCGAGAAAAAAGTTGAATTTTTCGGAGTAGGGTCGAAATTTCTAGAAAAAAGTCTAAATTTCGAAATATTTCGAGAACAAAGTCAAAATTCGGGAAAAAAGTCGAAATTTTGAGAAAAGAATCGAAATTTCGAGAAAACAAAGTCGAAATTTGCGAAAAAAGTCGAAACTTTGCGAAAAAAGGCAAAATTTTAAGTTTAAAGTCAAAATTTCGAGAAAAATGTCGAAATTTTGATATTAAGGCCAAAATCTTGAGAAAAAAAACGAAATTTCGAGAAAAAAGTCGAACTTTTCAGATTAAGGGCGAAATTTCGAGAAAAAAGTTAAAATGTGAGAAAAACGTCTAAATTTCTAGAAAAAGGTCGCAGTTTTGGAATCATTCAATAAAAAAAAAGTTAAATTATGA
Source organism: Dastarcus helophoroides (assembly GCA_028583605.1). Taxonomy (NCBI): domain Eukaryota; kingdom Metazoa; phylum Arthropoda; class Insecta; order Coleoptera; family Bothrideridae; genus Dastarcus; species Dastarcus helophoroides. Next base: position 18,685,704 of record CM053332.1, read on the forward strand.
GGAAAATCGAAGTCCGAAAAACAAGTCGGAATTTTGAGAAAGATCGAAAACTTTCGAGAACTAAAAGTCCGAATTAGCGAAAAAGTCGAAATTTTCCCCGAAGAAAAAAAGTCAGAATTGGATTTTAAAAAGCCCAAAAATTTTCGAGAAAAAAAGTCGAAATTTAAATACAAAGGTAAAAAATTCGAGAAAAAACAAATATTAGAAAAAAGTCGAAAAGGGGAAAAAAAAAAACAAAATTTTCCCGAGAAAAAGGTCAAAATTTTCGAGAAAAAAATCGAAAGGTAAAAAAGAAGTAAAAACATTTTGGAAAAAAAAGCAAAATTTTCGGGGGGGAAAAAAGTCAAAATTTTGGGGAAAAAAAAAAAATTCAAAAAAATTTAAAAGGGGAAAAAAGTCGAAATTTAGGGTTTAAAAAATCAAAATTTTGGAAAAAAGGAAAAAAAAAGCCCAAATTTTAAAAAATTTAAATTTAAAAAGTCAAATTTCGGGTTTTAAAAAATTTAAAAAAAAAATTTTGAAAAAAAAAATTTTTTTTTAAAAAAAAAAATTTTAAAAAGGCCCAAATTTCAGAAAAAAGTCAAAATTTTCCGAAGAAAACAGCTAAATTTTGAGAAAAAAGTCGAAATTAAGAAAAAAGTCTAAATTTGAGAACAAATCGAAATTTGAGAAAAAAACTCGAAATTTCTAAAAATAATCGATGTCCTTTCTACACCTTTTTTAGCATTTTTGACTTTAATCATTAAGTTTCGATTTAAAAATTGAAATTTTCAAATTTTTCTAGAAATTTCGACTTTAAACTCCAAATTTCGACTTTTTTTTGGAAATTTTGACATTAAAGTCGAACCTCGGGATTAGAGGGGAGAAAGTCAAAACTGACGTGATAATTTTGTTTCCAAATTAATGTCCTTCTCTATACTATAGTAATTTTACCTTCAAAAAAAGTAAAAAAAACTTTTTTATTGTTTTGTAATGTATTTATTAATACGTGTGTAACATGTTCAACGACTAAATAAGAGTTTTCAAAACGGGAAACAGGTAATAAAATAACGTACGATAATTTTTGTGAAAATACGGTAATTTTAACTGCATATACACGGAAATTTACCTAGAAATATATGGCAACACTGATTAGGTGTTAGTATCTCTCACAAGATGAAACGCGTTAGAGCAACCTTTGTTGTATTTTTGAATCTTTTTTGGTTTCAGATGATAAGATTTGTATTTCAATTTTTCAAATTTTCAATTGTTTTAGCAAAATTTTGACTTTTTTTAATTTAAAATTTAGACTTCTTTCGAGGATTCACCTTTTTTTAAATTTTCCACACTTTGTTCAAAATTTCTGCTTTTATTAATTTTAGCTTTGTCTTAAATTTTTGGCAGTTTCTCAAGGTCTTATTTTTTTGAAAATTTCAACGTTTAAAAATTTGGCATCATTATTGTGTACCCTTGAAATTTCAATTTTTTAAAATCTGTAACTTTTTGAAAATTTTGACTTTTGGAAAGTTCGTGCTTTTCTCTGAAACTAACTTTTTTGCAAATTATTATTAGAAAAGGTGCCACTTTTTTTTAAATTGCGACTGATCGAACAATTTCTTTTTTAAAATTGTAATTAATTTTTCAAAATTTTCACTTTCTTTAAATTCCATCTTTTTTTCAATTCTGGTTTGTTCTCGAAGTTTTAACATTCGACTGTTTTAACAATTTAGATTTTTTATTCATTTGGATTTCCTTAAAAATTTAACTCATTCAAAAATTTGAACTTTTCTAAATTAAGTTGTTATTTTTGAAATTTTGATTTAAATAAACCTTTCAACTAAAATTAATATTATTTCTCGAAATTTAAAGTTTAAATTTTCAGTGTCTACTTTTCTTTTTTAAATTTCGACTTCAAGTTTGGTTTCTTTTTTTTTAGAAATTTCAGCAGCAGTTTTTCGATCTACTTTTTATAAATTTTTTTAAACTTCAACTTTTTCTCACTATTGCAAACTTATTTTCAATTTTTACTTACACTTTTTTAATATAAGCAACAAGTTCAAAAATGGAAGGCTTTCATTTTATTAAAGCCTCGTTTTTTTTTAATTTTGATAGTAACAAACTTTCAAACGAATTTTGAATTCGAAATTTTTGTTCAAGTATTTTATAAATTGCAAGTTTCCGAATTGGATTTATGAAAGAGATGCGAGAGGGCCTCTTGCCTAGGAAGGCCACATCCCTGTGCCCCCTTCCTTCTCTCTCTCTCTCTCTGTTTCTCTCTCTCTCTCTCTCTCTCTCTCTCTCTTTCTCTGTTTCTCTCTCTCTCTCTCTCTCTTTCTCTGTTTTCTCTCTCTCTCTCTCTCTCTCTCTCTCTCTCTCTCCTCTCTCTCTCTCTCTCTCTCTCTCTCTCTCTCTCTCTCTCTCTCTCTCTCTCTCTCTCTCCTCTCTCTCTCTCATACTCATATTAGCATTCAGTAGTGTTGAAAGTAAGTAATTATTATAACTTTATACGTAAATGCGTAATAAAGATATTACTTCTTAATTTTTCTTCATTTCGAAAGTAATTGCCTTTTTTTCAAAATCTCCCTCTCTCTCTCCCTCTTTTTTCTCTATCTCTTTCTTTCCGTCGCAATCTGCTTTTCTCTTAAATATTTTCCTCATAATAAACCTCACTTCGGGTCTAGAATTCGCCTAGCGTATCTTTTTTAATCTGAATCAAAGGTAGAGCAGACCGGCGCTGAAACGTCGACCAATAAACTGCAGATATGATGAAAAATAGTCTTATTTACTTTACTTTATTCCGAACATTCAAAAAATCGAAATTTTGAAAAGCAGGCAGAATTTTTAATAGAAAATTCGAGAATAAGTCGAAATTTTCATGCTCTATTGTTAAATAAGGCAAATGACAATTGCATCCAACACTCCTTTTTCCCAAAAATCTTGACAATTGGTAGTAGGATGCGTTCAATAATTTCAATTTTTAGTTACCAAAATTTCGTCTTTTTTAGTTTAAAAAAGTTTAAATTTAGAGATAAAAGTCGAAATTTCGAGTTTTAAATCCAAATTTGAAGATTAAGATCAAAATTTCGAAAAAAAAGTCGAGATTTAAAGTTTAGAGTCGAAATTTCGAGAAAAAAGTCGAAATTTCGATATTAAGGTCAAAATTTCGAAAAAAAAGTCGAAATTTGGGAAAAAAGTCAAACTTTCCAGATTAAGGTCGAAATTTCAAGAAAAAGGTCGAAATTTCGAGAAAAAAATCGAAATTTCAGGAAAAACAGTCGAAATTTAAGAAAAAGGTCAAAATTTCGAGAAAAAAATTTAATCCTGCGAAAAAGGTCAAAATTTCGAGAAAAAAAAGTTAAAATTTTGAGTTTAATGTCGTAATTTCGAGATAAATGTTAAAATTTCATTATTAAGGTAAACATTTCAAGAAGAAAGTCAAAAATTGAAAAAAAAACCAAAATTTCGAGAAAAAAGTTGAATTTTTCGGAGTAGGGTCGAAATTTCTAGAAAAAAGTCTAAATTTCGAAATTTTTCGAGAACAAAGTCAAAATTCGGGAAAAAGTCGAAATTTTCAGAAAAGAATCGAAATTTCGAGAAAAAAAAGTCGAAATTTGCGAAAAAAGTCGAAATTTTGCGAAAAAAGGCAAAACTTTGAGTTTAAAGTCAAAATTTCGAGAAAAATGTCGAAATTTTGATATTAAGGCCAAAATCTTGAGAAAAAAAACGAAATTTTGAGAAAAAAGTCGAACTTTTCAGATTAAGGGCGAAATTTCGAGAAAAAAGTTAAAATTTGAGAAAAACGTCTAAACTTCTAGAAAAAGGTCACAGTTTTGGAATAATTCAAGAAAAAAGTCAAAATTTGAGGAAAAAGTCGAAATTCTGGAAAACAAGAGAGAAAAAAAAATCGAAATTTTTAGTCTGAAGTTAAAATTTTGTAATTTAAGAAAAAGGTCGAAATTTCGAAAAAAAAGTCTCTCTCTCTCTCTCTCTCTCTCTCTCTCTCTCTCTCTCTCTGTTTCGCTCTCATACTCATATTAGCATTCAGTGTTGAAAGTAAGTAATTATTATAACTTTATACGTAAATACGTAATAAAGAGATTACTTCTTAATTTTCTTCATTTCGAAAGTAATTGCCTTTTTTTCAAAATCTCTCTCTCTCTCTCTCTTTCTCTTTTTTCTCTATCTCTCTCTTTCCCTCGCACTCTGCTTTTCCCTTAAAAGTTTTCCTCATGATAAACGTCACTTCGGGTCTAGAATCCGCCTAGCGTATCTTTTTTTAATTTGAATCAAAGGTAGAGCAGACCGGCGCTGAAACGTCGACCAATAAACTGCAGATATGATGAAAAATAGTCTTATTTACTTTACTTCCCGGCGAAAGATAGATTGTCGCGCAAAGAAAATAATCTAACGATCTGTAAATTAATCTTTTAACTGTCAATAAAGCAATAGCATCGAACGCAGACCCGGAGCGAAATGTGTCACAAGTCGAAAAATAATTTCCTTCGAAGAGTCGCTTTATTGCACGGTTATCAATTACAAACTTTGGTATGGTGCTGATGAAAGTCGACACGCCGCCAACATCGCTCCGAACGTATTTATCTGAAAATTGTGCTTTTCAGTTTTCACTTGCAGTTTGAGTGTATTTCTCTTTCCGGGTACATCATGTTGGCAAATTGTATCAACATCGCTTGTCAATCCTCAATTCCTGCGAAACACTTCCACAATAAAGCTTGTGACGGTTTTATTTAATGATGACTAGGGCAAAATTTTATGGGTTTAGGGTCCCTTTCTCAAAGTCCGGACGTGCCATCATTCGGTTATTTAGTTGTTCATAATTTATCCGACCCGGCAGCTTTAGGTAGATATTGAATCGAACGAAATTAATGTTTTAATCACACCTCGAGTGCTCGAGTTTTTACAGAATATATCGAACTCAATGAAATCTAATTGTCCCTGAAACTAATAATTTATGAACGGGATTTATCTCCTCTACAACAAAACACTAAATTAGAAATGTCATCTTGACCTAGTTAATCCGTTATGACATAGAATTTAAGCTATTTCTATTTAGTTTATCAAGTTGCGAAATTGGCAAAATAATTGTTCTTCTTAAGAGACCGGCAAGTGGATGACAGGATAATTTATCGCAAGGACATTAAAGGAAAACATTTGCACTGACGCGTATTTCGAGCGACAAGTTTTTGTCGGAGACGAGTTTAACAAAGGGCGTTTATTGATCTCCCTTTCACCTTTTAAATGTTTAGTTGAGACAAAAGGAAGCAGACTGGAGTGATATTTGCATATTCCTTCGAAATTTTACTTCACGCGAGAGTCAACAAATCCGGAGATAATTAGTTGGCGCTCTCGGAGGAAAAACATTTTCAATGATTGTCACATCGTAAAGAGCGCTTATTGTCTTTTGAGTTGCAAGTTATATTAAAATATGGAATGCGGAAAATTCCTGTTTCACGTGAAGCGCAATCCAGAAGATATTGTTTAAGATGTGTCTTTAAAATTTAGAACCTTAGAGAAAGTCCTAAACGGATGCTGGAAACTTGATTTAAACAATAAGGATGTCGAAGACCTTTCTCATTTCAGTTTATGTAATAATTATAATAAAGAACATGTTTTTGCAAATTTAAAGTTGAAATGGTCACGTATATATTTAAATTTATGTACAAAATGTGTTAAAGTGTATTCAACCTAGATCCCAATTAAGTACATTTTATATTTTAAATGGTACGAGGTGCCCATTACTGAGCAAAATTTTTTTTTTAGTTTTTATTTTCTCTCTGAAGATGACATCTTGGCTGTCGAAACGCGTTACAGCTACCTTTGTTGTGTTTTTTAATCTTTTTTGGTTTCATGGGCAAATTCTGTATTTCAATTTTTTAAGATAACCAAGGAGCAATCCGTTCCACCAAAAAAAAATATAAGTTGTCAAGTATCATCTAAAATATATCTTTACTTACCATATAAACCACATAAACGCTATTAACAATAAATACAATAACATTTATTAAAATTCTACAAAGTTTCTTTAAACATTTACTGTGACCAAACCTGGTTTCGCTTTTTATTTTTAATGGAGTTAAATGGTTATGAATATTAAAGAATTCCACACAAATTATTTTTTCAAGTCAAAAATCTTTTTGAAAATTCAAATAAACCAATAAATAAAATTTTGAAAAATATCGAAATTTTCAAAAAATCAGGATTTTAAATAAAATAAAAGTAAAAAAAAATTCGACATTTTCAAAGAAAGTTTAAGAAATTCACAGTCTTACAAAATAGTCACGTCGCGAATTTAAGAAAAAGGTCCACACAGTTTCGCTTTTTGAACCTAAGACTTTGCTCCATTCTGCTCTTTTCAAAAGTCCCTTTTGAAACATTTGAAAGTTATTCGTCAGCGGTTGGCATCGATATTCAGCTTATCTTTATTCTCATCACTTTTATCATCTGAACTTTGGGAATCGCCTGCGGTTCAGCGAATTTAACTCTTTAACTTCAATTTCGCTCATTCTTTCCATTTTCCGGATTGTTCGAATATTACATTTGCTTTGGGAGTTAACTTTAGGGGCCACGAATTGCGGGCATATTTATAACTTCTACTTTCTTTTTAATATTAGAGCGGAATATCTCCTGCGTTAAGCTGATGTGGGTTGAAATAGACCTACAATTTTTCTTGAGAGAACGTATTACTTTTATTTTTTCCTCTATTGCCCTCAAGAGGGGAAAAGTTTAACAAGAAATTGGTGTTGGTTCCCGTTAGCCTGCTGGAAGAATTATGACCGATTTAAACATTTTAAAAACTAGTTTTCAGTAAATCATCAAATCTTTGATTGATCTCTATTGAAATATTTATTATACTGTAACGCAATGTAAATAGATGGAGTAGAATTTAGAATAGAATTGTAGAATTTAGTAAATAAAAAAAGTTTCTAGAAGGATCTGTTGAGGGGAAAGCGGCCGCGATAACGAAACAAACGGCAGATAAGCATTCCAGAAATGTCGGCAAACGATAAGCCTGTAACATCTGCCGAAAAGTTCTAGAAGCCGGGAGCCAAAACTATAAAAGGCGGTCAGCTTTCTCTCAAGTCAGTCAGTTAGTTAAAAGTCAGTGTAGTTAGTGAGTTAGTAAGAAGTCAATAAGTGAGTTCATTATCCAGTTGTAGTGATCCGCCTTTAGTTTGGTAATAAAGTGGGTATTATTCGATAAGTGTAATCAATTCGAACCGATAAACCTGTAACAATACTCTGTTCACCCAAGAGATATAGTTAGGCCACTCCCTTAAAAAAGGCGGAATATTTGGATAAATTATTTCTATTGGCTGAATCCAAAAATGGCCAATCAGCATCCTTATCCAACTTGGGCAAGGTGGCGGAAAGGATTGTGAGGAAGCCGCTGCAGAATATCATCAGTGATCGCGACATCATTCCTAAGGAACAATTTGGGTTCCAACCTATGCACTCTACCTCAGACCAGCTGCTGAGAGTGTATGAAACAATTACTCAACGCATGAACTAGAATTAGGTTGTTAAAGCTATTTTGTTCAAAATCTCCAAGGCATTTGACATAGTTTGGCACCAAGGACTAGTCTAGAAGATGCACCAGTTTGGAATACCTCTAACAGTGGTTCAAATGGTAAGCTCGTTCCTTGACCAGCGCTCATTCAGAGCAAAGGTGGGACAGGAACTATCAAACCAGCTTAGGCTACAGTATGGGGTGCCTCAAGGCTCAGCTTTGTCACCTCTGCTGTATTCTGTGTTCACAGCAGACATCCCGAGAACCAATCCAACAATCGACCACACCTTATGCAGACGACACGGCTTTGGTGGCGTACTCTTTCAGTCCTGAATTGGTCACCAGACGACTTCAGGAGGTAACAGGTAGTCTACTAGATTACTTCGGTCAATGGAGAATCCAAGTCAACGCAGACAAGACCCAAGCAGTCTTCTTCACTGGAAGAAGACTCCAACCATATGGACATTTTAATGTTCATGAACAAAACGTCGACTGGAGACTTCAGGTAAAGTATCTAGGTGTAATTCTGGATAAAAGATTTACACTTCAGGCACACATCGATTATGCAGTGTCCCAAGCCAGAATGCTGAAGGGACTGCTGCAAGCGATGATTGGTAGAAATAGTAACCCGTCCATTGGACTTAAAATGTTACTATACAAATCAATCATAAGACCAGCGATGACCTACGCATCTGTAGCTTGGTCACAGGCGACGGATAATCAGATGAAGAAACTCCAGGTGTTCCAAAACGTCTTTCGAAGACAAGTCATGGACGCTTCACAGTTTGTGACAAACAATCAACTTTATAGGGAAGCTGAGCTACCTTTGGTGAGAGATTTTCTCGGGGAAATTAATTCGAGAGCGATGGTGAGAGCAAAAACGCATCCCAACGAACTAGTTTGACAGGCAGTGGATTACGCTCCAAACGTCCCAATCAGGATTAGGAGACCACGGATGGTCCTCTAGGCCAAAATTCTGAAGGAACTGCTGGAAGAAATAGTAACCTGTCTAATGGACGTAAAGTTTTACTATACAAATTAATCATAAGACCAGCGATAACCTAAGCATCTGTAGCTTGGTGATAGTCGACGGATAATCAGAAGAAGAAATTCCAGGTGTTCCAGAACGTTTTTCTAATACAAGCCATGGACGATCCATGGCGATGGAAAGAGCGGAAACGCATCCCAACGAGCTAGTTCGATTGGTAGTGGATTACGATCCAAACGTCCCAACCAGGATTAGGAAACCAAGGATGGTCCTCTAGGCCAAAATTCTGAAGAAACTGCTGCAAGCGATGATTGGAAGAAATAGTAACATGTCCATTGGACGTAAACTGTTACTATACAAATCAATCATAAGACCAGCGATGATCTAAGCATCTGTAGCTTGGTCACGTCGACGGATAATCAGATGAAGAAATTCCAGGTGTTCCAGAATTAAGACAACTAACAACTAAGACAAGCCATGGACTATTAATGGTTTGTGAGAAACAATCAACTCCATAGGGAAGCTGAACTACCCCCGGTAAGAAAATTTCCTAGGGAAAATAATTTCAGGGCGATAGAAAGAGTGGAAATGCATCCCAACGAGCTAGTTCAATAGGCAGTGGATTAGGATCCAAACGTCCAAACGGTTAGGAAACCAAGGATGGTCCTCTAGGCCAAAATTCTGAAGAAACTGCTGCAAGCGATGATTGGAAGAAATAGTATCATGTCCATTGGACGTAAAGTGTTACTATACAAATCAATCATAAGACCAGCGATGACCTAAGCATCTGTAGTTTGGTCACGTCGACGGATAATCAGATGAAGAAATTCCAGGTGTTTCAGAATTAAGACAACTAACAACTAAGACAAGCCATGGACTATTTATGGTTTGTGAAAAACAATCAACTCCATAGGGAAGCTGAACTACCCCTGATAAGAGATTTTCTTAGGGAAAATAATTTCAGGGCGATAGAAAGAGTGGAAATGCATCCCAACGAGCTAGTCCGACAGACTGTGGATTACGATCCAAACGTTCCAACCAGGATTAGGAGAGCAAGGATGGTCCTCTAGGCTACAAATTCCATTTCGAAAATTTTTATTTTGTTTGTTTCTTATGTTTCAGGCAAAACTGCTTACAGTACTGCTCCAGCGACGCGACTTTTTAATCTTTATATATAAATGGAAACTGACTGATATACATATCAACGCACAGCCCAAACCGCTAACTCTAGGAACTCGAAATTTTGCACAGAGATTCATTTTGTAATATAGACGCACACTAAAAAAGGATTTTTGAAAATTCGACCTCTTAGGGGGCCTAGAGAAGCGTTAAAAGTGCGCTCTGACGTATGTGAATGTGACAAGTTTCGGTCTCCAAATTCGAGTCTGCAGGCAGCAAATTGAGATTTTTGACACTACGTTGACATAGACATGCACAAAATTTTTAAAATATCGATACTATATTCAATTGTTGTATCGAAAAAGATGTATCGATGCGTTTCGACACATCGGTAAATTTATTCGATATTCGATGTATCGTATAAATCCAATGCCATGGTCTTTTCAACCAGCGACACTTTTTTCAAAATTCCTACTTTTTAAAACAAATTGTTGCTTATTTCAAAATTACGACCATTTTAAAATCTTGACTTTATAAATTCGATATTTAATAAAAAACAACTATTTCTATTTAAATCTTCTACTTTTTTTTTTAAATTAAATTTCGAAAATTGCAATTTTTAATAAAAATATCAGTTTTTTAGCTTCCAATTTTTTTGAAAATGTCAAGTTTCTTAAAAAGTTGTAATTTTTATTTGCATTAAACTTGAAAAAAACGATTTATTTCAAAATTCCCAAAATTTGTACTTTTTTTAGATTTTTGACATTTGCTTAGTTTTCGATATTTTTCAACATTTTTAATTCTTTCAAATGTCGACTTCGATTTTTCAAAGGTTTGAACTTCTAGAAAATTTCGACCTTTTTTGAAAACTTTGAAATTTCAATCATTTAAATTTTTTCGAAAATTTAGATTTTTTTTTAAATTCCAACTTTATTGATAATTTCAACATTCTTTTTCAAATGTTCGATTGTTTTTCAACTCCGGACTTATTTCAAAATTTCGAATTTCTTTAAAAACTTACTGTTTTTTAGGTCCCATTTTTAATTAAACTTTAAATGTCGACTTTTTTTGATAGATTTCTTAAACTTTTTTTGAAACTTGCTACTTTATTTTTGAAAACCTTCATTTTCTTATAAATTGGAAATGTACAGGGTGAGCGAAACTCGATGTCTCAGCTCTATTATAAGACAAGGTAAAGCGATATAGGAAATCTAAAAACAAGTTTTTAAATTGAATTAAATAAGGTCAATTCTACGTAAAATTTGCATATTTTTTTCTTAAAAATCAGTTTTTTGCAATTACCTCGGTTTCTATAGCTTCTATCATGTTAACGTTTATAATAAAATTTGTAGAGCATAAAATTTGCCACAAGTTTTGTTCAAGACATTTTTTTATATGTTCAACCGTTAGTAAATTCTTTATGGTCAAATTTCCTAAAAATCAGTTTCTTGGAATTATCTCGTTTTTTATAGCTTCTATGATGTTAACGTTTACAATAAAATTTGTAAAGCATAAAATTTGCCACAAGTCTTGTTTAAGACATATTTTTATATGGTCAACCGTTAGTAAATTACCCATTTTATTTCTGAACTCAACTTGGATCACCACAATTTACAATTAACTCACTAATTGCACTGATTCTAACTGACTGACTCGAGGGAAAGCTGACCGCCTTTTTATAGTTTTGACCACCGGCTTCCAGAATTTTCGGCAGATAAGGCTTATCGATTGCCTGAAATTTCTGGAACGCTTATCTGCCGTTTGTTTCGTTATCGCGGTCGCTTTTCCCCTTATCAGAACCTTCTAGAAACTTTTTTTATTTACTAAATTCTACATTTCTATTCTAAATTCTATTACATCTATTTACATTGCGTTACAATATTATCCAAAATTTTGAATTTTTCATTCTTAAAATTTAAAGCTTTAACTTTTAAAAAAATCTGTTAGTAAATTCGGAGTTTTACACTAAAATCTGACTACTTTTAAACTTCAGAATTTCACAACTCTTAACTAACCTAGCTTAGCTCGAAGTTGGGTTCGATATTTCGATTTTGATTCCGAAAATTCGACTTATTTCTCAAAAGTTCGACTTCAAAGTGAAAACTTCGGAAAAAAGCTTGACGTTTCAAATTTAATTGAAATTAATTAAAATTTAAATCTTACAATTAGTTACCCAATTTCTACTATTAATTAGGATTTTTTTTTACTTTTAATCACGACATTAGGACCTCTATTTTAAGAAAAACTTAATTTATTAAATTTTTATCAAATTTTCGAATTTAAAAATACCAAAATTTAAGTCGAAATTATGAAAAAATAACTGATTTTAATAACTTGGTTTTTTTTTCTTTCAAATTCGCTACATTGGCAGTGGCTAAAAATTTAGGCTTTTTCAAAATATTTTGACTTTTCTCTCTCGACATTTAAAGTTTTTTCAAAACATTTTCGCTGGGGATTTTAAAAGGACAATAAAGGATTTGAAATACAAATATTGTCCTCTGTAACCAAAAAAGATTAAAAAACACAACAGAGGTTGCTCTAACGTGTTTCGATGGTCAAGCTCTCATTTTCAAACAGATACTCTCAGCGTATCTCTCTGAAAATGATAGCTTGGCTATGGAAACGCGTCAGAGCAATCTTTATTGTGTTTTTTAATCTGTCTTGGTTTTAGGGAACGAGATTTGTATTTCAATTTTTGAAGATAACTAAGGACCAGTCCGTTCCACCCAAAAAAAAATAAAGGATTTAACGAACTTCAAAATTTCTTATCTAAATTTTTCTCCAAAGTTGAATTTTGATAGTTTTTAATTAAATTCACTTTTTTTAAATTTAGACATTTTTTTCTAAAATCTTAATTTAGATTTGCCTTGCAGTTTTATAGTTTAGCTTTTTTGAAAATATTAACTATCTTTAATAAGTTTTTTTCAATTTATTTAACATTTCTTCGGCCCAGTTTGGCAATATTTAAATTTTTATGGTTTTTGAAATGCGACTGCGTAATATTTAAAATATTTAAATTTAAATATTGCCAAACTGGGCCGAAGAAATGTTAAATAAATTGAAAAAAACATAATATTTCCTGTCAATAAGGGTCTACCATGAAAAATGTATCTTTTATAAATTATGGCTTCTGTTTTTTAGAGATTTAGGCAGTAATTCTAAGGCTCAAGGTAATTTAGAGTTTAAAAAACTGAAAATTTCTTCAATTGACTTCAAACTTGTATTTAATTAAAGAACTTTGTCTTTCTGGGGGCAGTTTTCACACCCAAGTGCACTTTGCAGGACACTTCAAAGATAATTTTATAAATTGTAAAAAAAAGTGATACCCTTCGGGAATTTTTTTCATTTTACGTGTACATCTGTACTTAAAAAATAAGATAAATTAGTAGCGTTGTTCAGTTGTCCTGCTCTCAATAGTACGCAAAACTTATAGGGGACTGAGTGGGTCATAAGAGTAATTGTTATTAAATTAAATTTCTTAGAAATTTATGCTTGAAGTTTCTTGTTGTTATTACCATGAATTAATTTCTCTTTTATTGCTTTATCTTATTATGTAGGTATGTATACATATTTCTGCTTAAAATTTTCAAAAGTGTAAATGTATTCAGGGAAACCAACAAAAAACGATAAATAGGCACCAAACCTTTTCAAAAAAAGGGCTGAATCATGTGTAAAAAAACAAAAAAACAAACAAAATCGAAATTTAGGCAATAATCCACAAAAAAACGTTGAAAAATGTGAAAAAGTAGGATCATAGGACTTTACCTAAATTCCGGTCTCTAATCATGACAAAACAGTCCGAAAAATTTTTTTTCCGCCCCAGGTCGACAAAATAGGTAACTTTCCCAATGCCAATGCCAATGACAATGACAATGGCAATCAAAAATGTCATGAATTTATAAAAATTCTTTTATTTAAGTAATATTGATTGCGATTTTAGAACAAATAGTATGTGTACAGCAACACATTTCCAGACTTACACGGAAAGTACCCGAGGTGTACCCCACCGATTTTTTTCATTTTGTGATATGTTATAGTACATAACAAAATATTGGACACGTACTCTTTTTTAGATGCTAACTCGGCGATTTAAGTGGTGAAACCACCCCTTAAAGTTAACCCCAAAAAACAGTTTTTCTTTAATAACTCAAGAATTAATTAGAATTTTTTGATAAACAAACGCTCTGTTATTTCTCATAAAAAAGCGCTCCTAAAAACATATTGGTTATGTTAAAGAGTTGCTACCCCTAATTTTTATGGGGGTGAGTTTCATTTTTTTCTTATATATCAACTTTTGAACTGCTGAATTTTATCAAATTTAACAATTTTATTAAGAAAACTAAAAACTAAAATTGACCTGTCTCGGGGTTTTGCAAAAAAAATCCTTGAAAAGGGTGATTTACCACTTAATATGTGTCCAATATTTTGTTATGCACTATAACATATCACAAAATGAAAAAAAATCGGTGGGGTACACCTCGGGTACTTTCCTTGTTAAATGTTTGTTAGCCTCGGCTGACACCTCGGCCAAATTACATCGTCGTCCGGAACTTACTTACTAGATACACAATATACTATTGTCGGACTGGTTTATAATGATTTCTTAGCAACGGACTAAAAATAGTGAAAAAACCTATTTGGTGGCCTAAAATTGTGCCGAGACCGATTTAAGAAAAATTTATTTTCAATGGGGTCCAGGTAGAGCGCTAAGAATTGCCAATATTTGAACAACGATCAAATGAAGTACTTATTAATTTTTTTTTAAGATGTCCGAAAACCAGGGGCGGCTTTGGGGGTGGCAAGCAGGGCAACCGCCCGGGGCCTCGTTCTTGTAGGGGGCCTCGCGTAATAGCACGAATTCTAATGTTCATTTGAATTTCGAGCTTTAACCGTGCATTATAAAACTGGACTCACTGCTCCCTTGCGTGGAAGTTATCGCGCTGATATCTGTCTCATTCGCTCCAATGAATGTTCCTTTCCTTCTCTTTCACATTGACGAAATTTCGTACCAGTGCCACGAGTGCTGCCAACTGCAAGGGCTAAACAAAATCTGATAGTACTCCATTTTCTTCATGTTTACGATTCGGGGAATTCCCGTGTTTCATTTCAGCTGTCAACTGTCGTCGGATTATGCTTTTATATTAGAGCGGCCGTCATCATTTCTAAATCCCTGATCCTTTTAAGACATTAATGCACCTTATTTATCATGATTAATAGTTTGTTATCTTTGTGTTTAAAAATTGAAGGACAAAACTTGTCCCTTGAAGCCAAGAAGGATTTTTTTGAAGATACCCAAGGGCCGGTCCGTTCCACTAAAAAAATCTTTGTTGTTTCTTAGTTTCCAATAAACAATTTTAAAAGTCCAGATATATTTATTTATGACAATCTAGTCAAGCATCATCATTGAAATTCATAAACGTGGGCAGGATTTAGTTCAGGAAGGGGCAAAAATCATTTTGAAAAATTGATAAAAAAAGAAAACCGGAAAACGTTCCGAGTATATGTATATTTTCATTTAACTACATGAACTGAGTAATCGAATTTTCAGATTAACTTGGAAATTTGGAAATAGAGTCAAACTTTGCGAAAACAGTCAGAAAATTGAATCTAAAATAAAAACCGATCCTTTCGGAAAACTTTAAAAACTATCCAAATTTCGAAGATTTCAAAAAATAACAATTTTAAAAAATACCGTTGAAATGTCGAGAAAAACGTTGAAATCTCTTAAAGAAAAGTGAACATTTTAAAGATAAATTTTAATTTTAAAAGAGACGAGGAAAAACGAATTTTGGGAAAAAGTTGGAATGTTTAAAAATTTGTGTTTAAAATAAAATTCTAACCTTTCGAAAAATCTCAAAAATTGTTGAAAATTCGAAAAAATTATATTTTTAAAGGTGGAATTTTGTGAAAAAAAGATGTAATTTTCAAAAAAACTTGTAACCTTGAGAAACATTTTTCACTGTAAACGGAAATTTTCAAAAGCATAAAACCTCTCTATTTCTAGCACGAGTCAAAATTTCCAAAATAAGACAACTTTTGAAAAACATGAAATTTTCGGAAACTTAAATTTGAAAAAAAAAAATCAGAAAAAAACGAATATTAAAAAATGAAAGTTCAATTTTGAAAGAAAAATGTAGAATAAAGTCGTAAATTCCAAAGCGATCATTTTTTTTTAAAAAAACCCTATTTTGGGAAAGGATTTTTTAGAAAACCGAAATAGAATCAAAACCCAACCTTTCAGAAGAACTCGAAATTTCTAAATATGTCAAAATATTTCCAAAGACCAAATGTTGTGAACAAATTTGCAATTTCCAAAAACGCTTTTCTCGAAATGTTTACTTTTTTATTCTAATTTTGACAAAATATTTAAATTTCAATAAAGAAATTGAATGTACAAGAAATCTTTTTCTCGAAATTACCCAAAAATATTTTTCGCAACATTTTTAATTTTTGATAATATGCCGACCCAATTTAGAGAAAACAGACGTAATTCGAAAAAACTGAAATTTAAAGGAAAACCCAATTTCGAGGAAAAAGTCCAGAAAGTTTCAGAAACTAAAACATGGCATTTTGAAATTAAGGTCAGTATTTTGAAATTAAGGCGAAATATGAAGATGAAATTTCTAGTCAAATTTAAAAAAGTCAAAATTTAAAGAAAAGTTAAATATTCAGAAAAGTGGCCTAATTTTGATAAAAAAAATGATTTCCGAAAGAAGAGCCCAAAAAGTGGAATTTTGAGAGTAAAGTCGAAATTTCTGAAAAGACGAAATTAAACTAATTTTAAGAGAAATTCAAAATTTCTAGTAAAGTTGAATACCGAATTTATGATATAAAAATATCGGGAAAAAGGCAAATTTTAAGAAACCTGTTAAAAGTTCTGAAAAATCAAATTCCAAATGATCAAAATCTTCAGAAAAACCCAATGTTAATAAAAATAAAGGATTGAAACACAGAACTTGTCCCCTGAAACCAAGAAAGTTTCTCTCTGAAGATGACAGCTTGGCTGTCGAAACGCGTTAGAGCAACCTTTGTTGTGTTTTTTAATTTTTCTTGGTTTCAGGGGACAAATTCTGTGTTTCAATTTTTAAAGATAACCAAGGACCAGTCCGTTCCATCAAAAATAAAGGAATTAAAAAAAAACGAAATCTCTGAAAAGCAGTCGACATTTCTAGAAAAACTACCAAATGAAGCATCAAAGATCGAAATTTTCCCAGAAAAAATTCAAACTTAAAGAAAAAGTTTGAATAGCCGTCCGTTTGTGGAAAAAACGAGTCTTGAAAAAAAAGTCAAAAATTTAAGAAAGATACGAATTTTCAGGAAAAATATTCAGTTTTCCGGGAACATTCAGGATGAGATTTCAGGATAATTTTAAATTTACGAAAAAAAGGGGATCTTGAGAAAAATATCAAAGTTTCGATTTTTCTAAATTTGTTTTTTTTTGACAATTTTGATTTTTTCCCTTGAAAAACAAAAAAAAGATCGAAATTTTGAGAAAAAAGTCTTAATTTAGTAAACACTTGAAATTCTTCAGAGAGAGTCAAATTTTGTCGAAATTTTGAGAAAAATGTAATTTCTAGATTTTTCTCTTGGGAGCTTGAATCAGAGGCAGACATGCGCCCTGTTCTGCCCTACCCTGAGTTAGAAAATGTTCAATATTGAAATAATCGTCGAAATTTTGAGAAACAAGTTGTACTTCCCCATTCCAGTGGAAATTTTCTCGGAATTTTTTTTGTTTTACAAAATTTCTAAAAAAGTCATTATAAAAATTTCCAGATAAATATTGTTATCAAAAAATCGATCAAGTTTTAAGCAAAAGAGTAAATCTTGATAAAAAAAGTCGAAATTTTCAGAAAATCAACGCTTAAAGAGAAGTCGAAGTTTCCGGAAAAAACCAATTTTGAGAAATGACAGAATTTCGAAAAATAAAACGATAAATTTTGAGATAAAAATTCGAAACTTTTAGTTAAGTTGGGTTCTGATAAAATAAATCAAAGTTTAGGAATACATTTGAAATTTCCAAAAAAATTTATGAAAAAAGACGAATTTCGTAAAATAAGTCGAAATTTAGAGAAAATAACAATAGCTTAAGGAAGGACGATTTTTGTCGAATGGAAATTTTTTAGAGAAAGTCCCCTCCAGTTCAATATAAATTTTCGTTAACCACACGAGCGCCCTACCCTGCCCTATTCTGACTACGTCTATGTTAAAACTAATTCCACAAAGACGAGGGTCTCGTCAAGATCTACCCTCCCGGAGCCTCGCAATGGCTAAGGCCGCCCCTGCCGAAAACATTGGGGATGTTTCAGGTATTAAGTAAAAGTGACTAATTTAGACACTCCAATTTAGACATTTTGGGTTTACCCATTTTTTTTCTAAAAACCGAAATTTTCCGAGTATTTTGTTACTTCAATTTGAGGATTCGTGATTGTTTTTCTTTATTTACCTGCGAAGTGAAACTTCTTAACTCAAAAAACAGTGTTTACAAATTTAGAGTTTCTCTTTGAAATGATCACTTGATTTTTAAAGTTTTATACTTTTTTTTTGTGAAAATATTGATCCCAATAAAATATTTCGAATTGAATTCCAGTAAAAGGACTTTTTTTTGAAATAATGCCAGACAATATATTTTCTGTTGTCACATCTTTACGTTAAGTTGAACATAAAATTAAAAAATGTAATAAATGCAATTATCGCCCCCGTTCAGCATATAAATGGATGGCGAGCAAGGGGATAGATTAAAAAATAAATGTAATTTCCTCGACAACTTAAGTCCAATAATTTATTCATTGAATTGCTTAAATGTTCTTGCAATTGGATTGTATATGCAAATTTATTGTATCGATATACAATAGCTCTGCATCTAAATGCAACAGCTCCCTTTAAAATATCACCTTTCAACATTGCAGCAAAATAGCACATACGCGAAATGCTTTCGAATATGAAACACTAAAGAATTCCAATTACGATTCATCTGAATCAAATGATACTATAAAACTGATTTAACGGTAAAAATTTCATTTGCATCTATACGTGTGTTCATATCAAAGGCACCTGCTTTTGATCAAGTCTGCAACAAAACTTTTCTATACGTTCTCGACTTGTTCCATTTTTCCTCTTTTGTCTATATAACTCTTTTATAGACCTGTGTACTCGTGTATGATATCTAAAATTGGATGTAACAGGGGATTTTATGTCATATTTCCAGAGAATCCGCCGGAAAATATCTCGAGGAACATCTATTGACATTGCAAGGTCTGGCTTGAAAAGCGTCGGAACCTAATCCAATTAATGATGAGCGATATTGGACATATTCTCTGATTTTACTGAGATTAAAGGTTGGACTAGTGCTGCCACGTGAAGCGACATAAAAATTTTAGGTAATTGTATTCTGCTAGAAAGCAATAACCGAGTTCAACGGCCGAAATATGTCAAGGTTTATAAAGCTTCACTAGAAAAAAATTTTATAACGTGAACCACCCTCTATAGTAAAATTGATGATTGGTAGAAAATTTTGCTTAACACGCTCCTGTCAAAACAATTTAAAATTTAGTTATCTAATTACTAGGCCTATTCCTAACCTCACCAAGTTCTTTTTCCAAAGTGCCCACAGTAAAGTTAGTGTAGGGTCTACTTATACAATTTTTTTTAACCTTGATAGTATATTTTAACTACTACGTTTCACCAACACCAAAAAGAAAATTAAACAACATAACCTGATAATAATTGAAATGTAACTACTGCTGACAAAATAGCCCCTCATGATAAAGTAACCCCAGCTTTTAAATTCAATATTTCGATTAAACTAAACCTATTCAGTTAATTAATAAAATTGGCCAAATGAACTTCATATTGCTAGACGTAGCCTAGCGTAAACTTAGAGAAAAATTTGAAAACATTTTTAAAAATTGCCCGGACTCTGAAATGTTTTGTGACTTTTTCAGAAAAAAATTATGCCCCAAATTCTGAAATATTGGTTTTAAACATATTGTAACGCAATGTAAATAGATAGAATAGAATTTAGTGCGTAAGAAAAGTTTCTAGAAAGATGTGATAAGAGGAAAGCGGCCGCGATAACGAAACAAACTGCAGATAAGGGTTCCAGAAATTTCGGCAAACGATAAGCCTTATCTGCCGAGATTTTTCTAGAACCTGGAAGCCAAAACTATATAAGGCGGTCGGCTTTCCCTTGAGTCATTCAGTTAGAGTCGGTGTACTTAGTGAGTTAGTAGAAGTCAATAATAAGTAAGTTAATGTGGTGATCCAAGTTATGTTTAATAATAAGATGGGTATTATTCAGCACATGTTTAATAATCAATTTGAACTGATAAGCCGTAACAATAGTTTTATCTTTTTCGTATTAAAAGTGGTTAAAAGGCCAAAGATTCGGAAGTTTCTGCAGTTTGATGCCGCAGGTGTTATAATTTCATGATTTCGAAATTAATCGGAGGATAAATCTTTCGATATATGATTGAAAGGGGCTCAGAATGATCACGAAATCTGAAATTGCCGTGAAATGGGATACTTGGTGCTAATTACGAGTGGCACGCTATAATGGATATATCATTAACGCCCTTCTAAAAGGACTTCCGAGGAAGAAGCTATCGAGCTTATCGTAATCGAATGGAGCAAATCATTAATCACCGATACTCTCCTATCATCTGAGATGTAATCAGATAACAAATTGTTTACTAATAGCTGCGTCGCGTTGCACCAGCTCTCGCTCACCTGGATAACATGGGGGTTAATTGAGCGTTTATTTAGAATGTATGCATCAGTTAAACCTGAATTTGCATAAGTTGAAATTTATACCAATTTAATGAAACTTGCTCTTGTGAGAGACAATTATCGAATTCTACAGCCAGTGGTATCCTAATTTCGTTACCATTAATGATTTTTTGGATTTTCATAAATCTGACACATCAAGAGGACGCCCCTTCAACTTTAAAATCGACATTTTAGCCGTTATTCAAAGTTCAACATTTTCTAAAAGTATTTTCGAAAAATTTAACTGTTATGCTTATGTTTATTAATTTTATTTAGCATTTCTGAAATTTCTAGAAGAAATTTTAAGAGGAGAGTTCTCAAGAAAAGTAGAAATTTCAAATTAATTTTCCTACATAGAGGATTTAGAAAAAAAAGAAACTTTGCGGAAAAAATTCAAAATTTCCTTCAAACAATCGAAATATCTAGAAAAAACTCGAAATTTTATACAAAAAAATCGAAATTGTAATTTCAGGTCAAAACTTGAAGTTTCAGTATTAATTTTTTTTTTAAAGAAAATACGAAACGATTTGGATTTAAATTATATTCGATTTTTCAAACATTTTAATTAATTCTCAAAATTTTGACATTTTTAGAGAATATTTTAGCCTTTTTCTCAAAATGTTAATTCCTTTTCTAAATGTTTATTTATTTTATTTAACATTTCTTCGGTCCAGTTTAAAAATATTTAAATTTTTATTGTTTGTTGACAATATTCTAAAATAGCCTTTAAAATATGTAAAATAAAATAAAATTTAAATTTTTTAACACAATAAATTGATAATGAAACGTCTATTCATGTTAAATTTCTTGATTTTTTCTTTGTTATATTTTAAATTTTTTTTTTATTTTTAAGTATTTCTTCCTCATTGTTCCCTTTCCATGTTATGCACTGCTGATGAGCTTAAATGAGAGCGAAACATCGATGTCCAGTGCTACAACCTTTTTTATGTATTTTTTTATATTTTCCAAATTTATCAAAAAAATATTTTTTTTCCATATCTTATTATTGGTCTCCTATTTTTCATTATTCATATTCTATGTAAAATAAACTAACCTCTTAATTTGTGAACTGTCATGAAGTGACGTTTTCAATAAATTTAAATATCACGTAGTCGCATTTCAAAAACTGTTTAGAAAATTGTCAACAAACCATAAAAAAATTTAAATATTTCCAAACTGGGCCGAAGAAATGTTAAATAAATTGAAAAAAACGTACGTGATATCTAAATTTATTTAAAACGTCACCTCATGACAGTTGACAAAGAATAGGTTAGTTTATTTTACATAGAATAGGAAAAAATAAAGAATAGAAGACCAAAATTAGATATGAAAAATTTGTTTTTTGATTTTTTCATAAATTATAAAAATATAAAAAAATATAAAAAAAAAGTTGTAGCACTGGACATCGATGTTTTGCTTTCATTTGTGCTCGACTTTTTCAAAACTTTACCCTTCGAAAGTTTTAAATTTCTTTGAAAACTTGACAATAAAATTTTTTATAATGTCGAGTTTGGATTTTTCCAAATTTAAATTTTACTTCAAAATTTACGCCTTCTTTGAAATTTCGATTTGTGTCAAAATTTGGATTCTTTCAAGAATAGTTTTTTCCCAAAGTTTGGAGTGGTCTAAAGATTTTTAAGATTACACTTTTTCGAGAACACTTTTTTGAATATTTCGATTTTTTTATGAAAATTTATATTTTTTCATGTGATACCGTGGTCCAGTGGTATGAGTGCTGGGCTACAAACTAAGAAAGCTGGGTTCGATTTCCGCTGGCGGCTTCATCCACTGCCCGTTTTCAAGAAACGCTCTGGTTCCCAAGGTCGACTTAGCCTTACGGTGAAATGAGTACTCGAGGTAATAATAGGTGTAACTCGAGGTAATAATAGGCGGCTGAAGCGCATTGCTGGCCATACTGCCTTCCTCGTATGCCGTTCGGCCCGAGCAATAGCAGCTTATACCTGCTATTATCTCCCATAGCGCTGAAAAACGCTGCAAGGGAGCTATTATTGTATATTTTTCAATATTTTGAGTTTTTTTAGAAATCGTAGCTCTTTAAAATTTCGAATGTTTTAAATTTCCACTCGTTGAAAATTTCTTACCCTTGAAATTTCTTACTTTTTATGAAAGTTTTGTTTGAAAGCCAAAAGTTGAAAAAATGATGACTTTTTTAAATTTTCGAGATTTTTGGATTCCTCTTTTTTAAAACTAATTTTTTTCTGAAAATTCTAACTTTTATTGAAAATTTCGATTTTTAACAGTTACGTTTATTTTTCAAATTTCAACTGATTTTCAAAATTGTTATTTTTTCCAAACTTTTGATTTGTTAAATCCAGACATTATTTTAAAATGTCGATTTCTTAAAATTTCCGGCCACTTTACAATATTTAAATTATTTTCTGAAAATTCCGCTATTTTCAGTTTTAGAATCATGAAATTTTTTTTCATAATTTCAAATCCGGAATTTTTCAAAAAATTTCGACTCTTTTAAAAAATGTTCAACCTTTACTTCCAAATTTTAAATAGCCAAAATTTGAACTTTTTCATCGATTTTAACTTTGTAACATTTCGACTTTTTTCGGAAACCTCGAGTTCAAATGAATCGACGGAAAATTTTGCAATTTTGGAAATTTTAGTCCGTTTTTTAAAATTATAGCCTTCTTGCAAAATTTAAAATTCTCGCCATCTTTACATAATTCTAAATGTTTTTGAAAATGTTGACTTCTTCAATATTTTTACATTTTTTTCGTATTTTTGTGTTTTCGTACTTTCGTATTTCCGTATTTCCAAATAATTGTATTTTCGTATTTTTATATGTTGGTATTTTCCTATTTTCATACTTTCGTATTTTCGTATCTTCACATTTCTCGTATTTTCAAATTTTCGTGTTTTATGTTTTCGTAATTTCGTATTTTTGAATTTTCATACTTTTTTACTTTCGTATCTTCACATATTCGTGTTTTGTTTATTAAACTGTACGTATTTCTTTTTTTTAATTTTCGTTTTTCATGTTTTCACATTTTCGTACTTTCATATTTTTGTGTTTTCGTATTTTTTAATTTTCGTATTTTTATATGTTTGCATTTTCCTATTTTCGTACTTTCGTGTTTTCGTATCTTCGCTTTTTTTGCATTTTCATATTTTCATACTTTCCTACTTTCGTGTTTTCAGATTATAATATTTTGTGTTTTTGTACTTTAATATTTCCGTATTTTCTTATTTTTAAATTTTCGTATTTTCATACTTTCGTATTTTCGTATTTTTGTATTTTTACATATTCGTGTCTTGTTTATTGTACTGTCGTATTTTCTTTTTTTTAAATGTTCGTATTTTCATATTTTTAAATTTTTGTACTATTATATTTTCGTATTTTTAAATTTTCGTATTTTCGTATTTTTATATGTTCGTATTTTCCTATTTTCGTACTTTCGTATTTTCGTATCTTCGCTTTTTTTGCATTTTCATATTTTCATACTTTCCTACTTTCGTGTTTTTAAATTTTCATGTTTTGTGTTTTCGTACTTTAATATTTTCGTATTTTTAAATTTTCGTATTTTCATACTTTCCTATTTTCGTATTTTTGTATTTTCACATTTTAGAGTTTTGTATTTTCGTACGTTCGTATTTTCTTATTTTTAAATTTTCATGTTTTCACATTTTCGTACTTTCATATTTTTGTATTTTCGTATTTTCAAATTTTCGTATTACGTATTTTGTATGTTCGTATTTTTCTATTTTCGTACTTTCGTATTTTTGTATTTTCGCTTTTTTCGTATTTTCATACTTTCGTATTTCATGTTTTGTGTTTTCGTACTTTCATATTTCCGTATTTCCTTATTTTTAAATTTTCGTATTTTTGTATTTTTATACTTTCATACTTTTGTATGTTCAAATTTTCGTGTTTTGTGTTTTCGTACTTTCGTATTTCCGTATTTTCGCATTTTTAAATTTTCATATTTTTATATTTTTATACTTTCATACTTTCGTATGTTCATATTTTCGTGTATTGTATTTTTGAACTTTCGTATTTTCGTAAATCTAGATTTTCGTATTTTCATATTTCACATCTTCGTACTTTCATAATTTTGTATTTTTAAATGTTCGTATTTTTGTATTTTGATATGTTCGTATTTTCGTACTTTCGTATTTTCGCTATCTTCGCTTTTTTTGCATTTTTATATTTTCATACTTTCCTACTTTCGTGTTTTTAAATTTTCATGCTTTGTGTTTTCCGTACTGTAATATTTCCGTATTTTCGTATTTTTAAATTTGCGTAATTTCATACTTTCGTATTTTCGTATTTTCACATTTTCGAAGTTTTGTATTCACGTACGTTCGTATTTTCTTATTTTTAAATTTTCATATTTTCACATTTTCGTACTTTCATATTTTTGTATTTTCGTATTTTCAAATTTTTGTATTTGCGTATTTTGTATGTTCGTATTTTTCTATTTTCGTACTTTCGTATTTTTGTATCTTCGCTTTTTTCGCATTTTCGTATTTTCATACTTTCGTATTTCAAATCTTCATGTTTTGTGTTTTTGTACTTTCATATTTCCGTATTTCCTCATTTTTAAATTTTCGTATTTTCGTATGTTCAAATTTTCATGTTTTGTGTTTTCGTAGTTTCGTATTTCCGTATTTTCATATTTTCACATCTCGTACTTTCATATTTTTGTATTTTCAAATGTTCGTATTTTTGTATTTTGACTATGTTTGTATTTTTCTATTTTCGTACTTTCGTATTTTCATATCTTCGCTTCTTTCGTATTTTCCTATTTTCAGACCTTCGTACTGTCGTATTTTTAAATGTTCATGTTTTGTGTTTTCGTTCTTTGATATTTCCCTATTTTCGTATTTTTTAATTTTCGTATTTTCATACTTTCGTACTTTCGTATTTCGTATTTTGACATTTTCGTGTTTTGTATTTTTGTACTTTCGAATTTTTGTTTTTTAAATTTTTGGATTTTCATATTTTCACATTTTCGTACTTTCATATTTTTGTATCTTCGTATTTTCAAAATTTTCGTATTTTTGTATTTTTAAATGTTCGTATTTTCCTATTTTTGTACTTTTGTATCTTCGCCTATTCGTTTTTTCATACTTTCGTACTTTCGTATTTTCAAATTTTCGTATTTTCATACTTTCGTACTTTTATATTTTCGTACATTCAAATTTTCCTATTTTTAATTTTTCATATTTTCACATTTTCGTACGTTCATATTTTCGCATTTTTAAATTTTCGTAATTGCGTATTTTATTGGTTCGTGTTTTCCTATTTGCGTACTTTCGTATTCTCGTATATTCGCTTTTTTCGCATTTTCGTATTTTCATATTTTCGTACTTTCGTATTGTCAAATTTTCATGTTTTGTGTTTTCGTACTTTCGTATTTCCGTATTTCCTTAATTTTAAATTTTCGTATTTTCAAATTTTTTGTGTTTTCGTACTTTCGTATTTCCGTATTTTTTAAATTTTCGAATTTTTGTATTTTCATACTTTTGTATTTTTGTATTTTCACATTTTCGTGTTTTGTATTTTTGTATTTTCGTGTTTTCGTATTTTTAAATTTTCGTATTTTTGTATTTTCATACTTTTGTATTTTTGTATTTTCAAATGTTCGTATTTTCGTATTTCTATATATTCGTATTTTTCTATTTTCGTACTTTCGTATTTTGATATCTTTGCTTTTTTCGCATTTTCGTAATTACATAATTTCGCATTTTCACATTTTCGTGTTTTGTATTTTAGTACTTTCGTATTTTTGTATTTTTAAATTTTCAAATTTTCATATTTTTATATTTTCATATTTTCACATTCTCATATCTTCATATTTTTGTATTTTCAAATTTTTGTATTTGCGTATTTTGTATGTTCGTATTTTTCTATTTTCGTACTTTCGTATTTTTGTATCTTCGCTTTTTTCGCATTTTCGTATTTTCATACTTTCGTATTTCAAATCTTCATGTCTTGTGTTTTCGTAATTTCATATTTCCGTATTTCCTTGTTTTTAAATTTTCGTATTTTCGTATTTTCAAATTTTCGTGTTTTGTGTTTTCGTACTTTCGTATTTCTGTATCATTAAGTTTTTGGTATTTTCATATTTTCAAATTTTTGTGTTTTGTATTTTCGTACTTTTCATACTTGCGTACTTTTTTAATTTCGTATTTTAGTTTATTCGTATTTTTTTATTTTCGTATTTTCTTATCTTTGTATTTTCCTATTTTATTACTTTCGTATTTTCAAATTTTCTTATATTCGTATTTTTCTATTTTCATATTTTCTTATGAGAGATACTCTGATTATCTCTCTAAAGATGACAGCTAGGCTGGTTTCAAAGGACACGATTTGTATTTCAATTTTGAAGATTATCAAGGACCAGTCCGTTTTATCAGAATTATGTGTTAAATTATAATATTATTAGTATATAATTCTCAAAATGGGTCCCAAGAATAATAATATAATAAGGGTGGAATTGTAAAAAATTGGAAAATTCGGAAGTCGAAACTTTCGAAAAAATCGAGCCTTCAAAAAACTATATTTTCAAAAACTGCAAATTTTTAAAAACTAGAAATTTCGCAAACAACTTTTAGAAAAGGTAATATTTTCAAAATAATGCTAAATTTCGAAAAAACTCTAAACTTTAGAAAGTCGGAATTAAAAAATATTGAAATTATTAAAAAAGTAAAAATTTTCAGAAACCTCCGAAAACATGAAAAAGTCGAAAGTTTCAATATTTCAATTTCAATATTTTCAAAAAGTCAAAATTTAACAAAAAGTTGACATTAAATGAAAAGTCCAAACTTTGACAAAAAGACAGAAATTTTGCACAAAAGAATTAAGCTTGAAATACCATTCAAATTTCTATAAAATTCAACCATTCCAAAAACTCGACATCTCAAACATTTTTATTGTCAAGTTTTGAAAAAATCTGAATTTCTCGTTTAAAAAAAGTCAAAATTTTCAAACGGGTGGAGTTTTGAAAAGATTAAAATTTTCAAGCCAAACATTTTAAAAACTAAAATTTTAAAAAAAGTGAAAAATTTGATAAGAAAAATGGAAATTCAGAAATGAAGACGAAATTTTTTGAAAAAGTTCATATTCCTTACAGAAAGCAAAAATTAAAAAAAATGGAAAAAATAATAAAGTGATAATTTAAACAAAAAAATAAAAATTTTGTCACCTGAAATTAGCAAAGTTATTTCAAATAACATTCGAAATTATCCAAAACCTTTCGGTTGTGGATCCAGATATTTTCTTATTTTGGATATCCAACACTTTCGGTTGCAGTTGCCGAGCTTCAGAACAACCATAATATAAACTCAAAAAATGAAGATTCTTTCTTAAAACTTCTAGATAAGTTTTAAAACGTCAACTATTTTCTAGAAATTTTGAAAATATTTATTTCCACATTACGTTTACTTCGAAAATTCAAATTCCAAAATTCAAAAATAACGTTTTACTGTTATTTCCAAAATCAATTAGGATCTCAACTATTTTGGAGCTTTGGCTTTTAATTTTGAAATTAATTCTAGACTTTTTTTCAAAAATTTAAGCTCTTTATTTAAAACCTTGACTATTAATGTACAATTTTTTCGTTTCTAATGATATTCGATTTTTTGTTGCAAAAGTTTGTCTTTAGCGTCGAAATGTCGACTTTTGTTTCAAAATTTCTGTATTAGTTTTGATTTTTTGAAAACATAATATATACTTTTAAAACTCGTTTTCTTAAATTTTTTCTCTTTGCGTTAAATTTTTACTGTAAACTGGGATTTTTTTATAATTTTTGACCCTAATCACGAAAGACTCGATCAATTCGTGGACTTGGTTTACAGTTGAATTATAAAGCATAATAATGAAATAACTCCCCCAGTAAGAGGCCGCTGATTTAAGTAGCCCACCACAATGAGCCAGTCCGTTTCTGTGCTCCATTAAATTCCAACTGGCGCAAAATATTGGTTACCAAATTTATAAAACCACATGAAAAATAAGTAAGGATTTTGTTAAAAATAACACATCATATCTGTATTCCAAACAAGAATTTGTTTCATTTTTCTCTTGTTAACCTTTAACTTGTTAACGTTCAAAGCTAAAGCGTTAAAAGCTCCACATATTTTATCTCTGCGAAGTTTAGACGAACCGTCCATCAGTTTAACTAGTTAGCTGAACCCAAACAACAAAATATTGAATTCAACTTTAGCGCAAACAATGCATTTATGCACTTAAGCGTATTTCAAAGTCAATGAAGCTTTGAAGTCAATGGATGCGATTTTGTGGTCCTTGCAAAAGTTTCCCATTAAGTCTGCTCTTTTATTTGCAAAAGGAAACTTTCGCCAACTTCTCTGATCGAGTGATATTACAGAAATTTTAACTTTGGCCGCTAGACTACAACTTACTTTCGAAAGATTACGCCGCTGCGACAAACACAAATAAAGGAGAAACCCTAAATTAAACTTTTCAACAGCAGGCGATATTTCAAAAATTTAGAACAATATGTATCTAGCACTGCACCAAACTTCTAATAATTGATGGGTATGTCGCCGGTTTTATTGTTTATGCAATTGCCTGCAATTGAAAAGTTTGAATTAATGATTTGCGTATTTGGACACATCTCAATTTGACGTGTATGTCACCAGTTATGTGTCTTTTATTGTTTATGCGACTTGCCTCAAATTGAAAAGTTTCAATTGATGATTTACGTATTTGGAAACATGTCAGTTTGACGTGTAGCTCTCACGATAGTCATCCTGTAACCTTTTATATTCCACCTGATCAATATTTAGGTGTGAAGCTCCGAAAAAACTACATTTGATCTGTTTACTGCGAAGGATAAACAGTTTTTATTGCCTCGTTCTAAATTTATCGTCCCTGGAGACTCCTGAATCCCTTATTTAGGGATCTACACAAAATTGTGTGCTACACCGCAATAAAATTCTAGATTCCAATTGACAAACGCATCAAATAAGCAAACATCATAGGAACATATAAATGCGGAACATCCTCCTGTCAATATTAAATTCGGCGGGAAACGGATTTATGAGGCTACCTAAAGCGAAGAAATGAACCTTGAAAGAAGTTAAAGTTTATCTTAAGGGCAAGTTGCCTTAAATTGAATACAGCTTAATTTTTTATCAGAAAGTTTCGACGTGAACTTGCAGCATATCGTTTGTGGTCGCTTTCTAACGATTTTCCACCTTATACAGATATTTTGTAAATATGAACCCATAACTGAGAAACAAACAACAATTTCTAATTGTTTTAAAAAGTTTGCAATGTTTTCAAATTTTTCAATTTCTTGAAAATATCGACGTTTTTAAAAAGGTTTATAATTTTTCTCGCAATCGTGACCTCTATTTTAAAAATATCATTTTTTTGTAAATTTTAACTGTCAGTGAAAAGTGTATCTTTCAGAATTTTGATCCTTTTTTAGACTTTTTTTACTTTAAATTATTTCACTTTTTCAAAATTTTAACTTCTTGGTGCATTTTTATAATTTTAAAATTTTGCTTTTTAAGAATTGGAAGTTTTTAAAAATTGTGTCTTATTTTCGAATTTTTATAGTTGGTACTACATAATTCAAAATGTCAATATTTTGAAGAGTTTTGGCCTTTTTTTTGAAACTTTTGACTTTTCTATTTTTTTTAACTGTCGTTCTTTTCTTTAAATTTTAGACTTTTAAAAATCCATCTGTTATAAATTTTAAAATTTTTAATTTTTGTAAATGTAAATTTCTTAAAATGTTGACAATTTTTATAAAATTGCAATTATTTCAAACAAAATTTATATCGTCTCAAAGGAATACTCAGGTGCCTCTGTTCCCTAGACCAATGATGAACTATTTGAGGGTTACTACGTTTAAAAAGGAAGGTTATTTTTCCCTAAAGGCACTTTCTCAAGAAATTTCCGACACAACTACCTATTTCCCACAGAGATTTACAAAAAAGACTTTTGTATGCAATGATGAATTATCCTCGGAAAATATCCCGAGTGTTAGCCATCCAAAACACTTGCAAACATTTTTTTTCAAAATATTTCGCAGTGTTCACAATTTAACATTAACTTACGAATCGTCTAGCGACCACTTTACTCTTTAAACCAAAGTATTATCATATAACCATCATAGTGATCCACAAGAAAATCATCAACAGGTCGAATTATCAAATATAAGTCAAAATTTAAACAAAAATCGAAATATTTAAAATCAGTAGTGAAAAGCAAAATATTGAAAATTAAAATTTTTGATAAAGCCGAAGCAAATGAAAAATATTTAAAACAGGTTGTTATTTTCAAGAAAAATCAAAATTACGAGAGTCAAAATATTAAAAAAGGTCAATATTATTAAAAAAAGAAAAGAATATTTAAAGAAACTTGGAATTTTTAATAAAAACAAAATTTTCTAAATAGTGAAGTTTTTTATATTTTCTAAAATGGCAACATTTTGGAAACATGTAAAAAATTTCAAAATGGTCAAAATATAAAAAAATTAAAATTTTAACTTTTCCTAAAAGCTTTCAATCTTATTTTATAAAAATTTGGAATTTTTTGAAAAAGGCAACATTTTTAAATAATTGGAAATGTTTGTAAATCAAACAAAAATGGAGAACTTGTAATGTGGACATTTCTAAACAAATCGCAATATTCAAAGAGTATTGAAAATTTGATACATTTAAAAAATTTGAAATTTTCAAAAAAATGCCTTGATAAAAGCTTAAACGGGTTAAAATTTACAAAAAAGATTTTAAAAAAACTGGTATCGTCATTTTCAAAAAAATTCTAAAAATAAAAAGATCCAAATTTGCAATAAAAGTTGAAATTTTCCAAAAAAAAAAGTAGACATTTTGAAGCAAAATAAAAAATATTTAAAACTGCTGAAAATTTTCAAGAAAATCAAATTTGCTAAATTCGAAGATTCCAAAAGGGTGAAAATTTTCAAAAAAGCTCAAATTGAAAAATCAAAGTCTTAGAAAAGGGCCGAATTTTTCAAAGCCAAACGAAAGTCGACGTTATCCAAAGAAAGTGGAAATTTTAAGAAAAGTTTCAAAAGTCAAATTTCGATTACAATCAAAATTTTGGAAAAATGGGAAATTTTAAATAATAAAATTTTTGAAAAAAGCAGAGACCTTACAATTTAGAAATTTTTCAACAACTTTGAAAAACGGAAAACGTTTTCAAATAGAAATCGAAATTTTCAAAAAAAGTTGAATATTCAAAAAATTGGTCAAATTTTTTAAAAATAAAGTTGAAATAATCTAAGATGAATCAAAATTTTTATAACAATCAAAATTTCGAGAAGAAGTCAAATAAAAAATTGGAAAAAATATAGATTAAAGAAGATCTGAATTGTCAAAATTCGATTTCTGTTATTTAACAATTTCATTCTGTATGTTTCAAATTGCTTCTTTTTTTCGAAAATCTTTTGCTTTTTTCAAAACCTTATACATTTTTCAAAAATTCTTTTTTCAAAATTTTGAACTTTTTATGGAAAATTTAGATATTTCTGTAAACATTACTTCAAAATTTCTCCACTTTTTTCAGATTTCCTCTTTTTTCGATAATCTTCGTTTTTTCAAAAATTCTTACATTTTTCGAAAATTCTTTTTTCAAAATTTTGAACCTTTTATGAAAACCTTAAACTTTTTATGTAGTTTTTGATATTTCTGTAAACGTTACTTCAAAATTTCACCACTTTTTTGAGATTTTCTCGTTTTTTCGATAATCTTCGCTTTTCAAAAATTCTTACATTTTTCAAAAATTCTCTTATTAAAATTTTGAACTTTTTATGAAAATTTTGATATTTCTATAAACATTACTTCAAAATTTCTCCACTTTTTTGAGATTTTCTCAGTTTTTTCGATAATCATCGCTTTTTCAAAAATTCTTACATTTTGCGAAAGTTCTTTTTTCAAAATTTTGAACTTTATATGAAAACCTTGAACTCTTAATGTAGATTTTAATATTTCTGTAAACATTACTTCAAAATCTCTGCACTTTTTTCAAATTTACTATTTTTTTCGATTATCTTCGCTTTTTCAAAAATTCTTGCATTTTTCGAAAATTCTTTTTTCCAAATTTTGAACTTTTTATAAAATTTTATTATTTCTATAAACATTGCTCCAAAATTTCTCCACTTTTCAGGATTTTTACTTTTTTTCGAAAATCTTTGCTTTTTCAAAAATTCTTACATTTTTCGAAAATTCTTTTTTCAAAATTTTTAACTTTTTATGAAAATTTTGATATTTCTGTAAACGTTACTTCAAAATTTCTCAAATTTTTTTCAGATTTTCTATTTTTTTCGAAAATCTTCGCTTTTTTAAAAATTCTTATATTTTTCGAAAATTCACTTTATTAAAATTTTAAAAATATTTCGAAAATTCCCGAATTATTTTAGAAATTTTGTTTTTTAAAAAATCGGAAACATTTTTTTTAAAATACGCATTTTGAATATTTCCACTTTTTTAATACAAATTTATTTTTTTCAAAATTTTGACTCTTCTGAAAATGTCGACATTTACTATAATTTTGCTCCAAAATTTCGGCTCTTTTTTCAGATCTTTGCCTTTTTTTTGAAAAATCGTTTTCATAGAAATTCTTACATTTTTCAAAAATTCTATTTTGAAAATTTTAAACTTTTTATGAAAATATAAAGATTTTTTTTTCAATTTAATTTTTTTGAAAATATCGACGTTTCTCAAAATTTTACTTCAGAATTTTGGCCTTGTTTTGAAAATTTCGTTTTATTAGAAATTCTTACATTTTCCGAAATTTTTTTTTCAAAATTTTGAACTTTTTATAAAAATTTCGATATTTCTGTAAATATTAGTTCAAAATGTCTGCTATTTTTTTAAATTTCCGCCTTTTTTCGAAAATCTTTGTTTTTCAAAAGTTCTTACAATTTTTTAAATTCTTTTTTTTAATTTTTTAAAAACTTTCGAATTATTTGGATAATTTTTTCTTAATCCCAATTTTTTTTAAATTACGGATGGGGAAAATTTCGACCTTTTTGAAAATTTAGACATTGTTCACAATTTTAGATCAGAATTATGGCTCTTTATGCAAATCATGGTCTTTTTTTGAAAATTTCGTTTTCTTAGAAATTCTTACATTTTCCGAAATTTTTTTTTCAAAATCTTGAACTTTTTGTAAAAATTTCGATATTTCTGTAAATATTAGTTCAAAATGTCTGCTATTTTTTTAAATTTCCGCCTTTTTTCGAAAATCTTTGTTTTTCAAAAGTTCTTACAATTTTTTAAATTCTTTTTTTTAATTTTTTAAAAACTTTCGAATTATTTGGATAATTTTTTCTTAATCCCAATTTTTTTAAATTACGGATGGGGAAAATTTCGACCTTTTTGAAAATTTAGACATTGTTCACAATTTTAGATCAGAATTATGGCTCTTTATGCAAATCATGGTCTTTTTTTGAAAATTTCGTTTTCTTAGAAATTCTTACATTTTCCGAAATTTTTTTTTCAAAATCTTGAACTTTTTATAAAAATTTCGATATTTCTGTAAATATAAGTTCAAAATGTCTGCTATTTTTTTAAATTTCCGCTTTTTTTCGAAAATCTTTGTTTTTCAAAAGTTCTTACAATTTTTTAAATTCTTTTTTTTAATTTTTTAAAAACTTTCGAATTATTTGGATAATTTTTTCTTAATCCCAATTTTTTTTAAATTACGGATGGGGAAAATTTCGACCTTTTTGAAAATTTAGACATTGTTCACAATTTTAGATCAGAATTATGGCTCTTTATGCAAATCATGGTCTTTTTTTGAAAATTTCGTTTTCTTAGAAATTCTTACATTTTTCGAAAATTCTATTTTCAAAATTTTAAACTTTTTATAAAAAATTTCGATATTTCTGTAAATATTACTTCAAAATGTCTGCCATTTTACAAATTTTCGCCTTTTTTCTAAAATCTTGCCTTTTCAGAAGTTCTTACATTTTTGAGAATTCTTTTTTCAAATTTTTAAATATTTTTCAAAAATTTTCGAATCATTTTGAAATTTTTGTTTATTCAAATTTCGATTTTTTTTGAAAATTGCCCTGCATATTGAATTTATATATTCTTTTAAAAATTGTGACTGTTTTTCCAAATTTTTAGTTTTTTTGACCATTTTCACTATTTACACTTTTTAAATACGAATTTTTTCAAAATTTCAAATTTTTTAAAAGTTTTAACGTTTCTCATCATTTTACTTTGGAATTTTGGATCGTTTTTCAAGTCTTCGCCTTTTTTTCAATTTTCCTTTTCTAGAAATTCTTACATCTTTCGAAAATTATCTTCTAAAAATTTTGAACCTTTTATGAAAATGTTGATATTTCTATAAATAAATATTACTTCAAAAATTCTGCTCTTTTTTCAGATTTTCGCCTTTTTTCGAAAATCTCGCCTTTTCAAAAAATCTTATTGCAAATTTTTTGAAATTTTTTTTTTCAAAATGTTAAAAATTGTTTGAATTATTTTGAAAATATTATTTTTTGAAGAATATCCTAATTTGTTTTAAATTACGTATTTTCGGTATTGCCAATTTAAATACGATTTTTTTTTCAAAATTTCAATTTTTTTTTAAATTTCGACGTTTCTCAAAATTTTACTTCAGAATTTTGGCACTTTTTCAAATCTTCGCCTTGTTTTGAAAATTATTAGAAATTCTTACATTTTCGGAATTTCTTTTTTTCAAAATCTTGAACTTTCGATATTTCTGTAAACAATACTTCAAAATTTTTGCTCTTTCATATTATCGCCTTTTTTCGAGAATCTTCGCTTTTATAAAAGTTGTTACAGAATTTTGGCCCTTCGTAAAAATCTTCGTCTTTTTTTTTGAAAATTTTGTTTTCTTAGAAATTTAACTTTTTAAATATGTGTCAATTTATTAAAGCTGTAAAAGAATATATAACCATAGCATCAGTATCTCTCTGAAGATAGCTCGGCTATCGAAACGCGTTAAAGCAACCTTTGTTGTGTTTTTTAATCTTTCTTGGTTTCAAGGGACAAGATTTGTATTTCAATCATAGCAGATTTCACAGAAAACTTATTCACTTTCCATATAGCATCAGAAACAATACAATGAGCTCTAAACTAATATTTACCTTTTCGGATGTACTTGAAATATTCAAGTATCTAAACCATTTGTTGAGTTCCAGTAAAATTCACACAGTCCCTGTAAAAATAAAAATATTTTTATAAACTTAAAGATTTCTAAAATATCGAGTTTTTATTTTTGAAATGCAATCTTTTTCTCAAAATTTCGAAAGTAGCTTTGATTATAAATTTGAAATTTATTTTGAGAGAGAATAGTTTTTATCGATATATTTTTTTTAATTTCGATTTTTTCTTCTAAATGCATTTCTGAAGTTAAAGGTTTTTTGCGACATTTTTACTTTTTCCTTAAATGTCAGTTATAAGATTCGAAATTTGAGGGTTAATTTCGTACACTTGGATACGCTGTTTTAACACACTTCGCATTTCTAGCTAAATTAAAAAAAGATGTGAATAATGGGAACCCATAATTTTGGTGGAACGAACTGGTCCTTGGTTATCTTCAAATATTGAAAAACAAATCTTGTCCCCCGAAGCCAAGAATGAATAAAAAACACAACAAAGGTTCCTCATCATCATCTTTATCTTCAGAGAGATACAGTATTTTTCAGTATCTCTCTCAAGATGATAGCTTGGGTATCGAAACGCGTTAAAGCAACATTTGTTGGGTTTTTTAATCTTTCTTGGTTTCAGAGGACAAAATTTGTTTTCCAATACTGGAACGAATTCCTAGAATACTTCTTATTTTTGAATTATAAACACTAACTAATTGAATTATGCACATTAATTTAAATTAAATATACAAACATATAATCTATAAATAGTCATGCAAAAGAGCAAAATTGGTAAAAATGAATAACAAATGTTCTTTTTCTTTCTCATGGTCTTATGTACTTGGTTCGTGGTTTGTGAAATGCACTTAATATTTATAAAATTTATCATACTGTTAGCGACTATCATTGTATCTTTTTTTTTTCAAGCTATTATTGAGATCAATGACTTATTTCAAGTGTTACTTTATATAATTTTATATTTTATTTAGGTAAATTTGATTTGTTTTCAATTATTTTCTTTTAGCAACAATTAAAATCTATAAAAAATTATTAATAATGTAACACAATGTGGTTAAGTTGTATTAATAAGGAATTCTCTTGAAACATTTGATAATGGGAAGCGGCCGCGATAATGAATCATAGGGATAGCTTGGCTATCGAAACGCGTTAGAGCAACCTTTGTTGTGTTTTTTAATCTTCCTTGGTTTCAGGGGACAAGATTTGTATTTCAATAGTTGAAGCAAATTGACGTGAACTTTTTTAATTTCACATCAGGCGGGCTCTTCTCCAAATCTTAAACGTTTTAATTGAGCTACGAAATAAATGCTTTGGACACGAATGAATAAATTTTATTTGCCCGAGGGGAAGTTAATGCACGCTAAGAAAGAATAAGGAAATCTCGTTTTATCCTTCCTGATGTATTTTCGGTCAAATTTCCTGCGAGAGAATGATACACTGCTTGACGCCGGTGACAGGTCTTAACCAGGAAATGAACTAGAGTGCGAGAGAAACGAGGAAAATCCATAGGCGCATTGAATGGCCCCGCTGAAAGTAAACGCTTTCTTCCTTCGGAATATTACTTGAATGTATTCGTGCATATTTTCGCCTCAAAGGCGGGCAATTTCCTCTAAATACAAATTGAGATCCAAATAAATATCTCAATATGTCAAAGCATTGAAAACATTTTTTTTTGCATTATCGCCTAATTATTATGAAAAGTTTCAAGAATTTTGCGCATTATTTGTATATTTGAACATTAAAAATTATGACAGAATTTCTCTTGATTTTGGAGAGGATTGTTCAAATTGTTTAATTTTTATTAGAGACAAATAGAATGTATTTTATTAGAGAATAATTGCACTTACCATTGGTAATCATAGGTCCTAGTTTTATAAAGATAAATTCCTTTTAAATATAGAAGGGTGAGAAGTAATTGGCTTTAACTTTCTAGAAAAATCTATTTAAGAAAAAGTTTTTTTTCTTTTCTTATCATATTAACTGATATTAACTTATCATGTTAACTGCGCATTGTTTAAATAATCTTTAAGTTTGTTAATAACGAAGAGTACCAAATTAGACACATCTAACCAATTTTAACTTTTTTTTGAAGAAGAACAATAATCACCGCTGATGTTCAATAATGTAAGATGGCTGAAGCGTCAGAAACTATAAAATAGAGGTGCCATGAAAATCAGATAGCAAAATTAAATATATCATAATAATGTCCAACAAATGAAAGATGTACAAATTACACATTAACTTTTAGCTGACAATGTTGTAAATTTTTATGAAGAGTAGCTTGAAATACAAATCTTGCCCCCTGAAACCAAGAAAAAATAAAAAACACAACAAAGGTTGTTTTTTAATCGTTCGTGGTTTCAGGAGAGAAGATTTGTATTCCAATTTTTGAAGATAACAAGGACCAGTCCGTTTCACAAAAAAAAGCTTACAACCAAACCAAAAATGATTCTTTTAAATGTCCATGAAAAAATTGAAATTTTCATTTTGTTCAACATTTTAAAATTAAGGAATTCCAACATTTTATGTCAACATTTTGTCTATTTCAAAAAATTCTACGAATCAGAACCTTTACCATGGTCTTATTATTTTTAACTGATAGGACGAGGCAAAAGGTGACTTTGTAGCAAAAAAAAATTGTTGCCCCTTGAGGAGATTGCCTACAGATAGCCATTCCTTAAAAAAAATGACTATTTGCAAGTCAATTTAGGTCGATTTTTGTATTGAATGCTGCGGAATTAAAAGGTTTTATTCAAAACTCGACGATAATTTCATCACATCACCATCGACAATTTGAAATTAATCCCTGGATTCCAAGAATTCTTAACATTTTAATTGCTAATTAATTTGATTTCTTTACAAAAATTGTTTTCAAATGTCATATTGATATTAGTATCGCTAGTATTTTAGTGCTTTGTATTGGAATTTCGGAAGATTAAAAAATACTGTAAGGCAATGTAAGTAGATGAAATAGGATTTAGAATAGAATTGTAGAATTTAGTAAATAAAAAAAGTTTCTAGAAGGTTCTGATAAGGGGAAAGCGGCCACGATAACGAAACAAACGGCAGATAAGCGTTCCAGAAATTTTGGCATTCGATAAGCCTTATCTGCTGAAAATTCTGGAAACCGGGGGCCAAAACTATAAAAAGGCGGTCAGCTTTCCCTCGAGTTAGTTAGTTAGAAGTCAGTGTAGTTAGTGGGTTAACAATTAGTAAGTAAGTAGTGAGTTACTGTTCAGTTGAAGTGGGCCGAGTTAATTCAGTAATAAAGTTAGTCTTATTCGCGATAAGTGTAATCAATTCGAACCGATGAGTCCGTAACAATACAACAAAGATTGCTCTCAGTAACCTTTGTTGTGTTTTTTAATCTTCCTTGGAGAGTAACCTTTGTAGTGTTTTTCACAGGGCTTCGAACCGGAACTGAACTTAAAACGGAAAACCGCAAAAAACCGTTATTTTCTCCGGAACGAAAACCGGAATGGGACCGAAAAAAATTATAGGTTTATTTCGGTTCGTCAAATTTATATACTTAAGATCGTTTTACTTTATACTTAAGATTGGAATTTTTGTTGTTGAAAGTTCCATTTTTTTTTCAAAATTATACATAATTCTATGCAACTGTCATTTTATCTTTATCTCTCATTTCTGATTAG
The DNA here is from genome assembly GCA_028583605.1 of Dastarcus helophoroides. Classification (NCBI taxonomy): domain Eukaryota; kingdom Metazoa; phylum Arthropoda; class Insecta; order Coleoptera; family Bothrideridae; genus Dastarcus; species Dastarcus helophoroides. The sequence continues at coordinate 18,724,842 of CM053332.1, forward strand.
ATTAGATTAAAAACTTACAATTTCCACATTTTCTAGAAAATATTGACTTTATTTTCAAAATTTCAACCCAAATTAAAATTTGAACCTTTAACTTTAATTTTTTTATTCTTCATAATATTTTAATTAATTAATTAATTAATTAATTTTTAATTTATTAATTAAATTTTTTAATTTTTTTTAATGTTTTTTCAAGATTTTCGATTTTTTCTTAAAATTTCGACTTCTATCTGGAAATTACTGGAAATATTTCTTTACTTCTCCTAAAGTTCGAGTTTAAATTAAAAAAATCCTCTGTTGTATCTTTGGAATAAAGGAGGAGCGTGTTTTTCATTCAAGCTAAGAAAACTGGGTTTTCCTTACAATTTTTTTGCAAATTCAAGATTTTCTAGAAGTTTTTCTGAAAACTTTTTTTATAAAACTCCAAATTTACTTCTTTTTTTAAATTTCAATTTTCTGTTCCTTATTTGATATCTCTATTTGTTGAAGTTATTATTCAAATTCTCGATTTTTCCTGAATTTTTTTCCCTCAAATTCACTTTGATTTCAGTATTCCAATTTTTTTCGAAATCCCAAATTTAAATTGCTGCTGCAGACTTCCTAAATCTTTCAAAAATTCAGGATATGATTTTTTCTCAAAATGTTTGCTAAAATCTCTCGAAGTTTTAAGTTTAACCTAGAAATTATTAAATTTCAAGTTAAAATTTCAGCGGAATCTTGACATTGGGGGTCGAAATTTTTACAGTAAACTTGAAATGGCGACATGTTAGAAAATGTATGATTTAAACTTGCAATGATTTTGTTTACGATAAAATAGTAATTTTTTTCTGAAAACTTTGGTTTTTCTTTCAAGATTTCGACTTCCGCTTCAAAACAGCGATTTGTTTAGAATTTAGAAGTCAAAATTGTGTGTTGTCTTAAATATTGGTAATTTCACTTGCTAACCTTCTGGTATAAACTCGAAAGTTCAGCCCTTTGCAAGTTCGGCCCTTTGCTCCTTGAACTTTTGTGCCAAAAATTCCATTCTAAGAATGTTAAATTTATTCACAAGGTTTTTAGCTACAGCTGAAATCATTTTCAAAATTTCGTCTTTCAAATTGATATTCGCGTTAAATTTTTTCGGAAAATTTGTCGTTGATTTTAAAATTTCAATTTTTTCATAGAAAATTTAGGTTTAGAAATATATGAAATTGCACTTTTTGTGAAATTTTTTACTTTTATTTTTGAAATTTACATTTCCGTTAAAAATTTGGAATTTTTGCTTAAAATGTTAGCAGAAGTTACATTTCAAACCAAAAGTGCTAATTTGAATTTAGGAATTTTATGTTATTTTTTGTTTTCAATATTAATTTAAAATCTCGAAAGAATATCAAAATTTCAAGAAAAAAGACAACAATTTTGAAAAAGTCTAAGTTTTGAGGAAAAACGAACTAAATTTATGACAAACAATTTTTCAAAATTAATCTCGAAAATTTCGAGTCCTGAAAATTTTGAGCTTTCGAGTTAAAAGCAGAATATTCGAAAATTCCAAATGTAAACTTGTATTTGTCAATTTCTTATAGTCCAAGTCGCAACATTATAATTTCCAGAAAAAGGTCTATAATTAAATAAAAGTCATCATGCCTATAAAAAGGGTTAGGAAGTTGCTAGAAAAAGACTAAATTTTGTTTAAAGTCGAAATTTAAAAAAATAATAATAAAAGGTACATACTAGTTTAAATTTAAAACTTCAAAAGAAAATATTTAAAATATTGAAAAAGGGTAAATAAATTAAACAAAACTTTCTGAAAAAATTTACTTTTTTTAGAAATTTTGAAGTTTCAAGCAACATTTCCAGAAAACAAATCGAAATTTTGTTTTTAAAATCAAGACTTCCAAATTGGTATGCAAGTAGAATGCAACCCAGACTACAAATTCATGCAGCCCTCCAGGCGTCTATAGTGAATCATAGGTAGCTGAACTACCAACAGTTGAAACATTGCCACCTAGCAAAGCGGTTGCTCTCTAGGAAAGTTCCCAGAAGACAAGGATTCTAATGCTCAGACCAATAGGTTTGACATTTATTAGATTCGAAGTTTGGAAACCAAATACCGGTTTCGATCCTGTTAGATCTCGTCAGTTTGGTATATCCAACTCGAATACTAACAAATGTTCCGACAAACAAGTACTAAAACATTCACACACGTCAAGCGAGTGACTCTTAATATTACCACCTATTGGTCCATAGAGAAACTATGGCCATCGCCAACAATGTCGTATGCAAGTAGAATGCAACCCTGACTACAAATTCATGCAGCCCTCCAGGCGTGTATATTGAATTATAGGTAGCTGAACTACCAACAGTTGAAACACTGCCACCTAGCAAAGCGGTTGCTTTCTAGAAAAGTTCCCAGAAGACAAGAATTCTAATTGCACAGACCAATAGGTTTGAACATTTATTAGATTCGAAGTTTGGAAACCAAATACCGGTTTCGATCTTGTTAGATCTCGTCAGTTTGGTATATCCAACTCGAATGCTAACAAATGTTCCGACAAGCAAGCACTAAAACATTCACACACGTCAAGTGAGTTCCTATTAATACTACCACCTATTGGTGCATAGAGAAACTATGGCCATCGCCAACAATGTCCTATGCAAGTAGAATCCAACCCAGACTACAAAGTCATGCAGCCCTCCCCAGGCGTGTATAGTGAATCATAGGTAGCTGAACTACCAACAGTTGAAACACTGCCACCTAGCAAAGCGGTTGCTCTCTAGGAAAGTTCCCAGAAGACAAGGATTCTAATGCACAGACCAATAGGTTTGAACATTTATTAGACTGGAAGTTTGGAAACCAAATACCGGTTTCGATTCTGTTAGATCGCGTCAGTTTGGTATATCCAACTCGAATGCTAACAAATGTTTCGACAAGCAAGTACTAAAACATTCACAGACGTCAAGCGAGTGACTCTTAGTACTACCACCTATTAGTCCATAGAGAAACTATGGCCATTGCCAACAATGTCGTATGAAAGTAGAATGCAACCTAGATCGAAACCGGTATTTGGTTTCTAAACTTCGAATCTAATGAATGTTCACACCTATTGGTCTGTGCATTAGAATCCTTGTATCTAATCTAATCAGAAATAAGAGTTGAAGAAGAGATGAAAGTTGCATGGAATTGTGTACAACTTTAAAATGAAAATTGAAATTAAAAAAAAATTTCAATCTTAAGTATAAAATAAAAAATATTTTAAGTATATAAATTCGACGAACCGAAATAAACCGATATTTTTTTTTCAATTCCTTAAAAAAAATTAAAATTTTCACAAAGTCGTAATTTTTGGAATCTTACTGTTTCAGAAAAAATATGCTCGTTTTAAATATTCTATTTTAGTTTAAATTTAAAACATTTTAAGACAAGACGGTCAGTAAGGATCCAAAAATAAAAAAGAAAAATGAACGAAGTTTTAAAAAGTCAAGGTTTTTAAAACAATATAAAATTTTGGAAAAAGTAACATCTTGCCGAAAATTCTTAAACAGTTTTATAACTAAAAGATGGCACACTTTTTAAATCAAATCGAAATTTCCTTTAAAAGCGAAATTTTTGAGATTTGAAAATTTGAGAAAATGAAAAATCTTCTCAAAATTCTTAATTCTGTAAAGAGTCGGCATTTTGAAAAACAGACTCGGAAAAATGACAATTTTAAATCGAAATTTCAAGGATTTAAAATTTTCTAAAAATTGAAAATTGTAAAAAAGCCGGAAATTGAAAAGAACTTAAAATTTTAAAATATAAATTTTTAAAATTGTCGATATTTAAAAAAATTGCAATTTTCAGAAAGTTAACACTTTTGGAGTCATCCGTTTTTTAGTGAAATTTTGGGAAGGTCAAAATTTAATAAAATAAACATTTATAAAGAAGCTAACATTTAGGAAAAGGTAGGAATTCTCAAAAATTTAAAAATTCAAACAAAGGCAAAATAGTTAAAGAAATTCTATATTTTTACACAAAATTCTTAAAATAATTCAAACATTTAGAAAAAAAAAGAAATTAAAGAAAATTCTATATAGTCAAAAAAAAAGAAAATTTTGAAAAACTGAGTCGAAATTTTTATATGAAATAAAAATTTTTAAGAGGGCAAAGATTTTCCAAAAAAATTGAAAAGAAAAAATCAAAACTCCGGAAAATACGAAATTTTGAATAGGAAAGTCCCCAGAAGACAAAGATTCTAATGCACAGACCAATAGGTTTGAACATTTATTAGATTCGAAGTTTGGAAACCAAATACCGGTTTCGATCTTGTTAGATCTTGTCAGTTTGGTATATCCAACTCGAATACCAACAAATGTTCCGACAAGCAAGTACCAAAACATTCACACACGTCAAGCAAGTGACTCTTAATACTACCACCTATTGGTCCATAGAGAAACTATGGCGATCGACAACAATGTCGTATGCAAGTAGAATGCAACCTAGACTACATATTCATGCAGCCCTCCAGGCGTGTATAGTGGAATCATAGGTAACTGAACTACCCCAACAGTTGAAACACTGCCACCTAGCAAAGCGGTTGCTCTCTAGGAAAGTTCCCAGAAGACAAGGATTCTAATGCACAGACCAATAGGTTTGAACATTTATTAGATTCGAAGTTTGGAAACCAAATACCGGTTTCGATCTTGTTAGATCTCGTCAGTTTGGTATATCCAACTCGAATACTAACAAATGTTCCGACAAGCAAGTACTAAAACATTCACACACGTCAAGCGAGTGACTCTTAATACTACCACCTATTGGTCCATAGAGAAACTATGGCCATCGACAACAATGTCGTATGCAAGTAGAATGCAACCCAGACTACAAATTCATGCAGCCCTCCAGGCGTGTATAGTGAATCATAGGTAGCTGAACTACCAACAGTTGAAACACTGCCACCTAGCAAAGCAATTGCTCTTTAGGAAAGTTCCCAGAAGACAAGGATTCTAATGCACAGACCAGCAGGTTTGAACATTTATTAGATTCGAAGTTTGGAAACAAAATACCGGTTTTGATCCTGTTGGATCTCTTCAGTTTGGTATTTTCAACTCGAATGCTAACAAATGTTCCGACAATTAAGTACTAAAATATTCACACATGTCGAAATTGGGGTAGAAATTTTGAAAAACCTTTTTTTAAATAAATTTGAAGTTCTTTTTGTGAAACGGTGACTGTCCTGCAAAATTTTAATTCAAAACTTTTTATTTTATATTTTTTTTATTTGCATTTATTTGTTAATTTTATATTTAATCGGAAGTTCTAGAAAACAAATTCCAAACAGTAAAAATCAATTTTATTAGAAAAAGCGAGTCAAAGTCAAAACTTCGATGGAGAACTAAAATTATGAAACAAAAGAGAAGTCTTTTAAATTTTCAAGTTTTCAACTCAAGGGTATATAATTTAACATTTTTATGAAAATTCTGAGTTTAAATTTGAAATATCTAAACCCGAAATTTCGATTTAGTTTTTTATAAAGTTTGGGTTTTTCTTGAAATTTGAACTCAAATTTGACTTAAAATTCAGAGAATCAGCATGAAATTATTAAGCTTGAAAAATAGAAAATATTTTCCTTCAATTTAAGCAAAGTTAAAGTAGTTACGTGTTGTAATATTAAACAAAAAAGACATCACATTTTCTAAATTACTATTCAAAAATCAATTTTTTATTCGAAAAACTTTTAAAAATTAGAAAATGAGTCACCCGGAACTGAACCGAAAACCGAACACCGGAAAACACCATTATTTTTGCCGGAACGAAAACCGGAACTGAACGGATATAATTTTTTTGTCGGAACGTAAACCAAAACGAAAAAAATAGAGGTTCGAAGCCCTGGATTTTCAAACTTTCTATGAGAACAACCTTTGTTGTGTTTGTTAATCTTTCTTGGAGAACGACCTTTGTTGCATTTTTTAATCTTTCTTGTAGTGCAGCCTATGTTGTGTTTTTTAATTTTTCTTGATTTAAGGGGACACAATTTGTATTTCAATTTTTTAAGATAACCAAGGACCAGTCCGTTTGACCAAAATTCTTATTTTTATTTTTAGTTTTATTAACGTTAAGAATTCAATAACTTTAGAAACATTTCTTTTATGATTTTGGGATTCGATTGTAAGAGTAATGTTGTACCATATATGGTACTAAAAAACTCTTAAAGTTAAATTCCAAAATCATAAGACAAATCGTTCCAAAATTACTGAATCCTTGAAATGGAAAATAAGCAGATCCACAGGTTTGAAAACTAAATAATTTCTTCGATAGTTTATGTCTCTAGCTGAGATTGCAAGTTGTTTTGCTCTTCTACATTTTCTTGTTTATAAATTTTTAGCTATTAATAACTTGCCAAATTATTTATTATTAAACCATATTTGCCTAATTCGGAAATTAGCCTTTGCTTATTTAATATAAAATCGATAGGGAAACATAATGGCTGCTGAAATTACGTTTGTACATAATTTATGTCCATGTATATTTAATGGTCTAGCTTATTCTCAAATTAACGTGTTATGATGTTTGTAAAATCACTTTAGTCGTCAGTAATACTAAATATTTTGTTTGTAACATTAGGAAATTAATGTTGTCTATAATTCCACACTTGTTAAAATTAGCTGCAACATGTGACATGCAATCAATTTTTTTATATAATCCATTGTACCATACCATGACTTGGATAGGGGATTTGAATTTTTTTCTTTTTTACATTATTCTGAATAACTACACTGTGTTTGAATGATGGTCCTTATTTAAGTTATATGACAATACAGATTAACAATTAACAAATATATTCACGTTTTTATACATAACATACAACTCTCTAAAAAACGGTTGCTAACATAACTAAACTATTATTTGTTTTAATTAACAAGGTGGAGGTATTTTGATTGTCTCGCTCTAACACTCCCCCTTGAATGAAATGCCTCTACGTTGTGATGTCGAGGTCGACCTTCAATATTCCCAATAACTCCATGCATTATGGTGTTTTTCCCTTGGGAGTGCTTTCGTGAAGATGTCGGCTGTCATCTCGGAGGTTGGAATATATTCCAGCTCGATGTGTCCACTTTTCAAGATTTCTCGCACTTAATGATGTCTTACATCAATATGTTTCGATCTTCCGTGGAATACTGGGTTTCGTGCGAGTAGTTGAGCCCCTCTGTTGTCGTTAGCAATTACAGTTGCTGCGGTTTGTTGGAACCCGATTTCTGATAAGAATGCTCTTAGATACAAGGCCTCGCGAGCAGCTTCTGTTAGACTCATGTATTCGGATTCAGTTGAGGACAGTGCAACTGTTCTTTGCTTTCTTGATTCCCAGCACACTGCGGCATTGTTCTTTGTGAATGCGAAACCTGTATAGGACCTTCTGTCGATTTGACAACCAGCCCAATCTGCGTCTACGAAGCCTTTCAGGTTTCCAGGACCTCTTCTGTAAACGATGCCGTAGTCGATGGTTCCCTTCAGGTATTGCAGGATTCGCTTTGCAGCTTTCCAGTGTTCTTCTCCGTAACATGTGTTAAACTGGCTTAAGTAGCTCACCGCAAGAAATATCAGGCATGGTAGCTACCGCTAAGTAGTTTAGTGCTCCAATTAATTCCCGGTATGGTTTCTTAACATTGCATTCTTCTGGGTTTTCTTCTTTTGCGAATTTCTTATTAGGCTCCATGGGAGTTGACACTGGGTTTGAATTTTCCATTCCAAATTGATGTAATATCTTTCGAATATAACTTGATTGCGACATTGTTAAGCAATTTCCTATTAAGATCTCGATTCCTAAACAATACTTTACGTCCCCAGATCTTTCAATTCAAAATCTTGTATTAGTTCGTTTTTAATGAAATTTAGATTCGATGTTTTATTATATGCAACGAGTACATCGTCAACGTAGATTAAGACGATTATTAATTCGCCCCCTCGTTTCATATAATATACACATGGATCTGCGTTGGTTGATTTCAGCTCCATACTTTGCAATTTTTCGTCAAATCGTTTGTTCCACTGATGACCAGCTTGCTTGGGTCCATACAGTGCCTTCTTGATTTGACAGACTTTATCGCCTTTTGTAATTTCGTTTAACATCTTCTTTGCACGAACGCCTATGTAGTTATTTCCGTTTCGTTTTATAATTTCTTGCAATAATTCAACAAGGAGTTGTGGTTTCTCCATGTAAATTTCTTCATCAATTGTTCCATTTAAATATGCTGTGGTGATGTCGAATTGGTGAATTTTCAGGTTAAATTCGGCTGATAATGCTAACAGCAATCTGACGGAACTTAGTCGTGCCACGGGAGCAAATGTTTCGTGAAAGTCTACGCCGGGTTGTTGCGTGAAACCCTTTGCGACCACCCGAGCCTTTCTTCTGTGGATGCTTCCATCAGCATTATACTTGTTTCGTAATATTGTTCTGCAGCCGATGATTTGTCTATTTCTTGGACGATCGACGATGTTCCAAGTATCATTTTTAATGAGACATTCTATTTCATCGACGATGGCGCTTTTCCAATCTTCTGAGTTTGGCCCATTGTTTCCGTTTTCCAATCGGATTTCAAGCATATATGCGAAGTTTGTTTCGAAATTCTCAATTTCATCAGCCGAATTTTTAGAATAGTGTTCGTCTGATTCAATTTCCGATGTTTCTTCTTGGCTTGCAGAATTGATCAGATTGTATTGTTTCCTCGGACGGCCGGGTTGACCTGTCTTCACTTTCTTTGAACGGCTAGGTCTTCTTTTGATAGCTTGTTGAGGTTTGGGATTGACCACCGGGAGTTCGTTGATCTCTTCTTCAATATCGTATTCCTTCGGTGTAGGTTCGGCAGGCGTTGGCTTTTCATCGGAGTTGATGAGAAGTTTAAAGAACCTTGGTTGGGCTTCTTCAGGTCGTTGAACTCGATTCGAATCACCAGATTTTGCAATATTCTCCCCCTTAAACATACTATTAGTGAATTTTATGTCACGGGCAACAATAACCTTTTGAAGACTAGGTATCCAGATTCGATATCCCTTGGATTGTCCGTCGTATCCAACAAATGTGCCCTTCAGACCGCGCTTATTGAACTTTCCCTTCTTTGGATTCTTGTCGAGCGTATAGATTTCGTCGCCAAATGTTTTGAAGTGCGTCACGTCTGGTCGCCTATTTTTCCACAGTTCGAATGGCGTTTTTCCGTTTAATATGTCCGCGATACAGCGATTTCTGGTGTAATTTGCAGTTGCAATTGCTTCTGCCCAAAATGACTGTGGTAGCCTCGACTGAGACAGCATGCAGAGTGCCATTTCGACCAGAGTGCGATTCTTTCGTTCCGCTACCCCGTTTTGTTATGGCGTGTGCTTGATTGTCAGTCGGTGATGCATTCCTTGGCTTTTTAAATATGCATTAAATTCGTTGCTACAGAATTCGCGCCCATTGTCAGATTGAACAGCTTTCACTTTCTTCCCTGTTTGGTTTTCTACGAAAGCTTTGTAGTCTTTAAACACTTGAAGAGCTTCATCCTTCGTTTTCAGAAATCGTACTTCACTCCAGCGTGAGAAATCATCGGTGAATGGCATAAGATATTCCGCTTTTCCAATGCTTTCCGTGCTAAATGGTCCGCACAAGTCAGTGTGAACGATATTCAGAAGTTCACTACTTCTCTCTCTATGTTTTGGAAATGGTTGCGCTGTAAGTTTGTTTTCCAGACAAATTTCGCATGGTGGCATTGATTTGTCGTTTTCCAAATCTAGACCTAATACAGCTTCTTTCCGTTGCATTTCTAGTAAGTCGCTTCGATTTAAATAACCAAATTTCTCGTGCCATTCCATTAATTTTGATTTGGTGCTCTCAGTCGTAATTGCGCAAGCATGTTTGGGGTTAGTTTCTTCAGTATAATATAAGTCGCCTTTCCTGTAGGCAACCAGCAATACTTCTCCATCGCAATTTGTTACCATAGCTTGCTTTTTGTTGAAGTTCACGATATTTCCGTTGTCGACGATTTTCGAAACTCAGATGAGATTCGTTTGTAAGTCAGGTACGTGCAACGTATTTTTCAGCTTGAAATTCTAGACCTTCATTGCCCATTGGAGCAGAAATTCTCACCGTGCCCTTCGCTGTAACTTCGGCTGACGCGTGGTTCGCTAATTTCAGTTTTTTACTATCTGAGTTTACAATTTCGAAAAACTTTTCTTTGTCATTACACAAATGTGAAGTACATCCGCTATCTAGACACCAGCGATTATTTCTTTCGCGGTTGTAAGCAACTTCTTCCGTGGTAAATGCAGAAAATGACACATCTTCCGCAATGGTGGCTTTCTCACGTCGTTCTGGACTGCCTTCCATTGTTGTTTACCGTATTTTGGGTACATTCAGCTGCTTTGTGACCCACCTTTCTACAACGATGACATTTAAATTTAAAATACCCGCTTAAGTTTGGTTTCCTTTTTTGCTTGGACTTTTCGTTTGTGTGACGAGTTTCGTGCTAACAATGCGTCTTGGTTGTCATTTTGAGAGCGCTGCTTCCTCGTTGCAGACTCATCTAAAATTTTCATCTTGAGGATTTCGGGATCTGGCAAGTTGTCACGTGATTCAATAGCACATCTGAAGTTTTCGAAACTTTCGGGTAGACTGTGTAACATGATAATGGACTGTAATTCGCTGCAGACTTCGATTGATAGTTCAGAGAGTTTATTAATGACGTCGAGAAATTCTTCTAGGTGACGTTGTACATCGCCTTTTTCTTCTAACCTTTGCGTTATGAGACGCTTCCAAAGTGATGCTTTCCGGGCCGGACCTTTTGATTCAAATATGGCTTCCAATTTCAACCAAATTTTCCTAACCGTAAGACAATTTCTGACTTGTTTTAATTCAGCATCATTAATCGCTAAATACAAATCTGCTTTGGCTTTATCGTCCTCTTCTTGCCATGCTTCTATCGCTGCAGGAGGTGCTGAAGGCTTTACTTTCTGTCCGTTGGCGTATGCCCATGTTTTATTCTTTGTCATTATAGCTTGCATTCGTAATTTCCACGTATCATAATTGTCTCTCGATAGCACTGGAATACGCGAGATGCTTCCTGCTTGGAATTCCATGATTCGCACTTGACAAGTGCGTTACGTCACTGTCAGCTTTTTCTGAAAATGTTATTAATTTGCCACTTCCCACTTAAATTAACACTTAGCGTTATTCTGGGCCCATAACCTGTTTGAATGATGGTCCTTATTTAAGTTATATGGCAATAGAGATTAACAATGTTTGTGGAGAACAAATATATTCACGTTTTTATACATAACATACAACTCTCTAAAAAACGGTTGCTAACATAACTAAACTATTATTTGTTTTATTTAACAAGGTGGAGGTATTTTGATTGTCTCGCTCTAACACACTGAATGTGCTTAACATATTTTTCTTGAAAACTTAACAATATTAAATTTTTATAATGGGGTAGAGGATCATAGAAGAGGAAACATCTTAAATGTTAAATTCAAAGCAAACTTAACCAATATTTCTAAAATCTCAATAGAACTACCCTAGATTAATGAAATTCACAAACGATTTATGCTGTTTTTCAATATTTCATTTAACTATTTTTTTTAAAAAATCAACAAGAGCTTAGATTGCATTAATCAGAGAAATTAGAAGATATAAAATTTTTTAAGACTTTAGGTGATTTTTAAAATATTCTAACTCAAAATTTTGTCCCCTAAAACCAAAAAAAGATTAAAAAACAGAAAAAATGTTGCTCTAACGCGTTTCGATAGCCAAGCTATCATCTTTAGAGAAAAGGCTTGGTAGTATCTCTCTTGTCTCCTGAAACCAAGAAGGATTAAAAAACACAACAAATTTGGCTCTAACGCATTTCGATAGCCAATCTTCAGAGAGATAGCTTGATAGTACCTGTCTGAAAATGATATCTTGGCTATCGCAATGCGTTACAGCAACCCTTGTTGTGTTTTTTTTTACTTTATTTAACATTTCTTCGGCCCAGTTTAAAAATATTTAAATTTTTATGTTCGACCCACAAGCGTAGTTCAATGCCGGAAGGGGTATTAGCCCTCGGAGCAGTTGTTTCTTGTGAATCGGGCTTCAAATATTTAAATTTTTAACGCAGTAAATTTTTAACACAGTAAATTGATGATGAAACGTCTATTCATGTTAAAATTTCTTTATTTTTCTTTTTTTATATATTTCAAAAATTTTTATTTTTAAATATTTCTTCCTCCTTGTTCCCTTTCCATGTTATGCACTGCTGACGAGCTGAAATGAGAGCGAAACATCGATGTCCAGTGCTACAACCTTTTTTATGTATTTTTTTATATTTTTCTAATTTATCAAAAAACAAAATTTTTATTTTTTCCATATCTAACTTTTGAACTCCTATTTTTCATTATTCCTATTCTATGTAAAATAAACTAACCTCTTAATTTGTGAACTGTCTTGAAGTGACGTTTTCAATAAATTTAAATATCACGCAGTCGCATTTCAAAAATTGTTTAGAAAATTGTCAACAAACCATGATAATTTAAATATTTCCAAACTGGGCCGAAGAAATGTTAAATAAATTGAAAAAAAACATAATATTTCCGGTCAATAAGGGTCTACCATAAAGAATAAACCTTGTTGTGTTTTTTAATCTTTCTTGGTTTCAGAGGACAGGATTTGTATTTCTTGTTGAAGGTAACCAAGGACCTATCCGTTCCGCCAAAATTCTACTGTCAGATTTAATTTGAATTTATGACTTTTCTTGGAAAAATTTAAAGGGAGGCATAAATATATTTTTATACTCTGGGGGCACAAGCGAAAAAAGTTGGGAACCCCTGATTTAAAAGCTTCAAAATTTTCTAATAATTTTAGTTTTTTGTTCAAATTTCAAGTTTTCTTTAGATTTTCAGCTTTTGTTCTAAAATACTAGATTTAAATCGAAACTCCCAAACTTTTGAATGCTGAAACATTTTTTAAATTTCTGTGTTAACTTGAAAAATTTCTTTCCTTAGATTTTTCTCATAATTCCGGCTTTAGTGTTAAAAATTTTAAGCCAGGGGTTGGCAAACTTTTAAGCCAAAAGAGCCATCCGCAATGAAAAAATTGGTTTCGTGAATTTCAAAGAGCCACAAGTTTTTATTTCTGATTTTACATTTTATTTCACAATTAAATCAGATAAATCAGACAAAATATGGAACAGGGAGAGACCCCCTCTGACTCATGTAGTCAAAAGAAAACATATTCAGCCCAAAAGATCTTTTATTTCTCATAATTTAGAGCTTTATTTCAAAATTTGCCTTTTTCTCGTAAATTCGACTTTTTTAACTCTTCTCTGTATTCGTCTTTTTTTTAACGATGTATTTAGACTTTTTTTCCCTATATTTTCTCTCTTCTCAAAACTTCGAAAATCTGTGAAAATGTTTACTTTTTTTTAATTCGACTTATACTGAAAGATTCGACTTATTTCTAAAAAATTTTACTTTTGTCGATTTCGTAATAAAAAAAAGTAAAAATTTGAAGTAATAATTTGTAAATGTTAAATAAAACAGTTTTTCAAGATTTCGATCTTTTTCTCAAATTTTTTTTTTTTTCAAAATTTAGATTTATTCTCAAATTTGACTTTTTTCCAAAATTATATTTTTTTAACTTTGTTCTAAATTGCGACTTTTTTCTCGAAATTTCTATTCTTTTAAAATAACGTTTTCTTTTCAAATTTTCCCATTTCGCCCAAATATTGACTTTTAATAAATATTTAAACTTTTATTTATTTTCTGGAAATTTCGACCTGTTTCGCCAAATTAGGTGTTTCTCGAAATTCCAACTTTTAACTGAAAATTAGACATTTTATTATGTTTCTGCAAGCTGTGATTTTATTGACAAAATTCACCAATTTTCAGAATGTTTGACTTTATCTAAAAAATTTGATTTTGTTCTTACAATTTGCTTTCGCTGGGAAATTTTAACTTTACTAAATCTCGACGTTTTTCCCAATATGTCGATCTTTTTCTCAAAATGTCGATCTTTTTTCTCAAAATATCAATCTTTTCCTCGAAATTTTGATATATTTTTTTTAAATTTGTTTCGGTTTTAGAAACTGGTGATATTTATTTCAAAAATCGTCTTTTTTTAGAAATTTTAATATTATTCAACAAGGTTTTTCAAAAAGTCAGGTTTTGATATTAAATTTGATTTCATGAAAATTCCAAATTTAAAGTTCAACATTTTTCTCGAAACTGGAAGTTTTACCCACATTTCTTTATATTTAAAAATTGTTTTACCTATTTTCTCAAAATTTAAATTTTTCTGAAAATTTAAAGTTTTTTTTATTCGTTTGTTCTCGAAATTTCAAATATATTTTTAAAATTTCAACTTTCTCTGGAAAATTGTAAATCATTTATTTTCTTCCTTTCTAAAAAACTTCGCCTTTTTAAAGCTCGACAATTTTTTCTAAGCTCTAAGTTTCTGTACAATTTCTCTTTTCGAAATTTTACAATTTTTCACAAAATTCAAATTTGTTTAAAAATTTTAGGTTCTTAAATCTGTTCTAGAATTCAATCTATTGGCAAAATTCGTTGTTTTTTTTCTAAAATTTTGAATTTTTAAGAATTTTTGACAAATTCATATTTTTCGATATCTCTTTTTTTCAAAATTTAGATTTTTCCGGAAATATCAACTTTCATTTCGAATTCATCCATTTTCAAATCACAAAATTCGATTTTTTTTTGACTTTCTATGGAAAATTTTGACAATTTTTTGAAGATTAACACTTCTCGAAATTGGAAATTTTACCAACATTCCCTTTCCTTTCGAAATTATTTTACCAATTTTCTCAAAATTCAATTTATCTGAAAATTTGGGATTTTTTAAATTCGTCTTGTTTTCGTAATTTTAAATTTATTCTTAAAATTTAATTTTCTCTGAAAAATTGCAAATTTTTATCGAAATTTGGAACTTTTCTTAAAATGTTGATTTTTTCCTTGAAATTTTTCCTAAAATTTGACTTTTTTTTACTTCTCTGAAAAACTTCGACTTTTTTAAAGTCCGACACCTTTTTAAGCTTCCAGCTCATTTTAAAATCTGTCTTTTATCTGAAAATGTCAAGTTTTTTTAATTTGCTTTGAATTTCAATCTATTGCAGAAATTAGACTTCTTTTCTGAAATTTTACCCTTATTTAAGAACTTTGGATCAATTCATTATTTTTTAAATCACTTTTCCCAATTGTTTTCCAAATCTGGTCCTTTTTCTCAAAATTTGACTTTTTTTTGGGAAATTTTGACCTTTTTTAAAGGTAAAAACTCCTCTCGAAATTTTCTTGAAATTAACTTTTAAAATTATTTTACAAATGTTCTCAAAATTTGAATTTATCTGAAAATTTGGATTTTTTTTTACATCGTCTTGTTCTCGAAATTTCAAACTCAATCTTAAAATTTAACTTTCTCTGAAAAATTGCAAATTATTTATTTTCTTCTTCTCTGAAAAACTTCGACGTTTTTAAAGTCCGACATTTTTTTAAGCTTCCAGTTTATTTTAAAATTTCTCTTTTATCTGAAAATGTCAAGTTTGCTTTGGGTTTCAATCTTTTGCGGAAATTAGACTTTTCTTTCTGAAATTTTGCCCTTATTTAAGAAGTTTGGACCAATTCATTTTTTTTAAATTACTTTTTCCAATTGTTTTCTAAATCTGGTCCTTTTTCTGAAAATAAGGCTTTTTTTTCTGACGTTTTTTTAAAGTTCAAAACTCTTCTCGAAATTTTCTTGTAATTTTTTTTTGAAATTATTTTACAAATGTTATCAAAATTTTAATTTATCTGAAAATTTGGATTTTTTTTAAATCGTCTTGTTCTCGAAATTTCAAATTCAATCTTAAAATTTAACTTTCTCTGAAAAATTGCAAATCATTTATTTTCTTCTTCTCTGAAAAACTTCAACTTTTTTAAAGTCCGACACTTTTTTAAGTTTCCAGTTTGTTTTAAAATTTCTCTTTTATTTGAAAATGTCAAGTTTTTAAAATTTGCTTTGGGTTTTAATCTATTGTGGAATATAGACTTTTTTTCGAAAAATTTGCCCTTATTTAAGTACTGCGGACCAATTTATTTTTTTTAAATCACTTTTCCCAATTGTTTTCTGAATCTGGTCCTGTTTCTCAAAATTTGGCTTTTTTTTGGGAAATTCTGACGTTTTTTTAAAGTTAAAAACTCTTCTCGAAATTTTCTTCAAATTTTCTTTTGAAATAATTTTACTTATGTTCTCAAAATTTGAATTTATCTGAAAATTTGGATTTTTTTTAAATCGTCTTGTTCTCGAAATTTCAAATTCAGTCTCAAACTTTAACTTTTCTGAAAAATTGTAAATTTTTTGTCGAAATTTTAAGCTTTTATTAAAATTTTGACTTTTTCCTTGAAATTTTTCCTAAAATTCGACTTTTTTCTTCTTCTCTGAGAAACTTTGAACATTTAAATTTCAACGATTTTTTTGAACTCTCAGTTTATTCTTACAATTTCTCTTTTCAAAATTTTGTAATATTTCAATAAATTCAAAATGGTCTAAAAATGTCAGGTTTTTAAATTTCTTTTGAGTGTCAACCTATTTTCGAAATTTGACGATTTTTTTTTTCTAAAATTTTGCCTTTTTTGAGAACTTTCGATAAATTCATTTCTTTTGAAATTTCTCCCTCTTTTCGAATTAAATGAATTCATTTTTTTCAATCCCTTCAGTTTTCCTAACTTTTTTCGAAGTCTCTTACTTTTTCTCAAAATTCGGCTTTTCCTGGGAAATTCTGACCTTTTTTCAAAGTTCAACACTTTTCAAAATTTTGTTGAAACTTTCTTTCAAAATTATTTTACCATTTTTCTCAAAATTCGAATTTATCTGAAAATTTGGAGTTTTTTTAATTCGTCCTGTTCTCTAAATTGCAAATTTATTTTCAAAATTTAGCAAACTCTGGAAAATTGCAATTTTTTATCGAAATTTCGAGTTGTTCTAAACTTTTTCCATAAAATTCTTTCTAAAATTAAAGTTTTTTCTTCTACACTGAAAAACTTTAACGTCTTTAGATATCGACCGTTTTTTCTAAGCTTCCAGTTAATTTTTACAATTTCTCTTTTACAAATTTTACTATATTTCAAAAATTCAAAATTGTCTAAAAATTTCAGGTTTTTAATTTGTGCTGGGTTTCAATCTACTGTCGAAGTTCGACGTTTTTTTTTCTAAAATTTTGCCTTTTTTGAGAACTTTCGATAAATTTATTTTTGTCTAAATGTCTTCCTCTTTCCGAATTAAATGAATTCATTTTTTTCAATCTCTTCATTTTTCCCAACTTTTTTCGAAATCTCTTTCTTTTTCTCAAAATTTGGCTTTTTCTGGGAATTTTTGACTTTTTTTTAAAGTTCAACTCTTCTCAAAATTTTCTTGGAATTTTCTTTCGAAATTATTTTACCAGTTTTCTCAAAATTCGAATTTATCTGAAAATTTGGAGCTGTCCTGTTTTCTAAATTGCAAATTTATCTTCAAAATTTAGCTTTCTCTGGAAAATTGCAATTTTATATCGAAATTTCGAGTTGTTCTTAACTTTTTCTATGAAATTCTTCCTATAATTAAAGTTTTTTCTTCTACACTGAAAAACTTTAACTTTTTTAGAGATCGACAATTTTTTCTAAGCTTCCAGTTAATTTTTACAATTTCTCTTTTACAAATTTTACTACATTTCAAAAATACTAAATTGTCTAAAAATTTCAGGTGTTTAATTTATGCTGAGTTTTAATTTATTGTCGAAATTCGACGTTTTTTTTTCTAAAATTTTGTCTTTTTTGAGAACTTTCGAAAAATTCATTTTTTTTTCGAAATTTCTCTCCATTTCCGAATTAAATGAATTTATTTTTTTTAATCTCTTCATTTTTTTCCACTTGTTTCGAAATCTCTTCCTTTTTCTCAAAATTTGGCTTTTTCTGGAAAATTTTGACCTTTTTTTAAAGTTCAACACTTTTCGAAGTCCTCTTGAAATTTTCTTTCGAAATTATTTTACCAGTTTTCTCAAAATTTGAATTTATCTGGAAATTTGGATTTTTATTTAATTCGGCCTGTTCTCGAAATTGCAAATTTATTTTCAAAATTTAGCTTTCTCTGAAAAATTGCAATTTTTCATCAAAATTTCGAGTTGGTATAAACTTTTTCCATGAAATTATTCCTAAAATTAAAGTTTTTTCTTCTACACTGAAAAACTTTAACTTTTTTAGAGATCGACAATTTTTTCTAAGCTTCGAGTTAATTTTTACATTTTGAAAATTTTACTATATTTCAAAAATTCAAAATTGTCTAAAAATTTCAGGTTTTTAATTTGTCCTGGGTTTAAATCTATTGTCAAAATTCTCCGTTTTTTTTCCCAAAATTTTACCTTTTTTTGAGAACTTTTGATAAATTTCTTTTTCTCAATTCTTTCAAAATCTGCTACTTTTTCTCAATTCTTTCGAAGTATCTTTCTTTGTCCTGATTCGAAATCTCTTTTTCCCAAAATTCGGCTTTTTTCTGGAAATTTCAGCTTTTATTTCAAACTTACCGTTTCTGAAAATTTGGACTTTTTTTCTTAAAAAAAGTAATTTACGAAATCCCAAGGTTTTAGAAAATTTACAAACAAAAAAGTAAAAATCATGAGAAAAATATTTTTTATAAATTTCGACTCCCCAATTTGGTCTTTTTTTTAGAAATTTCAAATTTCATGTGTTTTTTCAAAATGTTAATACAAATCAATCAAAAATTTCGGAAAATTACTTCTTGAAATCATAACTTTTTATCAAAATTTAAGTAAAACCTAAAAATTCTTAGAAAAGTATTTTTGGAAATTTCGACTTCTGTAGGTCACTTGTTTAATGAGCGTCTGGGCGTCTGTCCGCTTTAGCTTTTATTTATTTATCTTTTTAAGGGAATTTAAAGAGCCGCATTTTTCTTTTAAAAGAGCCGCAGGCGGCTCGCGAGCCTGCGGTTTGTCGACCCCTGTCTTAAACGAATGCTGGTTGAAAATAGCAAACTTGGAGTTTCGGGGACTAACCTGACATCTCTATTTTTTTTATAAAATAGTTTCTATTCCTTATTGATAACTGTCGATTTTTAAGCAAGTCATCATTAACACTGTGGTGAATTTTAAATTCCTAGGTTGCATAGCTTTCGAGAAAAACTTCTTTGTCACCGACGAACGCTTACAAGAGTGAGATTATAAAGGTTTGGGTCTTTCCATTTTACCTAGGAAACCCTCAAAAAATAATAAATGTAAGTTTCTTTATTTTTTAAATTATTTATTCTGGACATGATAACGAAGGCTTCCACGGTCAGAGTCAGTACGGAATATACTTCTTCCGGGATTGGACCGTGTCAAAGAACTACTAAAAGTGTTCGACGTTTCGCCCACCATCGTAGGGGGCTTCTTCAGGAACAAATAAAAGAAAAAATAAAAAATAAATGAAAATGAAATTTATTTTTTCTTTTCTTTGTTCCTGAAGAAGCCCCCTACGATGGTGGGCGAAACGTCGAACACTTTTGACACGGTCCAATCTCAGAAGAAGTGTATCCTGTATTTATTCTGGACATTAGCTCAACTTTTAAATAGATTTTTAGTCCCCAATAAAGGTACAGCGTGGTTTAGAAATAATTGGGTATAATTACAGGCTACCTTTGTTAAATCTAATCTCCTGAGGCAATTTGCTAAGAAAAAGAACTCTAATCCTAATTATCCTAGTACGAAAGCTCAAAATTAATCCGACCAAACCATATTTCTCTCCAACAATTAAATTAGGCGTTACTAAATTTATTTATTGGCACAATCAGTTATGTTTATTGTCGTAATTTATAATATACATCCCAGCTTTTGAGAATTTCCATGCAATGTGGCCGTTTCAAGGGGAATATTATTTATAAACTAAGAGTTCTTAATTTGGGATGGCAAGAAGCGCCGTAATTCATAAAACTCATGAATTTTAACTTAAAGAAGGTAATTGGATAGCAGTGCTGTATAATTTTACATCAAATGAAATTTCGCAGCGTCTCATGGTGAACCGAAAGTAAAATTACGGCCAAATTATTTTAGTCCTTGTAGTTTCGAGCAAATAAACTAATTAAATAACTTTCTCTTTAAAGAGTTTTAATAACATTGGGTAACATTTTTAATTAAACAAGTTGAAATAAGGCGCTACCTCAAACAACAGGTTATACTAAGTATATCATACATCTAAAAATTAGATACTCAGTATTATTGCGTACACAATATATTCAGTCTGGCATTTTCCAATTTAAATTTAAAGAAAATATTAGACAAAAATTAGGCAGTATTGGAAACTCCCTATGGAAGTGAAAACGTAAAAGTAGGAACGTAGGAACGTAGTTCGATCCCCCACTAGTAAACAAGTCAGAATATTGGGGACATTTGAAAATAAATTCTATCAAACTAACCTACTTTTAACTTTGGTGAAATGGATGGTCCTTGGTTATCTTTAAAATTTGAAATAGTAATCTTGTCTCCTGAAACCAAGAAAAATTAAAAAACACAACAAAGGCTGCTTTAATGCGTTTTAATATTCAAGCTATCATCTTCAGAGGTCTCTCTGAAGATCTCTGATAAGATCTCTCTGAAGATGATAGCTTGGAGAGATCTCTGAAGATGATAGCTTGGCTATCGAAACGCGTTAGATCAACCTTTGTTATGTTTTTTAATCTTTCTTGGTTTCAGGGGACAAGATTTGTATTTCTACTTTTATAGTTTGTGGTTTGGATGCTGTATCATATGAAAACGAATCTAATATTTATTGATAATAAAAAAACACTTTAATATGCTCTAATTTTAACAGTAGAATATTCTTTTAAGCTTAGGGCATGTTGGTCACACGAAACCACAAGTTTACCCCATATTCAAAGTAGTTCAAACGCCTAAACAGGTTTTCGCTTCAAAAACAAACAAAAGATTATTAAATGTATTTGAAGAAATTTTTTTCATAACGTGTCTCCTTTTAAATTTCCAATAGCTTTAAGTAATCCTTTTGGGGAACGTTCCCGAGATTGACCCAGTACAAATTTGAGCGACACTTGATACTATGCCGTCAACATTTACGTATAACCCCTGATTTAGGGTAACCAAGTTATCCCAAGAAATATTAATTGTTGCGATCTAACTTAATGGAAAGTTGTTATAGTCTTCCCCATCTATCTATGAAGCTATGCTCCATCTAGATGTTGGTCTATTTATATTTTGGTCCCAGTGGTAATCCATATTAACGAGACTCCGTAATCACACGATAAATCACAGGACAAACAGATTACACCTAAAATTAATTATTACTCCCAGATGTGGATAATTAACCGAGCAAATACAATCAGAAACTTCTCCTGTTTGACAAACAGGAAAACTTTGGCGAAGACGGTTTTACCGGATACAGCCGTGAAATATTGAAAGAGATCGATTTATCCTGTTATGCATAATTTAGGGATATGTTTGCTGTACATATTTCTGCTAATAATAATACACTGTTTACCCAATTGTTTTAAGAAAAATAACCACAATAAAGTTACCAAATGAACTCATACCCCGCCAACCAAAGGGAATCTAGTAACATTTTCGAATTTGACACATTAGATCAGAAAATTGGTAAAATATGCCCTAGCAAAATAGAAAAATTTGAAACCACAGAACTCTAAATACCTTTCTTAGGACCCATCAGTTCTCCTGATATTTTGATGTTTGAGTTGAATTTTCTAAACAATTCTAAATTTCAATTGATCTTCAAAGAAATTATTTTTATTCACTGGGCACGGAGTTTAGAGAGAAACTAGGCAGTCTTGGAGGCTGCCGACAGAAGTGAAAACTTAATACTAATAAATAACAGCGTCTATGAAATGTAGTTGGTACCTATACTGCCCAAACCAGCGAGCCATTATTATTTTCGTTCCGGTTGTCGGTTTTCGTTCCGGAAAAAAATTATATAGGTTTTCGCTTCGACAAAAATAACGGCTTTTGCGCTTTTCGGTTTTTGGTTCAGCTCCGAGTGACTCATTTTTAATTTTTTATTTAAAAAAAAGAAAATATTTCGGGTAATCTCGAAACAAAAGTCCAACTTTCAAAAAAGATACAAAATTAAGGAAAAAAATTAAATTAGGTTAAAATTTCGAGTACAAAGTCAATTTTTTTAGAAAATGCAGAAACTGTAAACTTGTACTCTAATTTTTAGAATAAATAGAATTTAAAATTAAAAATTTTAGATTTCGAAATTTTGAGTTAATTTAATTAGAAATAAGGTTAACACTTTTTAAGTTTAATGTTGTGTTCGCCTTTTACCTGCAGCTTCCGTTAAAAGTAATAAATATACAAATTGCCCTTAACACATCCTTTATGGTCTATTGCTAAGAAACCACAACCCTACCGAAAGGGACAACTGATTATTAATTCTAAGTCTCAGAGGCGGCGTAAGGCGTGGGCGATGTGGGCCACCGCCACGGCCTCGCGGTGCAAAGGGCCTCGCGCCTCACAGCCGAAAATAAATTTAAAAAATTATTAAAAATTCAAAAGTACAAGCCACAAGGTTTCTTTTATAACAAATATATTACAATTAATTCTCCACTTAAACATATTTCACTCTTCGACGCACGATATGAATGTGAACGAAATAATCGATATTTCTGATAAACCATATTGTTACAAAAAATTAATTAATTAAAAAATCTCATCTTTGTCGTTTCTGATCATTCGTTTATATTTGGTCTGGCAACATTAGTTGACGTTAAGTTGCTATCGCAGGGAATCCCCGATCAGAGAAAAGTTAAAAAAAATTCCAAAAGAGCAAATTCTGAAAAACTGTCAGGATTTACACACAGTCCTGCAAGTAGGTGAGAGCAGTGACTTCCAACCTTATGAGTTGTATGGGGAGTTAAAATATATGATCCCAAATTTACCCAGCTCTATTAAAAACGTAAAACATCTGCTCCTATATCATAAACAACGATTTGAAAGAAATTTACCCAAATGTTTACATTGTCATTAGAATTTTGTTAACAATACCTGTAAGTACTGCTTCCGCTGAAGGGAGCTTTTCAAAATTAAAACCAATTAAAAATTATTTAAAAAATGCTATGGGTCAAGAAAGACTTTCACTTTTTGGCAATTTTATCTATTGAAGTAGATATAGCATCTAAGATAAATTACGAACCAATCATTAAGGAGTTCAGTAAAACCAAAAGTAGAAAATTTCTGTTTTTTTAATTTTTTCTTTATTTTTTTCATTTTTCTCTAATGTTCGAAAGAAGTATAAGTAAAAATTTAGGTTTGTATCTTAATGAATAAAAAACTGTTTAATTTCAAGTGATTTTTTATTTTATATTCCCTTCTTCTTGCACCATCAGAGAGCCTCGCGAAATATACCTTGCCCACCTTAAGTTTAGGCCTTGCGCCGCCACTGCTAAGTCTTGTTCTTTCTTAATAGCTGATCTCCAAGATTTCTTATCTTCTTTATTACTAGCCATTAAACAGGCTCGTAATCAGGGGGGAGGGCTAGGGGGCTGCAGCCCCCTCGAAATTTTTTGACTTCACTCTGGATAGAACTGAACTTTCCAGATGTGCGACCCTTTTAAAAACCATTTTTAATGGATCATTTTGTTTTCGTACTGAAATGCAAGGATGTTTCATTTTTCAAATTTGGCTCCATTTCTTATTATTAGAGACCAGATTTTAAGCACAATCAAGTAAGGTAAAAACGTGAGCAAAATGCTAAATTAGGCAGAAACAAAAAGCTAAAGAAGACACCAATAGGGTAAAATTCTTTTACAAAAAAGGCATTAATAGGCCAAAACGCACCATTTACAAAAAAAAATTTACAAAAAAAACAGTCGAAATTTAAAAAAATGATAGATTTAAGGTTTTACTCAGGACATTCAGAAGAATTATAATATTTTCAAATGAAGAAGTTCTTAAAATTTCGAATTCATTCTTGAAGTTTCGCCCTAAATCTTGAAATTTTTATCCTAAACTCATTCAATTTTTTTCCAATATTTTGACATTGAAATCTGAGATTTCGTTTCTAGGAAAATTTAAACTTTTCTTGAAATGTCTTTTTTTTATTTGAAATTTCAGTCTTACGTTTTGAATTTTATAAAAATAATGTTGAATTTGCAAGCTTTTCAAGCTTAAACTCCCTATTTTAAAAAAAATCAAATTTTGGGAAGAACTAGTAATTTATACAAGCGATTTTTTGAGATTTAACACTAAATTTTGAGAAAAACTTGGATTTTGTAATAATAGTTTTACAGTTTTAGAATTTAAAAAATTACGTTTTGAATTTTACTAAAATAATGTTGAATTTGCAAGCTTTTCAAGCTTAAACTCCCTATTTAAAAAAAAATTCAAATTTTGGGAAGAACTAAAAATTTATACAAGCGATTTTTCGAGATTTAACACTAAATTTTGAGAAAAACTTGAATTTTGTAATAATAGTTTTACAGTTTTAGAATTTAAAAAATTACGTTTTGAATTTTACTAAAATAACGTTGAATTTGCAAGCTTTTTAAGCTTAAACTCCCTATTTTGAAAAAAAATTTAAATTTTGAGAAGAATTAAAAATTTAGACAATCTATTTTTCCAGATTTATCACCAAATTCTGAGAAAAACTTGGATTTTGTAATAATAGTTTTACAGTTTTCGAATTTAAATATTTAAATTTTAAATTAGGTTTTGGTATAAAATTTTGAATGTAAGGCCCTTTACTAAAAAATCAAAATATCTTATGAGCCATTATTTTGAGAATATATTTTTTAATAAGTTATTTTTATGAATTTTCTCTATAATTTTCCTAACATGGCGATTGAACTTGAAAAAAATGTCCAAAATGTCGATTCTTTTATAAATTTCGAGTTTTGCAAAAAACTTGAGCATTTTTAAGTTGAAATATTTAGGAATTTTTTAATAAATTTAACCCATCAACTTAACTCGAAATATTTAATTTTTTTTAAAGTTTTAATTTTATAATAGAAAATTTCGAAATTTTTTGTCATGAAGTTGATTTGTTTATATTTTGACTACGATTTCGAAAATTCGACTTTTTTCTCCAAAATTCAAATTCCAAGTGAAAACTTCCAAAAAAATATTGAAATTTCTGTCTTAGTTATCAAATTTCAACTTTAATTAAGAATTTATTTTACTTTTAATCACAGTTCTATCTTACTTATCAAATTTCAACTTTAATTAAGAATTTATTGTACTTTTAATCACTTTTAAATCCATATTTTTAAAAAAACTTGATTTATACAATTTTTACAACTTTTTACCACAAGTTTAAAAATGTCAAAATTAAAGTCGAAATTTGGAAAAAAATGAGCTTAGTTTATTTTTCAAAATTTTTACATTAGCACTAATTCCAAATTCAGACTTCTTTAAAATATTTTGACTTTCTTTCTAGACATTGAATTTATAGAAAATCTCCTGGCCATTTTGAGAAAACACTAAAAGTTTCAGGAAATATTAAAGTTTATTTTTTAAATTTTGTTTCAAGACAAAATGTTGAGTGTTATTAGTTTTTGTTAATAGATTTTATCTTTTGGAAATGAAAGATTTTTTTTTAGAAAATTTTGACTTCAAACCTTTTTTTTCAAAAATTATCGCTTCTTTTTTCTTCGGATTTAGAGAGTAATTCTAAATGTCAACTTATTTCTAAAATTTCGAATTTAAAAAACTAAAAATTTCGAGTTCGAACAGGTCACATTAAGAATTAACATATCGTAATTTTGTTCGGAAATTCAAAATTTTTAAAAATGTTAATATTTTCGGAAATGTTTAATAATGAATTCTGGTTATTTTTAAGTATAAACACGGTCGTAATTAAACTTTTTCTAGAACGAGTTTGTCCACTCTAAATGTAGACTTTTCTAGACATTTCAAATTAAAATTGCAAATTTAAAAAACTCAAGATTAGGTTCAGAATTTCGATATAAAATTTTCAGTTTCAAGAAAAAATTGATGTTTAAAAAAATATTTGTGGGTTTGAAGTAAATACCAAGATTTTAAACTTTGAATTTTGGGAAAAAAAGTAAAAGTATTAACATCCTTTGCATTTAGCAAAAAATCTAATTCAAATTCAAAATTTTCAAAAAAGGTCGAAATTTTGAGATTAAAGGTAAAACTTACAAAAAAAAAACGATAAATAACTTTATAACAAAAACTTTTTTTCGAAATTCGAAAGAATCAAATGCACTTCGACATGGCAAATTCAGATAGCAACAATAATTCCCAAAATTGCCCAAAATAAATAAAAATAAAAAACGTAGGAATTGAATTGCACCGTTCTAGAAACTAAAATTTTGATTCAATCAATTATCAAAGTTCAAAAAATAGTTCTTTCATAAATAAAAATTCTTCAAGTATTCTTCTAGTAATAATAAGTCTTTTAAATATTCGAATTTAAAAATTACTACGTAAATATCAAAAAAGGTCATAATTTTTAAAAAAAGACTACATTTCATGTTTAAGTCAAAATTTTAGAATATAAAATTGCAATTTAAATATAAAATTTTTGGAAACATGTAAACATTTCGAAAATAAAGTTAAGACATTTTCAAGTTTTTAGGAAATTTCGAAGTTATTTTTAAAATTTTATTATGTTCTGAAGAATCCTAGTTTAAATTTAAAATTTTGATTTTTTTTAAGATAAAAGTAGTCTACATTTAAAGAGACGTTTTTTGAAATGGTCAAATTTTGATTAAAATTGAAAAACGTTTGTCAAAGATAAAAATTTAATAACTAATAGGATTTCCATTTTTCTAGAAACTTCGAATTTTTAAGCAGATGTTAAGGATTCCCAATTTTATCAAAATTTCAAGTTAACATTATTAAATTCGGAAATTGATAAAAAAGTTTCATAAATTTTTAAGTTTTTCTTATCAAAAGTTTTAAAGTCACGTCTCGTAAGTAATGAAGATCGAAATTTACCGATTAAAGTTAAAATTTTATGACTAAGGTGAAATTTTGTTTTCTTTCTTTTTTTTTTCGAAGTTTTAACCTTAGAAGTCAAAATTCCGAGAAAACTCGGCAGTTTGAAATTAAAGTCGAAATAAAGTCGATATTTTGATTCTAAAGTTGGAATTTTAGGAAAAAAGTAAAAATTCAAATTTCAAACTAAATATTTTGACAGAGAACTCGAAGTTTATCAAAATCCAAAGATTTTAAGAAATGCTGGTATTTTGAATTTTAAAAATTTGAAGCTACTGTTACGGGCTTATCGGTTCGATTGATTACACTTATCGAATAAGACCCACTTTATTACTGAACTCAACTTGGATCACCACAATTGACAATTAACTCACTTATTATTGACTTCTACTAACTCACTAATTACACTTACTTTAACTGACTGACTCGAGGAAAAGCTGACCACTTTTTTATAGTTTTGGCCCCCGGCTTCCAGAATTTTCGGCAGATAAGGTTTATCGAATGCCGAAATTTCTGGAACGCTTATTTGCCGTTTGTTTCGTTATCGCGGCCGCCTTCCCCTTATCAGAACCTTTTTTTATTTACTAAATTCTACATTTCTATTCTAAATCCTATTTCATCTATTTACATTGCGTTACACTGCCTCCCCCTTAGAAATGATCGTCCCGATCAGTTCCAATCAGTCACTTCGCCACTAAATTTGCATAATCTGTTCAGGTGTACCACTTTCATTTTACTCCTGGAGCTTCGCTGGATCCTATATACCAAGTCGTTGATCCTCTTCAGTACTTTGTACGGCGTTTCCCAAGATGGCGTAAACTTTGGCAAAACTCCTTTCTTTCGCTGAGGGTTGTATAGCCATACCAACTCGCCCTCACTGAAACCACCATGATTGGCATTCACGTCATACCTGGCCTTCATCCGGTCCGTCGCCAAGTTGATCTTCGTCTGCACCAGAGCATGCGTCTCGAATATCGCTTTCCTCAAGTCATCTACGAAACCCATCGTTTCCCTGGGGGTCTCCCTTGGTGATCCAAACACCAAATCACACGGAAGCCGCAGTTCCCTCCCAAAGATCACTTTTGCCGGAGTCTGACTTGTAGTTTCATGAGTTGCCGCGGGATAGGCCATCAGAAACAGTGGAAGATGTCGGTCCCAGTCGGTCTGATGTTTGGAAACGACCTTCGAAAGATGTTCCTTTAAGGTCCTGTTAAATCTCTCCACCATTCCGTCAGACTGTGGATGAAGAGGTGTTATTCGAGTTTTTCTTATTCCAAGAAGACGACACACCTCTTGGAAAACCCCCGATTCAAAAGTCCTTCCCTGGTCCGAGTGTAGTTCCAAGGGAACACCAAAACGACAGATATAGTTGTCCAGAAGAACCCTTGCGACTGTGGTGGCTTCTTGGTGCGGGATGGCACAAGCTTCAGGCCATTTACTGAAATAATCCATGGCCACCAGGATGTACTTGTTTCCATCGTCTGAAGCTGGGAATGGTCCTGCCACATCGATTGCAATTCTTTCAAATGGAGCTCCCACATTATATTGCTTCAGGGCCCCTTTGGTTCTCATACGAGGACCCTTGGATACAGCACAGGTGACACATTTCCGACACCACCGCTCGACGTCCTCCCTGCAGTTAACCCAATAGAATCGTTTTCGAACCTTCTCCGGGGTCTCTTATTCCTTCTATGAAAATTCTAACTGCGTGGAGTTCCAGAAAGTCGGTTGGTGCTGTTGGATAGGCGATGTACGCCAATCTTCTAACGTCAGCCTCAAATTCTTGCAGCGTTTCTCCACTTTTCTGTCTTCTTACTAGCAGCTGCTGCTGGACAACTTGCTGCAAATGTTGATCCCCAAATCTCAGCTCCAAAGCCCTAACTAGATCTTCATAATTGGCTTGTTTTTGATCCGATAGGGTTCGGAGTAATTCCAGGGCATCTCCGCGCAGGGATACCACTAATGAGGTTGCATTTGCTTCCTCCGTCCACTGATTGGGTTTAGCAGCAGCTTCGAACTATTTTCTGTAGGTGTGGAAGGATGTTTTTTCGTCATAGGTCGGAGGTTTTACCTTTTGGGAAGAACTAGCAGGTACGCTTTCGGATTCATTTTGTGTGCTTTGTCCACTTAGCAACTTTTTCATGTTATTTTTTATATTGCTGATCTCCCTCTTTGTTGCATTTTCCAAATCAAGAAGCTTGCTGTTGAATTTTTCCTTTACTTCCCCAATTTCTTCCCTAACTTCGCCCATCTCTTCTTGCATTTCTTCTCGCATTCCTGTAATTTGTTCTTTCACTTCGTCTTTCATTTTTTTAACGTTTACTCCCATTTTTTCAGTTATATTTGCTAGCAGACTGTGCAATTCTTGTTTTTCTGCATTCCTTTTCTGATCTTCTTCTTCTTTTTCTTGTCGTCTTCGTTCTTTCTCTTGTCGTCTTCGTTCTTCCTCTTGTCGTTTTCGTTCTTCCTCCTGTTCTTTTTCTTGTCGTCTTCGTTCTTTCTCCTGTTCTTTTTCTTGTCGTCTTTCTTCTTTGTCTTGTCGTCTTCGTTTTTCCTCTTGTTCTTTTTCTTGTCATCTTCGTTCTTTCTCCTGTTCTTTTTCTTGTCGTCTTTCTTCTTTGTCTTGTCGTTTTCGTTTTTCCTCTTGTTCTTTTTCTTGTCGTCTTCGTTCTTCCTCCTGTTCTTTTTCTTGTCGTCTTTGTTCTTCCTCTTGATCTTTTTCTCGTCCTCTTTCTTCTGCTTGGTCTTTAAACATTGCTAATAACGCTTGCATTTGTTGTTCCATTTTGGCCGATTTTAATCTTGTATCCATAAAGCGTATCTGAATGTTCAAGATTTTACTTGACACGCCTCGTATAACTGTTTAACAGTTTAAAACGTCCGAGATAAAGTCAACTACGGCACCTGGCACGAATTTTTTTCGAGTAACAAAGCACAATTCACGAATAATTTTACTTCTGACACCAGATGTTACGGGCTTATCGATTGGATTGATCATAGAGTAAATATAAACTAGAGACGACAATAAACAAACTTCCGTGTCGTTGTTATTGGAGTGAAAGGGAAGATGTTTATCAACATGTATTCTGATAGAAATTTTTGACAGACGACAATCAAACCGGTGTTTGTTTTGGCGATTTTGTTGTTAATTGCAGTTTTTAGGAGTTTAAACTTGGTGTATATTGTGCAGCATACTGGTTAGACATTGTTTATAGTGTTACTTATTAGTGAAAAGACCTAGTTTTAAAATTATTTGGATATTTCAAAGAGAAGCGTGTTTAAATTTACTTATTGGGTAAGATGCAGGGCCGTATTCAGATTGAATGCTTTCTTACAAGTATTAATTTCAGTTATCTTACTTGTTTAAAAATGGATGTGGATAAAGAAATGTCATCTCCAAGTAAAAAAAGGGCCAGGTTGGACAGTAAAATATTTTTACCTTCACTCATATTTAATTTTTTAGACTTTCTGATTCGCCTGCCACTATAAGTCTCAGCGATTCTCATACACTGACCGCAAGTTCACCATCAAAATCCATAATCAGTGGAATTACTAGTATAAGTGTGAGCGAATCACATACCGTAACTGCAAGTTCACCTTCAAAATCCCCAGTTTCTCCAAACATGAGTTTAAATTCAGAAGAAATTGAAGCTGGTTCTTCCAGAGGCGTTCGCAGGTAAAAACATTGCTATCTATATTTTTAGAGCATATACTATTGCAATAAAATATATCTTCTAGGTACAAGAGAACTTTGAAAAATCCTAGATATTTTGGGGATTATAAAGAACAACATTTGAATTCGGTTTGGGGTAGGAAGATGTTTTTCAAAAAATCGCAAGAAACTGTTGATTTTGAGAAAAAAAAACTCAAATTTGCAAACTACAGTCAGAAGATTAAAAAAAAATGTTTTTGATATTAAAACTTTAATAGTTAATTTAAAATCTAATTTTGCAGCAAAAAACGAAGATTTTGAGTTAGCATTAAATGTAAGTTAATTAATAATTAGTTTTGTATTCTTAAAACAAATTTGACTTTTTTAGATGTCTCTGTCTGGACAAACAAAAGAACTTTTTCAGCGAATGATGAAAGGTTCCAAAAATACAGTGTACACAGAACAATTGAAAACATTTGCATTAACCCTTCATTATTATTCGCCTAGAGCATATAACTACGTAAGAGAAGTTTTTAATAAAAGTTTACCAGATCCACGATCTATTAGTCGTTGGTACCAGAAAATTCATTGTGAACCAGGCTTTAATAGACAAGCACACCATGCTATTTTAAAAAGAGTTGAAGAAGCAAAAAATAAAAATTCATCTTTAGTTGCTGGTGTAATTTTTGATGAAATTTCAATACGGAAGCTAATTGAATGGACGGGTAAAAAAGTTGTAGGCTATGCAGACTGGAAAGGTTTTGTTGGAAAAGAAGAAGAAAATTTACAAGAAGCAAAGGAAATCCTTGTATTTATGGTGGTATTTTACAATCTCCATCTAAAAATTCCAGTAGCTTATTTTTTTTCTAATGGAATCAATGCTCGGGATAAAGCTACATTGCTTCTCAAATTATTAGAATTTCTGGAAAATACTGGTTTAGAAATTAAATCAGTAACTTTTGATGGATTAGCATCCAATTTAAAGATGGCGGAGTGTTTAGGAGCAGATTTCTCTGATACACGAAATATAAAATCATATTTTACTTATAAACAAAACAACATTCATTTGGTTCTGGATCCGTCTCATATGTTGAAATTAATTCGAAATACACTGGGGTCAAAAAAAATTTTGAAATATAAAGAAGATTATATTAGGTGGGATTTTTTCACAAAATTAGTTCAATTCCAAGATAATGAAGGATTACATGCTGCCACAAAGATTAAACCGAGACACATATTTTACTACAAAGAAAAAATGAAAGTTAAGTTGGCAAGCCAGATCTTCAGCCGAAGTGTTGCAGATGCATTAACTTTCTTGGAGTTTGACATAAAGCAAAAAAATTTTATGGATTCTAGGGCAACTGCTGAATTTTGTTTAATTTTTAATAACTTATTTGACATTTTTAATTGCCGAAATATATTCTCCAAAGCGGAATATCGACTACCATTTAATAAAACAAACGCCCCCAAATTAATAAATTATATGAAAAAATGTGTTGAATATATACATTTTTTAAATTTGGTAGATGGAGCGCCCTTACTACAAAGTACAGTTAAAACTGGTTTTTTTGGATTTTTGTTAAATATACAAAGTTACATAAATTTGTTTCAAGACTTAGTTGCCTGTGAGAATCCACCTTTAGAATATTTACTTAGTTATAAGTTGTCACAAGACCATTTGGAAATGTTTTTTAGCATAATTCGAAGTAGGGGTGGCTTTAATAACAATCCTTCATGTAGACAGTTTGAGTCAGCTTTCAAACGTTTACTGCTACATACTGATATAAAATCTTCAGAAAGTGGAAACGTTATTTGTCTTGATGAAACTTCATTTTTGAATGTAGAAGTACCAGAAGAAGTACCCCAAATTGAGTTTGTTACAAGTAAATTTGATTGGCATTTGACTGATTTTTGCAAAGATATTGTATCTTATATAGCTGGATTTGTAGTAAAATCACTAAAACCTAAGATTTCATGTAAAAAATGTCTGGAGGTAATTGAAGCATATGAAACAATTTCCCTATTGCAAAAGCGTAAAACCTACGGACTCCTGTGCAGTGCTTCAAAATTTATGATAAATCTTTGCGAAGCTGCTGAAAAACAATTTAGGTTCTCCATGAAAACGTCAAATTTATTTAAAAAAAACTAATATACTTCAATATTTAATTTTAGCTACACTAAGTAATATTAATCCAGAAATCTTTGATTCATTCGATAATCATTTATATGATGACGATCAAGACAATAATCATGCGTTCAATTTAGCAAAATTAATTTTAGAAAAATATTTTAATTTAAGAATATTTCACGATGTAAAGCAGATTAATGCAAAAAAAGATGTAAGTAGAATTAGATCTCTGTTAACAAAAACAATAATTTTTAAAAATCAATAAAGTTTATAAATATTGTGTTGTCTTTTTATTTTACTAATATGAACAGAGTTAGCGATCATATATTTAACCCACAGCTGTCTAAATAAATGCTTCAAATTTTGACACGGTCGGTAAAGCGGTTATGGAGATATTAATAAAATTATTTGGTTTCCTTGACAACTTTGATAGCCTATAACTCTGATTGAGAGAGCGTACCCGCACGATATGTTGCCTACAACATCGAGAATAGAAAATAGCCTGCATGTCGTCTCTAGTTATAAAAACTCTTTGGTCACTTCAAGGAGGTTGAAAAGAAAAGGATAAAATTATGCTTAAAAAGTTCCATTTTGGAATGCAAAATGGACCTGCTCATAAATTTAAATTACGTAAATAATGAAATTATGTGTTACGTTTGGACCTCATTGTATAAACAAAAAACTGTTACTGACTAATATGGCCATTTTTTTCGTTGGATATAGCATTTTCATAGTATGCTAATTAAAATAGATAATTTTAGAAAGCATTCGATGTGAATACGACCCTGTATCCTAACCAAAAAACCATCTTGAAGAGGCTTCTCTTTGAAGTAAACGCATTATGATAAAAATAAGTCTTTTTACTTACAATTAACGCTATGAACTAGATACTTCTAATCACTATGCTGCATAATATACACTAGATTTGAACTCATCAAAACTGCAATTAACAACAAAATTGCAAATAAACTTTATTTGTTTGTCAAAAACTTCTGTCAAAATTCATGTTGATAAACATCTTCCCTCTCACTCAAATATCAATGACACGAAAGTTTGTTTATTGTCGTCTCTAGTTTATATTTACTCTATGGATTCAATTTATCAAAATTAGTTTTGGAAAAATGTTTTATTTTAAGAACATTTCATAATGTTAAGCAGATGAATTTATGCAAAAAATATATAAATTGAGTTAGGACTATTAACAAAGTTCTGATTGATTTAAATATGCTATCCTATTGGGCCAGTCAGGTACTGTACAATGTTTTGATTGAGAGAGCGTACGCGCACGATATGTTGCCGACAACATGGACTATATAAAATAGCCTGGGTGTCGTCTCTAGTTATAAAAACTCTTTGGGATTGATTACACTTATCGAATAAGACCCACTTTATTACTGAACTCAACTTGGATCACCACAATTGACAATTAACTCACTTATTATTGATCTCTACTAACTCACTAATTACACTGACTTTAGCTGACTGACTCGAGGAAAAGCTGACCGCCTTTTTATAGTTTTGGCCCTCGGCTTCCAGAATTTTCGGCAGATAAGGCTTATCGAATGCCGAAATTTCTGGAACGCTTATCTGCCGTTTGTTTCGTTATCGCGGCCGCTTTCCCCTTGTCAGAACCTTCTAGAAACTTTTTTTTATTTACTAAATTCTACAATTCTATTCTAAATCCTATTTCATCTATTTACATTGCGTTACACTACTAATAGCGTGTGTAAATTCCTAAATTATAAAAAAAAATAGTTTTAACCAGAAACCTTCAAAAAATTCAGGTTTCTTAAAATGTTTGTATCAAAATAAAAATTTAATTTATTAAAAAAAATTCAAAATTTTGGTTTTAATGTCGAAATTTTTGGAAATTTATCGAAATTTCATGTTTAAACTTGACATTTACAAACTGGAAAGTTTATAGTAAAACAAAATTATAAATTTCTAGTTTACTTAGAATGTTAGAATTTTTCTCATAATTTCTCGTTAACTTGAAATTTGTTTTCTAATTTTATTTAACATTTCTTCGGCCCAGTTTGGAAATATTTAAATTTTTATTGTTTGTTGACAATATTCTAAACAGTTTTTGAAATATGACTACTTGATATTTCAAAAACTGTTTAGAATATTGTCAACAAACAATAAAAATTTAAATATTTCCAAACTGGGCCGAAGAAATGTTAAATAAAATTAAAAAACATAATATTTCCGGTCAATAAGAGTTCACCATGAAGAATTGAAATCTGTTTTTACCAATTTCAAGCTTCTCTCGACATTTAAACTTTTTTCTCAAAATGTAGTGGTTAGTTTTGACATTTTAAGGTTAAAGTCGAAATTTCAAGGAAAAAGATCAACATTTCTAAAAAAGTGCGATTGATTTAAAGAAAAACCCTTCACAAAAATTTTAATTTGACATTTTAGCCATTTCATCGAATTTTTTAATTTATTCTCAAAGTTCGAGAATAAGGCAGACATTTTAAGAGTTTCTTCTGAAAATTCTAAGTTTAAACCTGAACCTCAATATTTTTCTCCAAAATTTTGTTACAAAACTTGAAATCTAGACTTTCTTTTAAAAATGTTGTCTTTTGATCTCAAAATGTTGACCTTCACCTCAAGGTTTAAACTATTTTCTCGAAATTTCGAATTTAAACTTAAAATTTGGACGTTTTCCTGCTGGCGAAATACGTATCGCGTAATTATTTATTTAATTGCCGATGTGGTAAAGGGGTGAAACTTTCTTTGGACTTAATCACAAGCCACAGTATTTAGTTCAGGGCTTTAACGAAATTTCGTGTTAGAACTGAATTCTTGTGAATGACTTTTAGTTTGTGTTTGGATATTTTCTCAAAATTCTGTGTTTAAATTTTATAATTGAAAATTGTAGGATATTTTAGTTTTAAAACTTTGTTATCTTTTCAAAGTTTTGCATAACATTTTTCATTTAAAGTTGAAAATTATACTTTTTCAAATTCCACTTATACAATTTCAGTTTTTCTGTTTCAACTCTTTTTTTCAAAATTTCGTGTTTAATTTAAACCTTGACAATTGAATTTGTTTAAATAAATATATTTCGAATAATTTTTAAAATGTTTTAACCTTTGTCTTAAATTTTTCACGTTAAAGATATTTTTTTTTATTTTGTTTCGATTTTAAAATTGAAATTTTGACTTTATTTAGAAATCTCAATTTTAGTCTGAAAACATGAATTTGCTTAATAAAATGGGATGCCTCTTTTCTTCATAGGCACCTCAGGTGACATCAAAAATTACTGCAAGCCATATGTGGCTCGCGAACTACGGATCAGGTATCAGTTGTTTAGAACGATTGAAATAATAGGAAAAAATTGAAATTGTAAACCCAGAATTTTGGGAAAAAAGGTGAAATTGAAGAAAATATTCGAAATTTATTTTACGAAAATTGTACATAAATTTGATTTAAATGCTAGTAGTAAATGTTGAAATATTTAAAAATAGACGTCAATATTTCTAGAAAAATTCAAAATTTTAAATTTAGAGCTGACTTTTATGGGACAAAATAAAAATAAGTTTAAATTCAAAATTTTAATAAAAAAAGTCTAAGTTTTAAAACGAGAAGTGAACAATACAATAATAATTATAATCGAGAGAAAATATTGGGTTGCAATTCAAGACTTTCAATGTAAAGTTGAAATTGAAGTGGGGCGGTTTTGTCAACTGTGGACTTTTGAATCTGCACTGAACCGAAATAAACGGATATTTTCTTTTCGGTTCAATTCCGATTTTCGTTTCGACAGAAATAACGGTTTTTTTTTCGGTTTCCGGTTTTCGGTTTAGTTCCGGTTCGAAGCAATGGTCAACACTGTCCTAGCTTTTTTATAGGCAAGAGAAATATTATTTTCCAAAAAGTACAAAAACCCCATGTTAATTAAATGGGGAAAGTATCGTTATTTAGGCAGAGTTAAACGGAATCGAATAGAAAAAAAAATTTTAATTGTTTTTAGACTGCAAAGAAATAATCTATAGGATACTCGAGTTAAAAAAGCCAACTTGGTAAATAACGGGCACCCTAGTGGGGTAATGAAAAATTCTTTATTTCACCCTTTTTCTTTTGTTTCACTTACTCTTATGCAAGTAGAATGCAACACAACCGATCTTGTTAGATCTCTTGGTATATCCAACTCGAATGCTAATAAATGTTTATTAGCATTCGGGTTGGATATACCAAACTGACGAGATTTAACATGATCGAAACCGGTATTTGGTTTCCAAACTTCGAATCTAATAAATAGTCAAACCTATTGGTCTGTGCATTATAGAATCCTTGTCTTCTGGGAACTCTCCTAGAGAGCAACCGCTTCGCTAAGTGGCAGTGTTTCAACTGTTGGTAGTTCAGCTACCTATGATTCACTATACACGCCTAGAGGGCTGCATGAATTTGTAGTCTAGGTTGCATTCTACTTGCATACGACATTGATGGCGATGGCCATAGTTTCTCTATGGACCAATAAGTGGTAGTACTAAGAGTCACACGCTTGACGTCCGTGAATTCTTTAGTACTTACTTGTCGGAACATTTGTTAGCATTCAAGTTGGATATACCAAACTGACGAGATTTAACAAGATCGAAACCGGTCTTTGGTTTTCAAACTTCGAATCTAATAAATGTTCACACCTATTGGTATGTGCATTAGAATCCTTATCACTTACTCTTGTCTATAATGACATTGTTTTGATTCATCGAAAGTGTCATTGGGATATAACGTTGCAAAAAATAATTTTACTTCATTGCTTCAATTATTTAGAACGATTTTTTAACTAACACTGAAAATATTAACAAAAAGAAAGAAATTTTGTGAATTCTATAAATAGCACATTTTGTCAGTTTCAGTTAATTAAATACTCCACTCCTTTAATTTAAAATTAAAAGAAAATCCTTCCCCAATCTTTTTAGTTTTGCATTTAATTTTATGTTGCACTCTTGCCCTCTAGTTGTAGATGTTTGAATTTTTTCCAATTCGGAATATAATCCTCTAGATGAAAAATGTTTCTTTCAAGTGAGAAATGGGTTACATTTACAAATAGAGGAGAATTTAGCAGCAGGTGTGGAAGAAATTTGAAATAATGCCTTTCGTCGAGATATATTTTATTTTTCAAACGTTCCATCTCCAGAGCTAGATTCCGTATGTGGTAAAAACAAAAGGGAAAATTTAATAAATATGCCTTCGATACATCTCGTATCTACATCCGTTATATTAAACGCCTAAGAGATTTAGGTTTGTCATTTCGTGAAGGGAATTTTTTGTCTCCAACATTATTCTTAGGATTATCTTCGAACGTATAGTGCTATTTTTTATGGGGTTACAAAAACAATGTTGCTCGGAAGGATGTTAACATAGAGGTTTATAGCGGTCGACCCTGCGGCTAGAATAAAATTGGCGACAAAAATCAAATCAAAGGTTCTTTGAAACGTATAGGAAATATATCGTATTTTTCAATTCACTTGACTTGCTTTTCCTCCTTGCAAATGGGTCGTTTTTGGTGACGGTTTCTTACTAAAACTAGCCCACAATTCAAATACAGGAAATTATTTAATTCATTTTTAGATTATACGAGGGTAAATCAAATCTGAACCGGAATTTCTATCATGCAGCCATGAGGATGTCGGTAGTGTGCTCCCATGTTAGGTAGGGATATCACTTCCTGCGCTCAAGCGAGTTCCGTTCTGGCGTTCATTAACTGTAATGAATGAGCAAGAGGTTCATCCGCATGTTGCGCAGCGCATTATTATTAAATTTCTTGCCGTTGAAGGTGTAAAGCCAGCCGAAATTCTTCGTAAACTAGAAGCACAGTTTGGGGATTACTTGTTTGAACAAAACTCAAGAGTATGAATGGCACAAAAAGATTTTGGAAGGACGAACTCAAGTTGAAAATGAACTCCATGTTCGTCGTCCTCGGACCAGACAAGATTAACGCTGTTCGACGCCTTTTGGAAGGTGATCGCTGTTTAACTGTTGGTGCAATTGCAGCCCAGATAGGGCCATAAGCGTTGGGAGTGCTCAATTTACCATTACAGATGAGCTGGGGTTTGGAAAATTTTCTGCCAGGTGCGTACCTCGCTTTTGACTGTAGAACAGGAGCAACAACGCCAGAAGATTTGTCAGCCCCATTTTGGACACGTTTTCAACGTGAAGGTGATGGCTTTTTGCAACGTATCGTGTGAACTTCAATGAAAACTCCGAATAATAAGTAACGATTTATTATAACTAGATGGATTTTCACAAGTTCGTTAACGTCTTCATCGTCAGCGTGGCCGTCGTTCTTCGTTGGTGCTTTCGAGAGAGAGCGAGAGATACATTCGTTGTCGTTGTTACTCTTCTATAGTCATAGACACATAAAAGTACAGATACGCTAAGCAATAATTATCTAACAATCGTTACGTGTGATGAGACTTGGGTCCACCATTGCACCCTTGAATCTAAACGAGCGAAGGAGTGAAGAAAAAAGGGGGAAGGTGCACCCGTCAAGGCAGAAACTCGTCTCTCAGCTGGAAAGATTCCTGTGACAGTGTTTTGGGATTTTAAAGGAGTTGAGCACCTGGATTTTCTGCATGAATATCGTACGGTTAATGCTGTCTACAATGCCAGCTATTGGATGAAGCAAAACGTGCATATCGAGTAAAATTCAGTTTTAATTGTTCACATCACTTCGTTGGGTTTTAAATGAAGTGCTGAAGTGTTCATGTATTCACACTTGATAAATATGTTGACGTTTATAAGCCGTAACAGATGGGAAATCCTTACAGTTTCGACTTAAAAGATGATTGAGCGATCTGATTTCGTATACGCCTTTTTGCACTTGGAATCCTGATAACAAGCGAATAAACTGCATTTCCTTTAATTTACCTCTGATATGGTTTACCCAAGCAAATTGGCTGTAATAACTGTTGAATAATTTATTGACAGCAGAATTTTACTTTCCCTTATATTGGGAAACATTTCTAAGTTATTACTAAAGACCGGATTATATGCAACAAAATAAGCTTGAAATAGGCAAGCAAAATGCTTATATGCACGAAAAGCAGGGCATCGAATCACTATTTTTTTTGTTCCTGTTTTCGGTTTTCGTTCTAGAAAAAAAAATCATATTCAGTTCCTGTTTGTTCCGACAAAAATAGCGGTTTTTTCTGGTTTTCGGTTGGTTCCGGGTGACTACATTTTTTATTTTTTAAAAATTTTGATTTAAATTGATTTTCTAACATAATTCAGAAAATGTTCTCTTTTTTTTTAAAATATTACAGCTTACAACCAGCGTTGATAAAGTTTAATAGTTATAAATATTCAATTATTTTCAGGATTTTAATCCTTTTTGCAAATCTTTACCTTTTATCATCAAAATTGATCTTTTTTCAAAGTTAAATATAGCTCCATTCAAAATTTAAAGTTTATACGAAATTTTAATTTTCTTTTTAAAAGTTCGAATTTTTGTAATAACTTCGACATTTTTTTTTAAATTTGCCCGTTCCAGAAGTTTTTTAAATTTGTTACAGAATCTAATTTTCCAAATTACCAATTTTTATATTTTGAACGAATCCTACAAAACAAAGTTAAGACTTAACTAAATTTCGATTTTAAAGCTGCCTAAATTCAAAACAGACTGAAAAAAAAGTGGCAGTTTCGAGACTAAAATCGAAATATTAAGAAAAAAGCCAAATATAGTATAAACAAAACCAGATAAAAATTGAAAGTTTAAATTAAACATTTTTGTTATCGTTTCAAGTTTGCCCTCAAAATTTCGACTTCAATTTCAAGATCCCGGCTTTAAATTGGAATATAAATGTTGCATTTTTCTCTTGAAATTTTGACTGAAATTCCCAATTTCTAAAAAAAATCAGAAACAGCGAGATTTGATCGCAAATTTTAAGTAAAAAAAGCCAAATCTGAGAATTTTGAAAAGTTTTTTGAAGTCGCCATCGTAAAAAAATTGTTAGAATTTAAAATTTTGATAAAAAAACTGGCATATTTAAATTAAAGTGAAATTTGAAGAAAAAAATTCAAGAAAACTCGAAATTTTTACAAATAACTTAAAAAAAGGGGTATAAGATTATAAAATCCAAGTTTGAGAAAAAATACAAATTTTGAGTGTTTGTTCTGCAGAAAAAGTTGAAATTTTCGGAAAAAATCGAATTTGCAAATCAAATTGCCAGGAAACTGGGCTTCAATAAAAAAGTGAGTCTATATTTACAATAGCACACAAAATTTTTAGTCTAAATTCGTCATTTTAGTAAAAGAAAAGAATATTTCGAGAAAAAGGTCCAAATTTCAAAAAAGCCGAAAATTTTGAAAAAAGAATATTCCAGTTATGCAACTTAAAATTTAGTTTGGCTTAAAATTTTGAAAACAAATTTAATTTGCAAATCAAATTGCCAGAAAACTGGGCTTCAATAAAAAAGCGAGTCCATATTTACAATAGCACACAAATTTTTTTTTTTAAATTCGACATTTTAGTAAAAGAAAAGAATATTTCGAGAAAAAGGTCCAAATTTCAAAAAAGCCGAAAATTTTGAAAAAAGAATATTCAAGTTATGCAACTTAAAATTTAGTTTGGCTTAAAATTTTGAAAATAAATTTAATTTGCAAATCAAATTGCCAGAAAACTGGGCTTCAATAAAAAAGCGAGTCCATATTTACAATAGCACAGAAAATTTTTATTTTAAATTCGACATTTTAGTAAAAGAAACGAATATTTCGAGAAAAAGGTCCAAATTTCAAAAAAGCCGAAAATTTTAAAAAAAGAATATTCAAGTTATGCAACTTAAAATTTAGTTTGGCTTAAAATTTTGAAAATAAATTTAATTTGCAAATCAAATTGCCAGAAAACTGGGCTTCAATAAAAAAGCGAGTCCATATTTACAATAGCACACAAAATTTTTATTTTAAATTCGTCATTTTAGTAAAAGAGAAGAATATTTCGAGAAAAAGGTCGAAAATTCAAAAAAGCCCAAAACTTTGAAAAAGGAATATTCAAGTTATACAACTTAAAATTTAATTTGACTTAAAATTTTTAAAATAAAATTAACATTTTTTTTAAACAGTGGAAATTGTAATTATTTACTTAAACTTTCAAAAAATGTTCTTTAAAGTAAACTCGTAATTAAAGTAAACTCGTAATTTTGAGATGAAAGTTGCATGATTTTGTGTAAAATTTTGAAAAGGAAATTTCTTTAAAAAACTCCCAAACTTTGAGATAAAGTAAAAATTATTTTAAGAACATACAAATTCAACGAATCGAAATAAATCGTTATTTTTTTTCGGTTCTGTTCTGGTTTTCGTTTCTACGAAAATAACGGTTTTTTTCGGTTTCTGGTTTTCGGTTCAGTTCCGGTTCGAAGCCCTGACCAAAAAGTATCAAAATATGCAACTTTAAATAATTTAATTAATTTTAATTTAACCGATTTTTTTTTAATTTGAACCTATTTGCTTCTGATTTAAATACTTTTTTTGAAAAAATTTGCTTCCTATTTGAATAAATTTAATTCTAATTTAAAAAAAATTGTCATCAATTTGAATAAGTTTGTTTTAAGTATGAACAAATTTGTTGCTAATTTAAATAGAATTGCTTTTAATTGGTACAAATTTGTTGAGTTTAAACGAATTTGCTTCCAATTTTGCTAAACTTCTAGTATATATATTTTGAAAAAATTTGCCTCTTATTTAAATAGATTTAATTCTAATTTTAAAAAAATTGTCATCAATTTGAATAAGTTTGTTTTAGGTAAGAACAAATTTGTTGGTAATTTAAATAGAATTGCTTTTAATTGGTACAAATTTGTTGAGTTTAAACGAATTTGCTTCCAATTTTGTTAAACTTCTAGTATATATATTTTGAAAAAATTTGCCTGTTATTTGAATAGATTTAATTCTAATTTTAAAAAAATTGTCATCAATTTGAATAAGTTTGTTTTAGGTAAGAACAAATTTGTTGGTAATTTAAATAGAATTGCTTTTAATTGGTACAAATTTGTTGAGTTTAAACGAATTTGCTTCCAATTTTGCTAAACTTCTAGTATATATATATTTTGAAAAAATTTGCCTCTTATTTGAATAGATTTAATTCTAATTTTAAAAAAATTGTCATCAATTTGAATAAGTTTGTTTTAGGTAAGAACAAATTTGTTGGTAATTTAAATAGAATTGCTTTTAATTGGTACAAATTTGGTGAGTTTAAATGAATTTGCTTCCAATTTTGCCAAACTTCTAGTATATGCCTTAATAGGTTTAAAAGTTTTCCTTGAAATTTTCTTACTTAAAATCTAGTGTACACATTTGAATATTTGCTGTTAAAATCTGTATTGTATTGTTGTGCTTTTCTCGAACTATTGTATTTTCAAGATTTTGGGTTTCCTATTAATATTTTTCAACCTAAATGCTATAAGGATCGTAGAATGAGGGTAAAGGCGAAATTTTGAATAAAATAAAATCAAAATTTCTGTTAAGAAAGTGAAAAATCTCCAAATTTATAAAAAAAAGAAAAATTGTTCAAAGAATGTTAGAATTTGGAGTTTAAACTCAAGATCTTAATGAGTCGAAATTTATTTAAAAAATGAATTTGTACCTAAAGCGTAAGACTATAAACATTTTTAAAATTGTTTTTAATTCATGGACTGTTAATAATTATTAGGTTTCAGTTTTCAGTTTACTCCAAAAAAAAATCATTTGGCCATGTTTTACGTGCTTACGATTGCAAAACTATAACCACAAAACGACTTGTTATTCCATTTTCATCAGAGCGTAGAATGTGGAATTGGGACCCCAGAAACCTAGTTTTATACTAAAAACTTAATGTTTGAATATCACGAAAAAAGTCAACTGATCAAAAATGTTCCATAAAACTACCAAACCCCTGCATCAGATATTTAAAATACGTTTAGTATCCCCTCTATTAAAAATTGAAATACAAATCTTGTCCCCTCAAACCAAGAAAGAGTCAAGATAGTCAAGATAGCCAAGCTATCATCTAAAGATGATAGCTTGGCTATCGAAACGCATTAGAGCAACCTTTGTTGTGTTTTCTAATTTTTTTTGGTTTAAGGGGACAAGATTTGCATTTTAATTGTTGAAGATAACCAAGGACTAGTCGGTTTCACCAAAATTATATTTTTCCAAATGTTGACATTTTTATAGAAATTGTAGAATTTTTTCTAAACATAGAAACAAAAATAAAAAAAATTTAAATTGGTAAAATGTCGTGAAAAATCTTGACATTTTTAAAGCAATTTAAAGTAACATAAAACAATATGAAGAAATTGAAATTTCTAGAAGAAATTTTAAGGGGAAAGTTCTCAAGAGAAGTAGAAATTTCGAATTCATTTTCCTACATAAGATATTTCGAAAAACAACAAAAATCAGTTTTGTTATAAAAAGTGAATGAAAGTCAAAACATCACTAGAAAACCAAAATTATGAAGGAAAAGTCTCTCAAGTTTTTGATTTGAATTGCCAAGTTTCGTATAATTTAGAACTTTTTTAAGTCTTGGGTATATAATTTGAAATTTTATGAACATTTCAAGTTTAAACTTAAATCTAACATTTCTGCGACCTAAT
Organism: Dastarcus helophoroides; assembly: GCA_028583605.1. Classification (NCBI taxonomy): domain Eukaryota; kingdom Metazoa; phylum Arthropoda; class Insecta; order Coleoptera; family Bothrideridae; genus Dastarcus; species Dastarcus helophoroides. The sequence continues at coordinate 18,769,096 of CM053332.1, forward strand.
TTGGAAATATTTAACGTAGAAATGTTAAATAAAGTTAATAATGATAATGTTTGCGATCAGTAAGAGTCTACAATGAAGAATAATTCAAGCTTAAAATTTCGAAACCCGAAATTGCGATTTAGTTTTTTATAAAGTTCAGATTTTTTTTGAAATTTGAACTCAAATTAAACTCAAAATTCAGGGTTTCAGCTTGAAATTATTTAACTTGAAAAATAAAAAATATTTTTCTTAAATTTTAGGCAAGGACAGAGTAGTTACTTATTGTAATATTAAAGAAAAAAAAAGAGACATTACATTTTCAAAATTATGTTCAAAAATCAATTTAAAATTCGAAAAACTTTTGAAAAATTAAAAAAATGAGTCACCCGGAACTGAATCGAAAAACCGAAAACCGGAAAAAAACATTTTTTTTGTCGGAATGAAAATCGGAACTGAACCGATATACATTTTTTGCTGGAACAAAAATCGAAAACCCGAACAAAAACAATAACGGTTCGAAGCCCTGATTTAAAACGCATTGACACATCAAATGAAATGATGAGGTTAATGAGATTTTTTTTCATAAAAGTTTGTTTACTCCGATTATTGAGTTGCAAATTTTACTTATATCCAAAAAGGTTCACTTCAATACAGAAATTAAAAATTTTGACTCTTTGAGATTTTGAGTTTAAACTCCAAATTTTAACATTTTCTGGACACTTTTTCTTTTTTTTATAAATTTGAAAATTTGTATGCGATTTCGATTCACATAAGATATTTAGAAAAAAAAAGAAACTTTGCGGAAAAATTCAAAATTTTCTTCAAACAATCGAAATATCTAGAAAAAAACTCGAAATTGTATACAAAAAAGTTGAAATTGAGATTTCAAATAAAAACTCGAAGTGTCAGTATTAATTCTTTTTAGAGAAAGTGCGAAAAAATTTGGATTTAAATTAAATTCGATTTTTCAGAAATTTTAATTAATTCGCAAGGTTTTGACATTTTTAGAGAAATTTTAGCCTTTTTCTCAAAATTTTAATTCCTTTTCTAAATGTTTATTAATTTAATTTAACATTTCTTTGACCCAGTTTGAAAATATTTAAATTTTTATTGTTTGTTGACAATATTCTAAACAGTTTTTGAAATATGACTACGTGATATTTAAAGTTATTTAAAACGTCACCTCATGACAGTTGACAAAATAAGAAAATAATTTAATTTACATAGAACATGAAAAATAAAAAATAGAAGACCAAAATTAGATATGAAAGAAATTTTCGTTTTTTTTGATAAATTATGAAAATATAAAAAATACATAAAAAAGGTTGCAGCACTGGACATCGATGTTTCACACTCATTTGAGCTCGTCAGCAGTGCATAACATGAAAAACAAACAAAAAAAATTAAGAATAAACCTTTTCTAAATGTTGATTTCTCTTCATGGTAGACCCTTATTGACCGGAAATATTATGTTTTTTTCAATTTATTTAACATTTCTTCGGCCCAGTTTGGAAATATTTAAATTTTTATGGTTTGTTGACAATTTTAAAATTGTCAACAAACCATAAAAATTTAAATATTTCCAAACTGGGCCGAAGAAATGTTAAATAAATGGAAAAAAACGTTGATTTCTCTCCTAAAATTTTTTAAAAAGTTAGTTTTTAAAAAAGCCTTTTTAATCAAAAAAATCGTCGAAATATAGTAATTACAATAAAGATTATCTAAGAAAAAAAATAAATTTTCAAATACCAACATTTTTCAGTTAACAAAATGTAATCAACTTATATGGCAAAATTCTTATTGAGACTTTAAATTAGTATGCAAGAAGAATGCAACCTAGACTACAAATTCATGCAGCCCTCCAGGCGTGTATAGTAAATCATAGGTAGCTGAACTACCAACAGTTGAAACACTGCCACCTGGCGAAGCGGTTGCTCTCTAGGAGAGTTCCCAGAAGACAAGGATTCTATAATGCACGGACCAATAGGTTTGACCATTTATTAGATTCGAAGTTTGGAAACCAAATACTGGTTTCGATCTTGTTAAATCTTGTCAGTTTGGTATATCCAACTCGAATGCTAATAAATTTAGCATTCGAGTTTGACGAGATCTAACAAAATCGAAACCGGTATTTGGTTTCCAAACTTCGAATCTAATAAATGTTCAAACCTATTGGTCTGTGCATTATAGGAGGACTTTAAATTAGCACAAAACATTTCAAATTCGTAATTTAATTGAGAAAATAAAAAGTTTACGCGAGTCGGTTATTTATAAGGTTATTGTCGCTTTAATTAAAGGAGTAAACGTTACTTTCGGATGGAGTCGCAATAATCCCAACAAATGGAATAATGCAGGATCTGGCGGGGGAAAAAACGCAAAGAAATATCTGTTGCGATTATAAGCGCACTGAGCTCTTCCAGCGTAATAAATCCCCGAGTGAATTCCATTAAAAGTAAACCTGCGAAGATATACAAGTAAACGAAAAAGCAACAAAAATAAAATTGCGAGCAGACTCGACCGACAATAGAATAGAATCTGGCAGAGTCTGTGTGAAAAAGGATTTCGATTTAATTCAGGATATATCATTGCTTATGGCTGCACTTTTGTAATAGATAATGATACTTTTTCGTGCTCCAATTGCTACGTCAAACACAAATTTTAGATAAAATGTGCAAAAGTGAGAGTAGTGGTTATTTTCATTGTAATGGAGTTGATCAATGCAAAGTTTAATTTAATTTATTAGATAGTAAACATTTTTTACTCAACCACATCCTGAAAATTGGTTTTTTAATCATCAAAATCATTTTGTGAATTGGTGGGGTTGTTTCCAATGTTTCTGTTTCCAGTGATCATAAATGCTATAGTTGCTGAGAAATATTTTCTGATTGCGTCAAGAAAAAAAATGGAAGTCAAAAAAAAAAGAACTTTCAATTAGTTATGCGAAAAGTAAATTGTATTTCTCCAGTTTACAGACACAATTTGTCGAATTTAGATCACAAAAGATACCTATTTTAATTATCTTATAAACTGTTTTGGTGCAACGGACTGATCCTTGGTTCTTAGTATCTCCCTGAAGATGATAGCTTGGCTATTGAAAGGCGTTGTGTTTTTTAATCTTTCTTGGTTTCAGGGGACAAGTTTTGTATTTCAATCTTATAAACTGATCAACCAACAAAGTCGAAGTCTCATCAGAATTCGCAGACACAATTGAAGCTCTAATCCAAGTATTACGCAGCTTACTTTTACAAATATTTAAGGGTGGCTCGTGTTTCAGCTTTTCATAAATCCGAGTGACATTCACAGTATAAAATATGATGTCAAGATTACCGCTGTGGAAAAATTCACGAATCTACTCGAGCGGAAAATGTGTGAATGGAAGTCTCATGAATAAGAATAAATATTTTAATGCCAACAATGGGAAACTGAAAACTTGTACAAGCTTAGAAGGGTAATTCAAAATCGATATATTGATATTATTAGGGGCTTTGTTTTCAAAAGTTGTATGCTTTAAATTGGGCAGCATCCAACTGAAATGTTAGCAATTAATATTACTGTCACGTAACCAGCAAAAAGACTTTGTTTCAGCAGAATTTCTAATCAATTTCAGATAAATATTAAACGAGTCAGCTGGCGGATATTTTATTATTTTAAACTGTATGATTTTAAGAGGTACCTAGTAGCATTGTTCAATTTTTCTTCTTCTTCATTTCAGTATTTAGGCATTATTGCCTGTTACGAATTCAATGTTCAATTTTTAAAATTCATAAACTATTTAAGAAACACATTACAACTATCACATCGCTTTTAAAATACAGTCATATCTCGGTTTAATATAACAGGCCCTCAATTTTAAACGCATTGACACGTCAAAAAAACTGATGAGGTTAATGAAATTTTTTTTTTCATAAAAGTTTGCTGTTTACTCTGAATATTGAGTTGCAAATTTTACTTATATCCTAAAAGGTTGACTTCAATATAGAAATTTAAAATGGCTGTGTATAAATTCATTTTTTTAGATAAATTTCGACTCCTTGAGATTCTGGGCTTAAACACCAAATTTTAACATTTTCTGGACACTTTTTTTTCTTTTTATAAATTTGGATTTTTTCATGGGATTTCGATTCACACAATTTTAAGTTGTTTTTTATAAATGTGTGTCTTTTATAAAGTGTCTTTATTAAAATCCTGACTCCCAAAGTCTAGATTACGATAATTTTTGGACATTCTCGCTATTTTCCAAAATTTTATTATCAGTTTTTTGATAACTTTCAAGCTTTTTTGAATTTTCAACTTTAATAGCAGAATTATGTTCACATTTAACATTCTCAAATCTATATCAATATTTCGATATAAAATACCAAACTTTCATGTTAAAATGAAAATTTTCAAAAATCAAACATTTTTTTGGAACTGCCCATATTTTGAAAAATTAAACTTTTTAAGAAATTATTATTTTCAGTTTTTTTGACATTTACTTCCCTTAATTAAAGGAGTCGATCAAAAAATTATATTCAACCAAGTGGGCTTTCTCAGAATTTACCGTTTTTTCTCTAAAATTCGCTGATTCCTTGAAAGCTTGAAATTCAATTATTGACATTTTTCTCAAAATCCTTCTTTTTTCGCAAAATTCGTCCTTTTATCTTAAAATTTCAAATTTATAATTAAAATTTGCCTTCTTTCTTAACAGAATCTGATCTCTTTAAAATTTCGAATTTTTAACTTAAAGCTTTTCGTTTTTATTCCTTCAAAATTTCCATTTTTCAAAATCGACCATTTTTTTTTGAAAATTTACCTTTTTTAAAACCCAAGTTTTTGCAAATTTTGAATTGCTTATGAACATTTCCTTTGTCCCAAAATTTGGTCGATGTTTTGATGAAAAAGTTGGTTCTAAATTTTTGTGAAAAGACAATGATCCGAAAAGAATGTTCCTTGGAAGTTCCAAAGTTTTTGAAATTTTCTTTAAACCGAATTTTCTAAAAGCTCCTACTTGTTTCTCAAAATGTTAACATTTATCTCAATATTGAACAATTTCTGACGTCATTGTGGGGTATTTGTGTCCTTATGACTTAGGCAATCAAATAAATAAATAAATAAAAATGTGACCGAAAAATTTCGACCTTTTTTCAAAATGTGCCCATTTTTTTTACAAAATTTAACAAAATTGGCGATTTTGAGATATTCTGAATTTCTACTAAATTTATGATAAAGCAAAACGTGCCAAAAGATAATGCCAAACTAATATTATAACTAGGTAGAGTCAAAAAAGTTTTTTCTCCGTTAAAAATTATTTAACATTGACGGCAGCGTCATCTAACGATAAGGCTTCATAACATTATACAAAGGATTTCTTTAATATATGGGCCTGATGGCGTTGTTTAACGTGACAGATCGTATCAACAAATTTGAACAAAACATTCCGCAATCTGCACGAACGCTTTAAAGCTATTCATAGTTGATTAAGTTAGTAAGGAAGGCTTCCGTGGCCAGAGTCAGTACAGGATATACTTCTTCCGGGATTGAACCGTGTCAAAGAACTACTAAAAGTGTTCCACGTTTCCCTCACCATCGTAAGGGGCTTCTTCCGGAATAGAGAAATAAAATACAAGGAAAAATACAAAAATGCAAAATGAAAAAAGGGACCAATTTCAAAACATCAGAGCATGGTTACTCAGTATGTCCACCATACCAGAGGCGAAACTCTTCTGAATTGAAAATTTAATACAAAGGATAAGAAAGTTTAGATAGAAGAGCACGGTAACTCAATGTGTCCACCATATCAGAGGCGAAACTCTTCTGAACAACTTAAAAATGTTGAATATTGAAATTTTCAGCAAAAGACTTAATTTTAAAGACTGATTGTTTATCAAGTTTTTTTCAGAAATTGAACTTCATTTCCAAAATTCAACTTCGGTTGGACTTTTTAATGAAAAAGTTGATTGAAAGCTTTGATGCTTTATTTGTTTCTTTTTCTTTTTTTCATTGTTCTTATGAAAGTCTTTTTTTTTCTGCACTTTTACATTAAAGTCATTTTCTGTTTCTAGTCAATTACGATTCAAAATCCGTAATTGTTAATAAATTTTTTGAATTTTTATTCTCTAAAACTGTTGCAAATTTTAGTAAATAGGCTAAACATTTCTTTAGACGTTTCGACCTTCCTATCACAGTATATCCCTTTTCAATTCTCCAAATTTCAATTTTTGCCTTGAGATTCATTTTTCTAATCAAAATTTCGACTTTTTTCCTAAATATTTATCATTTTTTGGGTTGGACTTTATTCTGACTATTTCACTTTTTCTATTTAAATTTAACCCTTGCTAAGAAAATTGGTCTCCTTTTGAGGCTAGGTTAATTTTTTATAAATGTCAATTTATTAATTCGACCGTTTTTAGATGGAATTTTTTTTCGAATCCTTAAAATTCGATCTTTTTCTCAAAATTTGATTTTCTGTTTAAAGTTCGGTCTTTTTTAAAAATTTTTTAAATCAACATTTTTAAATTGGTATTTTGCTCTAAATTTCAATTAATTTTAAAAAATAATTGAAATTTCGAAAAGATTACCTACCTAAAAATGTTAAACACTGAAATTTTCAGCAAAAGACTAAACTTTAAAAACTGATTGTTTATCATTTTCAGAATTTGGACTTTATTTCCAAAATTCAACTTTTGTTGGATAAAGTAAAACGTCCCAAAAGATAGTACCAAACTAATGTTATAACTAGGTAGAGTAAAAGAGTTTTGTCTCCGTAAAAAATTATTTAACATTGACGACATCGTCATCTAACCCTAAGGCCCCATAACATTATACAAAGGATTTTTTTAATATATGGGCCTGATGGCGTTGTTTAACGTGACAGATCGTATCAACAAATTTGAACAAAATATTCTGCAATCTGCACGAACTCTTTAAAGCTAATTATAGTTGATTAGGTTAGTAAAGAAGGCTTTCACGGCCAGATTCAGTACAGGATATACTTCTTCCGGGATTGGACCGTGTCAAAGAACTACTAAAAGTATTCGACGTTTCCCTCACCATCATAGGGGGCTTCTTCAGGAACAAAGAAATAAAATACAAGGAAATATACAAAAATGCCATGCCAGAGGCGAAACTCTTCTGAATTAAAAATTTGGTATAAAGGATAAGAAAGTTTAGACAGAAGAGTACGATAACTCAGTATGTCCACCATACCAGAGGCGAAACTCTTCTGAATTGAAAATTTGGTACAAAGAATAAAAAAGTTTAGACAGAAAAGCACGGTAACTCAGTATGCCACCATAGCAGAGGCGAAACTCTTCTTCTTCTGCTCTTCAACTAGATTTTCAGTATATCCTTCAAATTCCAATGTTTTGCTCAAAGTTTTCATCTTTTTGTCGAGTTTTTTTTCGTAATTCATTTTTTGTTTTAAATAATTTTAATTGTATTTTTCTAAATTTATCTTTTTATTAACATTTTGATTCTTTCAAAATTCATTTTTTTTATAAACATTTACCCTCAAAATTTGACTTTCTATGCAAAATTCCAATTTTTTCTCGTAATTCGCCTTTTCTCTAAATTTGCATTTTTTCATTTCAGAATTCGTCTTTTTTCTGATTTTGCTTTTTTTCTAAAAATCTGACTTTTTGCTTAAAATTTGACTTTCTCTCAAAATGTTTTTAGCCAATTTCAAGTTACGCTATTTTTTTAATTAGATTCTTTTACCTACGAAACTTACAATTTTAAGATATTTAAGTGTTTGTTTAAAATTTATCTTTTCCTAGAAATTTCCACGTTTATCTCAAAATTCGATATTTAAAATTTTTGGAAATAACATCTTTTTCTTTAAAATTGGTTCCATTTTTTCGAAATTTTGACTTTTTTTTCAACTTTGGCTTTTTTTCAAAATGTCTATTCTATTTTAAAATTTCTATTTTTTTTCAAAATTTCTCTTTGATAATTTAGAATTTTTAAGTTTGTCTTTCTCAAAATTTCGATATTTTTCTCAAAATAGTCTTTTCGAAATTTCGACTTTTATGTCAAGATCATATCCTTTATGATCCTATAAAACCCAAATATTTTTCGAAGTTCGTCGTTTTTTCAAAATTTCGATTTTTTTTTTATTTAAAATTCGTCTTTTTCATTAACAACTGTTCTCAACAGTCCTCTTTTTCATTAACAACTGTTTTCAAAATTTAACTATTTTTTCAAAATTTAACTGTTTTTTCAAAATTTAATTTTCTGCGCGAAATTTACATTGTGTTCTCAAAAGTTCGTTTTTCTGCTCGATATTCCCCTTTTGTGGAATTTTCGATTGGTTTTTTCTTTTCAAATTTCCATTTTATTCTAAAATTCGCCTTTTTTTCCTGAATTTGTTTTGCTTTGGAAAATTTCGCCCATCGACCTTTCAAATTTTGACTCTTTACTACGAATATTAAGTTGCAAATTATATTTATATCCTAAAAGGTTGACTTCAATACAGAAACTTGAAATTTCTTACCTAAATTTCGATCCTTTTGTAAATTTCAAGATTTTTTTCCTGACATAATTTTATGATAAAATGTTTTAAATTTTTTAAGCAATTTCCTTAAACTTCAGGAAATATCTTGTATTAATTTAGTGTCTTTTTTACGAAAATAATATACTTTCGAAGTTTCGAAACAAAATACATATTTGCACATTACTTGCGTAATAAAATGTTTTTTTAAATTACACAATTTTTTATTGGTGTGGATACAGCTCTAAAGTCAAAATTACGAAGAGAGGTCGAATCTAGAGAAACGAATCGAAGTCTCCAAAAGCTTGTATTCTTGGAAAAAAATTGAGAACAAATTTTCAGAAAAATAGCAATATTAAAAAAACTTATTCTAAAAAGAAAGTCAAAAATTCGAGAGAAAAGTAAAAATTTACTAAAAGATTAAGAAGTGAAAAAATTTTGAAAAATTGAATTTTGGAAATAACTTCATTTTTTTGGAAAAAGGTAGAACTTTAAAAAATCCTCGATGACTTCAAGCGAAATTAAATTTAAGAATAACATACTTTCGAAGAAAAATTGAATTATGTGAACAACTCGAGTTTTTAAGAAAAAGGTTGAACTTTAAAAAATCCTCAATGACTTCCAGCGAAAATTAAATTTAAGAATAACATACTTTCGAAATTTCAAAACAAAATATTCATAATAAAATATACATAACGAAATACAAAGCCACAATTTATTGATGTGGATACACATTTAGATAAAAGTGAAAATTTCGAAAAAAAAAAGAATCTTGATAAATGAGTCAAGGTCTCCAAAAGCTTGTATTTTGGGGAAAAAAATCAGAGCAAACGAATTTCCAGAAGAATAGCAACGTTAAAAAACTGAATTCTAAAAAGAAAGTCAAAAATTCGAGAGAGAAGTAAAAATTTACTAAAAGATTAAGAAGTGAAAAAATTTTGAAAAATTGAATTTTGGAAATAACCCCATTTTTTTGGAAAAAGGTTGAACTTTAAAAAATCCTCAATGACTTCAAGCGAAATTAAATTTAAGAATAACATACTTTCGAAGAAAAATTGAATTATGTGAACAACTCGATTTTTTAAGAAAAAGGTTGAACTTTAAAAAATCCTCAATGACTTCCAGCGAAAATTAAACTTAAGAATAACATACTTTCGAAATTTCGAAACAAAATATTCATAATAAAATATACATTACAAAATACAAAGCCACAATTTATTGATGTGGATACACATTTAGATAAAAGTGAAAATTTCGAAAAAAAAAGAATCTTGATAAATGAGTCAAGGTCTCCAAAAGCTTGTATTTTGGGGAAAAAATTCAGAGCAAACGAATTTCCAGAAGAATAGCAACGTTAAAAAAATGAATTCTAAAAGAAAGTCAAAAATTCGAGAGAGAAGTAAAAATTTACTAAAAGATTAAGAAGTGAAAAAATTTTGAAAAATTGAATTTTGGAAATAACCCCATTTTTTTGGAAAAAGGTTGAACTTTAAAAAATCCTCAATGACTTCAAGCAAAATTAAATTTAAGAATAACATACTTTCGAAGAAAAATTGAATTATGTGAACAACTCGATTTTTTAAGAAAAAGGTTGAAGTTTATAAAATCCTCAATGATTTCCAGCGAAAATTAAACTTAAGAATAACATACTTTCGAAATTTCGAAACAAAATATTCATAATAAAATATACATAACAAAATACAAAACCACAATTTATTGATGTGGATGCACATTTAGATAAAAGTGAAAATTTCGAAAACAAAAGAATCTTGATAAATGACTCAAGGTCTCCAAAACCTTGTATTTTCCTGGAAAAAAATCAGAGCAAACGAATTTCCAAAAGAATAGCAACGTTAAAAAAATAAATTTTGAAAAGAAAGTCAAAAATTCGAGAGAGAAGTAAAAATTTACTAAAAGATTAAGAAGTGAAAAAATTCTGAAAAATTGAATTTTGGAAATAACCCCATTTTTTTGGAAAAAGGTTGAACTTGAAAAAATCCTCAATGACTTCAAGCAAAATAAAATTTAAGAATAACATACTTTCGAAGAAAAATTGAATTATGTGAACAACTCAATTTTTTAAGGAAAAGGTTGAACTTTAAAAAATCTTCAATGACTTCCTGCAAAAATTAAACTTAAGAATAACATACTTTCGAAATTTCGAAACAAAATATTCATAATAAAATATACATAACAAAATACAAAGCCACAATTTATTGATGTGGATACACATTTAGATAAAAGTGAAAATTTCGAAAAAAAAAGAATCTTGATAAATGAGTCAAGGTCTCCAAAAGCTTGTATTTTGGGGAAAAAATTCAGAGCAAACGAATTTCCAGAAGAATAGCAACGTTAAAAAAATGAATTCTAAAAAGAAAGTCAAAAATTCGAGAGAGAAGTAAAAATTTACTAAAAGATTAAGAAGTGAAAAAATTTTGAAAAATTGAATTTTGGAAATAACCCCATTTTTTTGGAAAAAGGTTGAACTTTAAAAAATCCTCAATGACTTCAAGCGAAATTAAATTTAAGAATAACATACTTTCGAAGAAAAATTGAATTATGTGAACAACTCGATTTTTTAAGAAAAAGGTTGAACATTTAAAAAATCCTCAATGACTTCCAGCGAAAATTAAACTTAAGAATAACATACTTTCGAAATTTCGAAACAAAATATTCATAATAAAATATACATAACGAAATACAAAGCCACAATTTATTGATGTGGATACACATTTAGATAAAAGTGAAAATTTCGAAAAAAAAAGAATCTTGATAAATGAGTCAAGGTCTCCAAAAGCTTGTATTTTGGGAAAAAAATTCAGAACAAACGAATTTTCAGAAGAATAGCAACGTTAAAAAAATGAATTCTAAAAAGAAAGTCAAAAATTCGAGAGAGAAGTAAAAATTTACTAAAAGATTAAGAAGTGAAAAAATTTTGAAAAATTGAATTTTGGAAATAACCCCATTTTTTTGGAAAAAGGTTGAACTTTAAAAAATCCTCAATGACTTCAAGCGAAATTAAATTTAAGAATAACATGCTTTCGAAGAAAAATTGAATTATGTGAACAACTCGATTTTTTAAAGAAAAGGTTGAACATTTAAAAAATCCTCAATGACTTCCAGCGAAAATTAAACTTAAGAATAACATACTTTCGAAATTTCGAAACAAAATATTCATAATAAAATATACATAACAAAATACAAAGCCACAATTTATTGATGTGGATACACATTTAGATAAAAGTGAAAATTTCGAAAAAAAAAGAATCTTGATAAATGAGTCAAGGTCTCCAAAAGCTTGTATTTTGGGAAAAAAATTCAGAACAAACGAATTTTCAGAAGAATAGCAACGTTAAAAAAATGAATTCTAAAAAGAAAGTCAAAAATTCGAGAGAGAAGTAAAAATTTACTAAAAGATTAAGAAGTGAAAAAATTTTGAAAAATTGAATTTTGGAAATAACCCCATTTTTTTGGAAAAAGGTTGAACTTTAAAAAATCCTCAATGACTTCAAGCGAAATTAAATTTAAGAATAACATACTTTCGAAGAAAAATTGAATTATGTGAACAACTCGATTTTTTAAGAAAAAGGTTGAACATTTAAAAAATCCTCAATGACTTCCAGCGAAAATTAAACTTAAGAATAACATACTTTCGAAATTTCGAAACAAAATATTCATAATAAAATATACATAACGAAATACAAAGCCACAATTTATTGATGTGGATACACATTTAGATAAAAGTGAAAATTTCGAAAAAAAAAGAATCTTGATAAATGAGTCAAGGTCTCCAAAAGCTTGTATTTTGGGAAAAAAATTCAGAGCAAACGAATTTCCAGAAGAATAGCAACGTTAAAAAAATGAATTCTAAAAAGAAAGTCAAAAATTCGAGAGAGAAGTAAAAATTTACTAAAAGATTAAGAAGTGAAAAAATTTTGAAAAATTGAATTTTGGAAATAACCCCATTTTTTTGGAAAAAGGTTGAACTTTAAAAAATCCTCAATGACTTCAAGCGAAATTAAATTTAAGAATAACATACTTTCGAAGAAAAATTGAATTATGTGAACAACTCGATTTTTTAAGAAAAAGGTTGAACTTTAAAAAATCCTCAATGACTTCCAGCGAAAATTAAACTTAAGAATAACATACTTTCGAAATTTCGAAACAAAATATTCATAATAAAATATACATAACAAAATACAAAGCCACAATTTATTGATGTGGATACACATTTAGATAAAAGTGAAAATTTCGAAAAAAAAAGAATCTTGATAAATGAGTCAAGGTCTCCAAAAGCTTGTATTTTGGGGAAAAAATTCAGAGCAAACGAATTTCCAGAAGAATAGCAACGTTAAAAAAATGAATTCTAAAAAGAAAGTCAAAAATTCGAGAGAGAAGTAAAAATTTACTAAAAGATTAAGAAGTGAAAAAATTTTGAAAAATTGAATTTTGGAAATAACCCCATTTTTTGGAAAAAGGTTGAACTTGAAAAAATCCTCAATGACTTCAAGCGAAATTAAATTTAAGAATAACATACTTTCGAAGAAAAATTGAATTATGTGAACAACTCGATTTTTTAAGAAAAAGGTTAAACTTTAAAAAATCCTCAATGACTTCCAGCGAAAATTAAACTTAAGAATAACATACTTTCGAAATTTCGAAACAAAATATTCATAATAAAATATACATAACGAAATACAAAGCCACAATTTATTGATGTGGATACACATTTAGATAAAAGTGAAAATTTCGAAAAAAAAAAAATCTTGATAAATGAGTCAAGGTCTCCAAAAGCTTGTATTTTGGGGAAAAAATTCAGAACAAACGAATTTCCAGAAGAATGGCAACGTTAAAAAAATGAATTCTAAAAAGAAAATCAAAACTTCGAGAGAGAAGTAAAAATTTACTAAAAGATTAAGAAGTGAAAAAATTTTGAAAAATTGAATTTTGGGAATACCCCGAAAGAAGGATAAGGTTGAACTTTAAAAAATCCTCAATGACTTCAAGCAAAAATTAAGTTTAAGAATAACATATTTTCGAAGCTTTGAAACAAAATATACATTACAAAATACAAAGTAACAATTTTTTTTGATGTGGATACATCTTTAGATGAAAGTCAAAATTTCAAAAAAAAAGGGGAATCTTGAGAAATTAGTCATAGTCTCCAGAAGCTTGTATTTTTCGAAAAAAATCAAAGCGAACAAATTTTCAGAAGAATATCAACGGTGAAAAAAACGAATTTTAAAAAGAAGGTCGAAAATTCGACATAGAAGTAAAATTTTACGAAAATATTAAAAAGGGAAAATTTTGAAAAATTAAATTTTGGGAATACCCCGAAAGAAGAAAAAGGTTGAACTTTAAAAAATCCTCAATGACTTCAAGCGAAAATTAAGTTTAAAAATAACATACTTTCAAAGTTTCAAAACAAAATATACATTACAAAATGCAAAGTATCAATTTTTTCTGATGAGGATACATCTTTAGATAAAGGTCAAAATTTCGAAAAAAGGGAAATCTTGAGAAATCAGTCATAGTCTCCAGAAGCTTGTATTTTTCGAAAAAAATCAAAACGAACAAATTTTCAGAAAAATATCAACGGTGAAAAAAACGAATTTTAGAAAAAAAGGTCGAAAACTCGACATAGAAGTAAAAATTTACCAAAATATTAAGAAGGGAAAAATTTTGAAACTTCGGATTTAAGAAATAAACGATTTTTTTAAAAAAAGGTTGAATTTTATAAAATCCACGAATGCCTTCAATCGAAAATTAAATTTAAAACTAACATACCTTTGAAGTTTCCAAACAAATTCGAGAAGAATAAAATTTTGAAATATTTTTTATAAAATTCTGGCCGTTTTTGTTTTCAAATTTTCACCCTTTCTTAAAAGGGCAGGTTCAGATTTACAATTTCATATTTTCTTTTTAATTCCCACTTGAATCACGTTTTTAGAAATTTTGGATTTTTGACCAAAATTTCGAAGAAAAGAGTTGCTTGATACTAAAAGTCGCGAATATTCAAGGTGAGATTTATATACATTTCGAATTTTTTCTTCATTTCTCTGCTCGACGAGCTTTTGGGATTGTCTTTTGAATACTTTATAAATTTTGACATTTTAAAAATTCTGTATAATACTTAGGAAATTGCAATTTTGTCTTTTCTGCAAGTTTGGATTTTTCTATTGAAAACTTCGACCTTTTAAAAATTTTGATATTTTCAAAAATATATTTTTATTAGGGCATGTTCGTAACGCGTGGTGGTTATGCGTGGTGGTCCCGCGAAACCACACCCTATCCAAAATCGCTCAACGCGCTTAAAGAACATTTTAATTCATCAAAATTTTCAGCAAGTATTGAATTTTTTAACAAATTTAAATTTATAAAAACGTGAACGCTTTGATAAAAAAACCTTTAGTTTTATTAATATATTATTAATACAGGCTGGACCATAAGTAATGTTACGTAGAGCAAGAGTAGATTTTCCCTATAAAAATAACGTGATTTAGTCACATTTACCTTATACCAAAAGTTGATATTAACAGAGATACAGGGTGTCAAAGTTAAAAAATAAATTGTGATTTGTTTGCATTACTGATGAACACTGCCCTATAGACAAGAAATTTGGTATAAGGTGGTTTCTTTGGTCAAGAAATTCTAATTTGCTAACAGATTGTCAGTAACTCATAGGGGGCGCCACCTGCTCTACCTTGAATTATTCTAAAGCATAACTTTTTTGCGCCTTTATGTACACTAATTTTAAATGGACATTTTTATTTACCTACATTTTTTACGTAAAAAAGGTATAATTTTAAAATGTTGATACAAGCAACCGTTTTCAAGATATTTGCCTTCAAAGTTTGCCGTACGTTTATTTTAAGTTATGTAAATGTGAATTTTTCGCAGTAGGTTTCAAAATAAAAGTAATAAAACTGACTCTTTAATAGTTTATATAAAATATTACTCAACTGACATTATTATTATTCATGTCTTTTAAATTTCTAAAACAAATTTAAATAAAATACCAAAACAAAATTTATTCTTAAAAATAAGTATGTGGGAAATGACCTTTTTCATGTAAAGGGATTGTAAACAATTAAAAATCTGGCTGTCTTTTATTTAAATTCATCTTCAAATATCTGCTTTGACCACTCAGACTATTAAAATTTTCTTGTGCGGACTCAAAGATTATATCTCACATTTCTATGTTAGAAAATAAGTTACGTCTTAATTTTCTGGATTTTCTTTATTGAGATTTTCAAAATTTAGGTAATAACATTATCAGCAAATTAATATTTGACATGAATTAGTTTCAAAGTTGTCTTATGATTACTTTTTTTTAAGCCTACTTCGAAAATTTAATATCTTAGTAATTTAAAACCAAGGCACGTCAAGCTTTAGAGGCAAATATCTTGGAAAGGGTTGCTCGTATTAACTTTCAGAAAGTTACTTTTTTTACGTAAAAAAGATGGGGAAATAAAATAACCCATTCAAAATTAATATAAGTGGGTGCCCAAAAAAGTTATAATGATTTAGATTTATGCAGAATAGCGCAGGTAGCGCCTCCTTTCAGCTATTGGTTATATGTTGGCAAATTAAAGTTTGTCGATTTAAGAAACTCCCTTGTGCCAAAATTCGTGCCTTTTTACAATTTATTCCATAACTATACGAAAAAATTAAAATTTTTGTTTCAACTTTGACACCCTATATCTCTGTTAATATCAACTTTTGGTATAAGATAAATGTAGCTAAATCACATTATTTTTACTCGAGAAATGCACCATTGCTCTGTGTACCATTCTTTATGGTCCACCCTGTATAAATTTCTAATTTTTTCTTTATTTCTCTGCTCGACTCGAACTTTTGGGATTGTCTTTTGAATACTTTTAATCATTTGTGAATTTTGACTTTTGAAAAATTCCATATAATACTTAGGAGATTGCAATTTTGACTTTTCTGCAATTTTGGACTTTTCTTTTAAGAACTTCAATGATTTTTTTAAGAATTTTGATATTTTTAAAATTATATTTTAATATGGCATGTTGGTATTTCGTGATGGTTATGCGTGATGGTCATACGAAACCACCCCCTATCCAAAATCGCTCAACGTGTCTAAAGAAGTTTTCAGTTCATCAAAATTTTGAAGTTGAAAGTTGAATTTTTCAACAAATTTAAATTCCTAAAAACGTGGATGCTTTGTTAATAGAATCTTTTGTTTAATTAATATATTATTAATATAATATATTGTCTTATTCTGTTTAAATTTTGTTTAACAGGTACCAATGACCAGTGATACCGCCGAGCCTAATACTTGATACATTTGTGCCCAGGATAGTGAATGTTTCTCAACTTTATATAGAAGAAGTGAGTCCTGGAAATTCAGTATCACTTCTCGGGATGCCGGGAACCAAGAAAATAAAACCAGGAAGCCAAACTACTGGGTTGGAGTAATCAGGAAAGGGTGAGTCTGTGAAAAATCTTGTCATTTGACACAAAGTTAAATACATTTTCTATACTTTTGTCATATTTATTCAACAATAAAGATTGCATATTTTTTCTTCTAGCACAAGATGTATAATTTTTCCATATAATTATTTCAACTTTACCACATTTTGTTAACTGAGAAATTGTGGTATTTGGATTTTAATTCTTTTTTTATTGATGATCTTTATTTGAACTGTCATGAAGTGACGTTTTCAATAAATTTAAATATCACTGTAGTCACATTTCAAAAACTGTTTAGAAAATTGTCAACAAACCAGAAAAATTTAAATATTTCCAAACTGGGCCGAAGAAATGTTAAATAAATTGAAAAAAACAAAATATTATTATTATATTAGATTTTGTGTTAAATAGGCACCGATGACTAATATCCCCACGTATGTGCATGTCAGGTTCATCTACCAATTGAGAGTTTTCGACTTATTAAGAACCAATCGTCTATTTTTTTCTTTATCTTCTATCAGATCATCTGAAAGAGCTGTAAATTAACTTATCCCTAACTATGAAATTGCTAATTAAATTCGAAGTGATTCGCAGAAGTAAAAGTTAAAATCACAAAGGCAAGTATTTCCTATGACTGAAATGAAAATTAATTAAATTTCACTCTCGGAAACTTCTGAAACAACTGAAAAGCTTTTTACGACAGAACAAATTGATTCTGTTATTAGAGTGAAAGGAATAGTACTTTGATATTTCACCAAGTTAATAATATTGAACTTTTCGTATAGCTGAATAATTCCATGTATTTTTCATGCATTTATTTCGCTAACTAACGAATGATTAGGGTGGTTTTATTTTCACGTAAAAAGCATTTATATTAGAATACGCTAAATGTCCTTTTCCGTGATTTCCTCATTATTCTTGAGTTTTCCTGTAATTATAAAGCGTGTTTTGCTATAATTAAAACGAACTACATTTCGAAATAAGCAAATTACGCTAAAACAAGTAATATATTTTAATTATTAATTATATAACCCGATATGGAAGTACCACGCTGTTTAGCATTACGGTAATGAAAATGTCTGATAGTGAAGAATAGCCTGTCAAAATATAATTAAGAAAAATAGTTTTCATTTGCTTCCACCGCCATTTCAATGCCGCTCAATAATACTTTATATTAATGTTGTTTCCACCAGAGTCCATTGTAGACACAAGTTTTAAATGATACCTTTCCAAATTACTTTTTAGATAACTTTAGATTATTTTTAGATAACAAATGATGCCTCTGTGCTTTATTTATTTACTGTAAGAAAATGAAACCAATTTATTATTAAATATAGTGTACGCTTCCACTTCTATAGCCTCAACAATGTTTTATTTTGCCCCAATTAAATCCATTTCATTTTAAGATGAAGCAAGGTAATTAAAGCACTACCACGTTGTACCTTTGTTTTTATTTATTAGAGCATACATTCGCATATAAGTACAACTCGAGAGCTTTAAAAAGTGAATAAATTACTCCATAACTTGAACGCTGTAAACAAAAACACGGACCCCTAGAGGACGAAGGTTAGAATGCATGAATATTCATGTACCTTGCCATGTCGCTGCAATTAAATTGGGTCGTCGGATTTTGTAGGTAAAAAGTACGTAATTCCTGCTTGCACCAATTAATAAACAGCATTAACTTTAGCGCTTAGCGCGACGGCCAGCAGAAAATTCCGCACAAAACTGAACGAGCTAATTATTATGGGGGTTGTTTTTCAAGATATTGGTTCTTCGGAAAGTAATTTCGTTTTTTTTTTTAAATAAAAGACGATTTTTTTAATAGTAAAATAATATGTTATTCAATTAAATATTTCCCCTTTTTTTTGGTGGAACAGACCTGGTCCTTTGTTATCTTTATAAATTGAAATACAAATCTTGTCCCCTGAAACCAAGAAATATTAAAAAACACAACAAAGGTTGCTCTAACACGTTTCGATAGCTAGGCTATCATCTTCAGAGATTGAAACACAGAACTTGTCCCCTGAAACCAAGAAAAATTAAAAAACACAACAAAGGTTGCTCTAACGCGTTTCGACAGCCAAGCTGTCATCTTCAGTTTCTCTCTGAAGATGACAGCTTGGCTGTCGAAACGCATTAGAGCAACCTTTGTTGTGTTTTTTAATTTTTCTTGGTTTCAGGGGACAAGTTCTGTGTTTCAATTTTTGAAGATAACCAAGGACCAGTCCGTTCCATCAAAATCAATCTTCAGAGATATAGCGCTATTTTAGAAATGTCTACGTCTTTAAATTTAGCATTTTTCTAAGTTTTGACTTTCAAAATTTCGACTTATAACATTTTGCCTCCTTTCAAACTTCCGACTTTTTCGAAAATTTAAACTTTTTTCAATATTTTGCCCACTTCACTTTAATGAAAATTTCGATTTTCCTTACTGATATTCAAGGTATTAAACAATTCCCCTTTTTGAAAATTTTGACTTTTTATAGATTTCAATTTAATTTAAAATTTCTGAAATTTCAGTTTCTCTGGAAAAATCAAAATGTCGAGTTTTTTAATAAATTTTTTATCAGAATTTCGACTGTTTCAAAACTTGCACTTAAAAATTTTTTTCCATACAATTTTCGACTTCGACTATCCAAAATATCAATTCTTTTCAAAACTTTACTCTTTTGAAAATTTCGACTTTTTTTTAATCTTTCTCCTTTAAATATTCTAGATTTTTTGGAAAGCTAGTCACCGAAAATTTTTTTAAATGTCTATTTTTTTCGAAAAATTGTATGTTTGCAAAATTTCGACTTTTGGTCAAAATTTGGGGTTTTCAGACTTTCAATTTTCCAAATTTCGACTTTTTTTAAATCTTTCTCATTAGGAAATAAGGTCTTTTTTTATTTTGTCTTTAAAAATGTAGATATTAATGTCGAAAATTTTGACACCATTTGAAAATCTTGACTTTTTAAAAATTCTGATATTTTTTTCAAATTTCTACTTTTAAAATTTTTACTTTTTTAAAGATTTTATGGAGAATCTCTTCATTTTATCAAAATTCTGAAATTTTTTGAAAAAGTCAAGCTTTAGCAGTTTCTTTGCAAAATGTTGACATAATTTTTCAAAAGCTTGATATTTCCAAATCCTAATTTTCTAGGAAAATATTGATTTCTTTTTAAATTACGTCATTTTTCAAAATTTAAATTCTTAGAAATTTCCACTTCTTTTAAAATTTCGCCTTTATCTGAAAATAATGATTTTTTTTATGCAACTCCTTACAAAATTTTGGATTATTTTGCAAATATTTCGTTGCATTCTACAGGGTGGACCATAAGTATATGGGAAATGACCTTTTTCGTGTAAAGGTATTGTAAACAATTAAAAATCTGGCTGTCTTATTGAAATTTATCTCCAAATATCTGCTTTGACTACCCAGGACTATTCAACTTTTCTTGTGCGGACTCAGAGATCATCTCTCACATCTCTATGTTAGAAAATAATATACGTCTTAATTTTTTGGATTTTCTTTATTGAGATTTTCAAAATTTAGGTTGAAACACAGAACTTGTTTCCTGAAACCAAGAAAAATTAAAAAACACAACAAAGGTTGCTCTAACGCGTTTCGACAGCCAAGCTGTCATCTTCAGAGAGAAACTGCCTGAAACCAATGAAAAATTAAAAAACACAACAAAGGTTGCTCTAACGCGTTTCGACAGCCAAGCTGTCATCTTCAGAGAGAAACTCAGAAACTTCAGGGGACAAGTTCTGTGTTTCAATTTTTGAAGATAACCAAGGACCAGTCCGTTCCATCAAAAAAAAATTAGGTAATAATATTATTAGCAAAGTAATATTTGACATAAATTAGATTCAAAGATACCCTATGATTACTTTTTTTTTCAAGCATACTTCGAAAATTTAATATCTTAGTAATTTAAAACCAAGGACACGTCAAGCTTTAAAGGCAAATATCTTGGAAACGGTTGCTCTTATCAACTTTTAGAAAGTACGCCTTTTTTACGTAAAAAATATGGAGAAATAAAGTAACCCATTTAAAATTAATATACGTGGGTGGACAAAAAAGTTATGAAGATTTGGAATTATGCAGGATAGCGCAGGTAGCGCCCCCTATCATGCTATTGGTAATATGTTAGCAAAGTAGAGTTTGTCGACTTAAGAAACCCCTTTCTGCCAAATTTCGTGCCTATATTACAACTGATTCCATAATTATTATGAAAAAATCGATTATTTTTTTTCAACTTTGACACCCTGTATCTCTGTTAATATCAACTTATGGTAAAAGGTAAATGTAGCTAAATTACATTATTTTTATTCAAAAAATCCATTATTGCTCTTTGTACCATTACTTATGGTCCACCCTGTATAGTTATTGATTTATTTCCAAAATTTGAAGTTTTTTCAAAATGTTGATCTTATTCAACCTGTTGGTTTTTCCAAAATGAATTTTTTTAAACTTTAACGTTTTTTTTTAAATTGAATTTCTTTTTGAAGGTTGTGACTTTTTAAATTTTTCCTCAAAGTTTTAATTAACAAAAATTTCGAAATGTTTGATAATTTTTACCTTTTTTTTCGAAATTTAGACTTTTTGAAATTTTAGGTATTCAAGAGATTTCATTTAAAATTTTTCATTTTTCTAAAATCTCGACATTTCCACATTAATTCGAATATTTTTTGAATTGCAGACTATTTTTTTAAATTTAATTTTTTTTAGAAAATTTGGCTTAACTTTTTTGGAAGTTTTAACTTTCTATGAAAACTTTCGACATTTTTAAAAATTCTGACACTTTTGAAACCTATGACTGTGCGGAGAATTTTCACTTTCTTTTAAAAAAACAACGCAATTTAAAAAAACTGAATTTTTTAAAAACAAAAAACAGGAAAAATTTTTAACGTTTTGAAAAATGTCACAGTTTTTAGAAAGCCAAATTTTCCAAAAAAGTTGAAATTTGAAAAACAAGGAAATTAAAAAAAATAGCTTTTGAAAATGCCGAAATTTTATAAAAAGTTAAAATTTTTCCTTAAAGTTTTAATTAACAAAAATTTCGAAATTTTTAATAATTTTTACCTTATTTTTCGAAATTTAGGCTTTTCGAAAATTTAGATATTCAGGAGATTTCATTTAAAATTTTTCATTTTCCTTAAATCTCGGCATTTCCACAAAAATTAGAATATTTTTTTAATTGCAGACTATTTTTTAAAATTTAATTTTTTTTCGAAAATTTGGCTTAACTTTTTTGGAAGTTTTAACTTTCTATGAAAACTTTCGACATTTTTGAAAATTCTGACACTTTTGAAACTTATGACTGTGCGGAGAATTTTCACTTTCTTTTAAAAAAACAACGCAATTTAAAAATACTGAATTTTTCGAAAACAAAAAACAGGAAAAATGTTTAACGTTTTGAAAAATGTCACAATTTTTAAGAAAGCCAAATTTTCCAAAAAAGTTGAAATTTGAAAAATGAAAGAAATTAAAAAAATAGCTTTTGAAAACTGCCGAAATTTTATAAAAAGTTAAATTTTCAAAAAAATCGGTCGAAGTTATAAACAAAATTCGTATAAACTTATAAGAATCTAAATAATGAAAATTAGCCATAAATTCAAAAAAGCGATTTTCGAAATAGGTTAAAATTTTCAAAAAAATTAAAAAAACTGAATAACTCAGGAAATTTTCAAATAAAAATTAAAAATGTTTTAAAAAATATTTTGAAAAAAGTTTCAAATTTTCGAAGAAGTCTAAAATTTGGAAAAATAACTAAATTTTTAAAAGGGTCGAAATTTGTAAAAGACAATTTAAAAAAAAAAAGGTAAAATCTCGTAAAAGGTGCGAAAATTTGAAAACAAAAGTCACAAGAATAATTTTGAAATTTTAATATAAACATTTAAGATTATTAAAAAGAATGAAGGTTTTCAAGAAAAGAGTAGCAAGTTTCAAAAAAAGTCGAAGCAAAGTTTAAAAAAACACGAAAATTGCCACTAAAGTTGACATTTATTTTGAAGTTTAATCAAAAAATGGAATATTGAAAAATTAAGATTTCCAAAGAAATTCGAAGCTTTAAAAAAATTCGGGAATTGAAATAAACAATCGAAAATTTGAAAAAAATGTCGAAATTATCAATAAAGTTGGGATTTTCGAAAATGAAATTTCAAAATTTTCCAAAAAGGACGAAAAGTTTCAAAAGATTGAACCATTTAGAAATTAAAGTTGACATTTTCAAAAAGCAAAAGTTTTGAAAAACATCAAAATTTTGGGAACAGTCAAAAATCTTGAAAAGGTGCAAATTTTGGAAAGGGTCCTAATTCTTAAATAAAATCGTAAAAAAAATCAGTCTTTCAAAAACCTTGACGTTTTCAACAAAAATGAAAGCTTTAGAGCTTTAAAATTGAAACTTTTATAAATCATTGCAATTTTTGAAGTTTAATAAAAGAAATTGAAATTTTAAATAGAAGCGAAAGTTTTTTATTACATAAATGTCGAATTTTGAAGAAATCAAAATTTAAAAAAAATCGTAAATTTTAAATAAGTAAAATTTTGTTGTAAAAAGTAGGAATTTTGAAAAAGCGAAATTATGATCAAAGCGCCTCGCTCGTTGAGAAGACCTGCTGTATGATATTGAATTTATATAATACATCGAATATCGAATAAATTGACCGATGTATCGAAACATATCGATCTTTTTCGATACATCAATTAAATAGAGTATCGATGAGATAATAAGCCTTGTATATACGAATATATACAAGTTTATTACGATGCAATTGAAATCTAATTTCATTAGACTCTAATGAAAACCAGACTGCAATTGCAAAGTTCACGTAGATGAGGCAAAGCTGTATCACGGGTTGCATTGCAACATCCATAGATACAAACGTCCTCGGCGTGACTTTACTTTCATCTAGTTTTGACAAATGACCAATCAAATGTTCTGTAATTAAACAGTTAAACGTGCTTAAAATTGAAAATATGTACAACCGCAACCATAGACTAGTTTCGGCCTTCCTTGGCCTCATCAGCATGGTACGGTGGTTATATACACTTCCAACTTAAAGACGTTAGTCAGTCGTATAAGTATCCAAGAGAGTAAACCTCCATTGGGTGACTTGTAACTGACTTTTAACTGTTTATTACGCAAACATTTTCGCTACATGCTAATTAAAGCATTCTTCTCTGCTGAGATAATAAGCCTTGTATATACGAATATATACAAGTTTATTACGATGCAATTTTAAGCACGTTTAACTGTTTAATTACAGAACATTTGATTGGTCATTTGTCAAAAATAGAGTATCGATGTTTTAAAAATCTTGTGCATCCCTATACCTAGCACTCTCACAGTCATTTATCAGTTTAATGGATAAACTAAAAGGTTTAATCATCAAAAACCGTTATCTGTTCAAAAATTGCAAACAACTGTCAACGTACTGTCAAAAATCTTAATTGGCTGTCTGCCCACTCGAACTTGGACACCGACATTTGTCACACTGACAGACGTCAAAGCGTACGTTTAAATCCCCTGTGGATCCCCTTGATCTCCTTAGAGATCGAATTTCCAAAAATTCCCTTTTAATAGTGCGCCTACATTTCAAAAAGAATTCTCTGTGCAAAATTTCGAGTTCTTAGAGTTTGCCATTTGGGCTGTGCGTTGATATATCAATATATCAATCAGTTTCCATTTTTATATATAAAGATTTTTGACAATCCCATCTTTTATTCTTCATGGTAGACCCTTATTGACCGGAAATATTATGTTTTTTTCAATTTATTTAACATTTCTTGGGCCCAGTTTGGAAATATTTAAATTTTTATGGTTTGTTGACAATTTTTAAAACAGTTTTTGAAATGCGACTACGTGATATTTTTCTTTTTCTTTATTTTCTTTTTTTCTTTTTTTTTCTTTTTTTTTCTTTTTATATTGTAATTTTTTTTTATTTTTAAGTATTTCTTCCTCATTGTTCCCTTTCCATGTTATGCACTGCTGACGGGCTCAAATGAGAGCCAAACATCGATGTCCAGTGCTACAACTTTTTTATGTATTTTTTTATATTTTCCAAATTTATCAAAAAAACATTTTTTTCCATATCTTATTTTTGGTCTCCTATTTTTCATTATTCATATTCTATGTAAAATAAACTAACCTCTTAATTTGTGAACTGTCATGAGGTGACGTTTTCAATAAATTTAAATATCACGTAGTCGCATTTCAAAAACTGTTTAGAAAATTGTCATCAAAACATTAAAATTTAAATATTTCCAAACTGGGCCGAAGAAATGTTAAATACATTGAAAAAAATCCCATCTTTTTTTGAAATTTTCAATTTTCTATGAAAATCTGGCCTAATTTGGATTGTGGTGTCATAGAAGAAAATGAAAATTTTGACACTTCGAATTTCCGACAATTTTAAAAATTTCTGCTTTTTGTAGAAAATTACGGCTCTAACAGTTTTCGAAAATTTTCAAAATTTTAACTGTATTTGAAAATTTTGGCTTTAAAATTTTGATTTTTCTAAATATTTTGACTTTTTCAATAACTTTTGCAATATTTCATTTATTTTTTAGATTTTGTATTTTTCGAAAATTCGAAATTTTTTGAAAATTTTGTCTTATCTTCAATTTTTCAATGTCTATTCGGAAGTTTGTTTTTTCGTAATTATCGGAATTTTTTAAAAATTTGAGGCTATTTTTTTAGTTTTCGCTCCTTTTTTTAACATTTCATTTTATTTTTAATTTCGCATTTTCCGAATATTGGATTTAAAAAAATCTTACTTTTTGAAAATTTTAATTTTTTTCCAAAAATTTTTACTTTTCAAAATTGGGACCATTTTCTCCAAAATTTAAATTTTTTGATAATTTTAGTTTTTTCTATTTTTTTAAAAAGATAAAATTTTTAGAAGCAGTTAAACTTTTTAACAGATTGTCGAAATTCCGGAAGAAAATCCAAATTTTGATAGCACATAATTCAACCTTTGAAGAACTTCGAAATATTCGAAAAGGTCAACATATTCAGTAAGAGTTAACACTTTGAACAATAATCAGAATTTTGGAAAAATAGTCAGATTTGAAAGAGGTCAAATTTTTTGAGTCTAAATTTTCAAATAAAGTTTAAATTTTGAAAAGATCCATCTAAAAAAAATCGACATTTTCAAGGAAGTTGAAATTTTCAAAAAATAGTCGAAAATTTAAAGTTTGAAATTTCAAAAAAGCTCAAATTTCAACAACTTTGTTTATCAATTTATTATAAGTCAGGAATATAATTTAAATTCAAAATCTAAGAAGTTTCGACTTTTTTTTTAAAAAAAATGTTTCCACATTTTGAGTTGAAATTAAAAAATTTAAACATTTTTTTTGTATAAATATAATTTTTCTTTTGACATCTTACAATTTTTCTGCAAATTTCAAGCTTACAGTAGAAAGTGTTTACTTTTTTTAATATAATTACAAACTGGAATTTTGAAATTTAGATTTATTTTGTAGTCGAAATTCGGGATTTCTTTTAAAGTTTTAACTTGTTTCCTTATAATTCTTACATTGAACATTTTTACTCTTTTCTTAAATTTTATATTGTAAACTCGATTTGTCTGCATTATTATCATTTATTTTTGTTTTGGTGCAACGGACAGGATCTTGGTTATCTTCAAAAAGTGAAATACAAATCTTATCCCCTGAAAACAAGAAAGATTAAAAAACACAACAAAGGTTGTTCTAATGCAGTTCGACAGCCAACCTATCATATTCATAGAGTTATCTCTCTGAAGATGATTTGTATTTCAATTTACATTATTATTATTATTATATATTCTATTCAATGAATCGTGAGAAATATCGAAGCTACTTCCAAATTTACATTAAACGCACTTGATGGAATTTATATTTGGTATCAGCTCGCTCCTTGATCTTATCATCGATCAGCGTATTAAAATTTACTCTTCACCTAACGAAACAAATTAAATTCGCTCAGGTAACACTCGAGCTCTCAGGGAGGGTGTAAGTTATTAGGACTAATTCCTATATTTCCGCTAGGCTTTTGACTGCTTATTTCAATTTGTGCGTCGGATTCCGAACTTCTTGACTTGAACATCTTGATGGCGAGGCGTTTGGATAAATTTATTTAACTGTAAATCAACTCGCTTGTCGGAATTGTCGGCGCTATGTGAGCGCGTAACAGATGGAAAATTGATTTTCCCTCGCCATTTTCGCGCAGATTGGATTACTTTTTTTTGTTTATTGGCGACACATTGGATGTTCGAATTGTTTATCTTTCTTGGAATTGGGCTTGTCGCTATTGCAGATTTAACAAAAATATGAATTTATTGGGTTGTAGGGAATTAAATGTCGATTTTGGGGACGGTCACATTCAATTATCGATGACGAATTTCAAAATGAATTTTACGGCTCTCCTATAAAGTTTATAAGATTAAAACTCATTGTTGAGGTTTCGCACAAAAAACCGACCCTTATAATTATACTTTCGTGTCCATCCCTCCCTTCGTCAGTTCATCCGTTTGTCATAGAAGTTTTTTTCGAAAATTTTATAGCATAGGAATTTAAAATTTGGTGCAGGGTTAATTCTTAAAAACCCACATATACATATATTGCCAATCAGTGATTAGAAGAGAACGTTTTTTACAAAATAGGGGGTTGATTTGTTGCCCGGAAAAATCAGGTTTCAGTTAATATACCATATCATGTGAGGTATCATTTGAAAAAGCTTACTCTTAAGGATTCTGATATATTTTGTGGTAAGCTTTTTGGGCAGTGGTTTTCATGATACAGCCCAAAATACCCAAAAGATGAGCGGTCCTCCTAGGTCAGCTTGATTTTCAAAACTTGGGTTTTGTTGGGGTTAGCAGATATTAAGTCAGAAAGTATTGGAAAAGTTTAGGTTCTTCCAATACTATAACGATTGTTAAGAAAAAAAATTGCCTAAAACCAGCTGATATTACCTGACGATGCGGATGAAGCGCTCACTTTCTCATACAGACTCCTTTTGAACATCTGTCTGTCTGTCTGTCTGTCTGTCTGTCTGTCTGTCTGTCTGTCTGTCTGTCTGTCTGTCTGTCTGTCTGTCTGTCTGTCTGTCTGTCTGTCTGTCTGTCTGTCTGTCTGTCTGTCTGTCTGTCTGTCTGTCTGTCTGTCTGTCTGTCTGTCTGTCTGTCTGTCTGTCTGTCTGTCTGTCTGTCTATCGGTCTGTCTGTCCGTCCGTCCATCCGTCCGTCCGTCCCCCTGCCTGTTTGTCTGTCTGTCCCTCTCTCTGTCTGTCTCTCCGTCTGTCTGTCTCTCTGTCTGCCTGTCTGTCTGTCCCTCTCTCTGCCTGTCTGTCTGTCCCTCTCTCTGTCTGTCCCTCTCTCTGTCTGTCTGTCTCTATGTCTGTCTCTCTGTCTGTCTGTCTGTCCCTCTCTCTGTCTGTCCCTCTCTCTGTCTGTCTGTCTGTCTGCCGGCTGTCTGTCTGTCTCTCTGTCTGTTTGTCTCTCTGTCTGTCCCTCTCTCTGTCTGTCTGTCGGTCTGTCGTTCCGTCCGTCCGTCCATCCGTCCGCTCGTCCGCCCGTCCGTTCGTCCGTCCGTCCGTCCGTCCGTCTGCCTGTCTGTCTGCCTGTCTGTTCATCTGTCTGTCTGTCTTTCTGTCTGTCTGATTGTCTGTCTGTCGACTGATCCATTGTCCTGGCTAATCTCAAATACTGCTTAATCAATGTTAGTAAAACGTTTATTAAAATGTTGAGTATTTTCAGGAGGGGTACAATTTAGATAAAGTAAAATTTAATTCTTCACTTCTAAGAATTCGACTAGGTTAACAATTTTATTTGAGGTTATAATACAGAACACATAAAACAGAAATCAATCCGCAATATTTACAGCTGATATATTATTGTGCGCCATCTACAATAGTAGGGGGTACTAGAATAATAATTGCGAAATTTTGAACCTGTTATTAAATTTAAATCAAGTTTAATTATTTTATTTTGATTTATAACGTTATTGCACCTTGCGTAGACAAAGTCGCGGGTGTCAGCTAGTTTTGAATGTATTCCAAACGTTCGAACATTTTTAAATATTCGAGTTTTTAAAATCGAACACACTTTATAATGTATCTGCACCAGTGGCAGTCAATTGTGAATTTTAAACTCTGAACTTTAAATTAGAACTTTGAATTTTGAAATCTGAATTCTGTAGTTTGAACTTTGAACTCCGAACCTTGAACCTTAAGTTTTGAATTTTAAATTCTAAACCCTGAACTTTGAACTTTAAACTCTGAACTTTGAACTTTGAACTTTAAATTAAATTTGGAAAAAACTTGAAAATTTAGTCGCTCTTCGAAAATTTCGCTTTTTTTTAAATTTCAAATTTTTTGAATTTTTTAATTGCTTAAAAGTTTAGATTTTTTAAATATTTTGACTTTAAAATTTTCGACTTATTTTCAATTTTTTGTCCTTTTTATTCTGAATTTTTTTTAAACGTCGAGTTTTCATTTTAAAATGTGGACTTCTTTTTTCAAAAGTTGGACTTTTTAAAAATTCTTTTTTTTAAATTCCCACTTCAAGATTGTTGGCTTTTTAAAAGTCTAATTTTTTAAAATTTTCGAATATTTCTGTGCAAGTATTTCGATCTTTTCTGATATTTAACTTCATTTAAAATTGAGATATTTGACCAAAATTTTCACTGTTTTAGAAAATTTCTACTGTTTGTAAATGTCGAGTTTTTTGAAATTATATTAATCAGTAATTATAAACTTTTTGTCAAAATTATGGCTATTTTAGTTAGTTTTAGACTGTTTTCCACTTTTAAATTTTTACTTTTAATATTTTTCCTAAAAATCTGGACTTCTTTTTTGTCATTTTTTGTCATTATACGAATATATACAAATTTATTACGATGCAATTGAAATCTAATTTCATTAGAATCTAATGAAAACTAGATTGCAATAATTAAATAATAATAATAGATAAATTACAGAACATTTACTTATACTTTTTCCCATTTTTTTACACAAATTTGTTCATTTCAATTTGTTTCCAAAAATTCCTTTTCTTGACCTCGACATTTTTTCAAAATATCCCATTTTTCAAATTTTCGAATATTTTTTGGTGTTGTTTTTTTTGTGTTTGCAATATTTACATTTTATTTCATAATTTCTACCTTCTTTGAAAACCTAGATTTTTTTTCAAAAATGGATTTTCTTAAATTAGTAGATTTACTTTTTTTTTATTTCAATTTTTTCAAATCTTCACTTTAATTTGAAACGTTGAAGTATTTTGCAAAATTCCGCCTTTTTTTCTAAATTTCAACAATTAATTTGAAATTTTGGACTTTATTCCAGAAAGCTTTGCTAAAATTTGGCACGACCTTTTACAAATTTTGGGTTGGAAATTTCGATTTTGTCAAATATCAACACATTATTGAAAATTTCTTCTTTTTTAAAATGTGCGGTTTTCATTTTGAAACTCGGACTTTTTGGGAATCTGACCATTGTTAAGAATTTTGGTGAAACGGACTGGTCCTTGGTTATCTTCAAAAACTGAAATACGAATCTTGTCCCCTGAAACCAAGAAAGATTAAAAAATACAACCAAAGTTGCTATAACGCGTTTCGATAGCCAAGCTATCGATCTCTCTGAAGATGACAGCTTGGCTATCGAAATGCGTTAGAGCAACCTTTGTTATGTTTTTTAATCTTTCTTGGTTTCAGGGAACAAAAGAGATACTTTCCAAGCTATCTCTCTGAATATGATTCTTCTGGGTTTCAGGGGACAAGGTTTTTATTTCAATATTTGAGAATTTTAAAATTTTTGCAGAATTTCCGGTCTTTTTGAAAATTCTCAACTCTCTTAAGAATGTCGAATTTTCTTAAATATAAACTTTTTTTAATTCTATCTTTTACCACAAACCTCTTTCAAAATCTTAACCTTTTTAAAAGTTTAGACGTTTTCCATATTAATAATAATTTTCAAATTTCGATCTTTTTTCAGATTTTTCAATTTTTTTGACGATTATTACAAACTTGTTTTAATTGCCACCATTTTTTTAAATTTTGCCTGTTTTCCATTTTTTTAATCTCGAGTTTCTTAAAAATTTTGATTTGTTTTTGAAATTGTCTCTTTTAAACATTTCGATTTATTCTTCAAATTTTCAAATTTTCTTTGAAAATCCCTACTTTGTTTTCAAAATTTTAACTCAACTTCATAATTTCGACTTTTGTTCAAATGTTGATTTATTTTCGATACCTCATTTTTCTGAAAATTAATAGATATAGTTTTAAATAGATGATTCTTTTGAATTTCGATTTTTTTGTTTTTGTTTTTGAAATTTTTGTTTTTTTTTACAAAATTATAGCTTTTGTTGAAAGTCCATGACTTTTGGGATATTTCTTTTTCTGCGTCCTCCTCTTCTTCTTCTTTTTCTTTTTTCTTTATCCACTTTATCCGCTTCTTCTTTTCTTCTTCTTCTTCTTCTTTTTATTCTCATTCTTATTCTTTTCTTCTTATTATTCTTATCTTTTATTCTTATTCTCATTCTTATTCTCCTTCTCCTTCTCCTTCTCTTTCTCTTTCTCTTTCTCTTTCTCTTTCTCTTTCTCATTCTCATTCTCATTCTTCTCTTCTCCTTCTCTTCTCCTTCTCCTTCTCATTCTCCTTCTCCTTCTCCTTCTCCTTATCCTTCTCCTTCTCCTTCTCCTTCTCCTTCTCCTTCTCCTTCTCCTTACTCCTTCTCCTTCTCCTTCTCTTCTCCTTCTCCTTCTCCTTCTCCTTCTCCTTCTCCTTCTTCCTTCCTCTCCTTCTACTTCTCCTTCTCCTTATCCTTCTCCTTCTCCTTCTCCTTCTCCTTCTCCTCTTTCTCCTTCTCCTTCTCCTTCTCCTTCTCCTTCTCCTTCTCCTTCTCCTTCTCCTTCTCCTTCTCCTTCTCCTTCTCCTTCTCCTTCTCCTTCTCCTTCTCCTTCTCCTTCTCCTTCTCCTTCTCCTTCTCCTTCTCCTTCTCCTTCTCCTTCTCCTTCTCCTTCTCCTTCTCCTTCTCCTTCTCCTTCTCTTCTCCTTCTCCTTCTCCTTCTCCTTCTCCTTCTCCTTCTCCTTCTCCTTCTCCTTCTCCTTCTCCTTCTCCTTCTCCTTCTCCTTCTCCTTCTCCTTCTCCTTCTCCTTCTCCTTCTCCTTCTCCTTCCCTTCTCCTTTCTCCTTTTCTCCTTTTCCTTTTCCTTTTCCTTTTCCTTTTCCTTCTCCTTCTCCTTCTTCCTTCTCCTTTCTCTTCTCCTTTTCCTTTCTCCTTCTCCTTTTCCTTTTCCTTTTCCTTTTCCTTCTCCTTCCTTCTCCTTCTCCTTTTCCTTTCCTTCTCCTTCTCCTTTCCTTTTCCTTTTCCTTTTCCTTTTCCTTCTCCTTTTCCTTTCCTTCTCCTTTTCCTTCTCCTTCTCCTTCTCCTTCTCCTTCTCCTTCTCCTTCTCCTTCTCCTTCTTCTTCTTCTTCCTTCTTCTTCTTCTTCTTCCTTATTCTCTGAGGTAGGTACCTCAACCTGTTCTGACCATCAAGCCTCTTGTTCTTCTGATATTCAACGTTCTTTCCATTTTTTCATCGGTACTCCTTGTGTTCTTTTTCCTGTTGCTTGCAGTATCTTCGCTTGTTTGACCATTCTATTTTCATCCATTCTTTCGATGTGCTGGTTCGAGTATTTTCTTTTTTCTTTTGTGAATTTATATGTGTTCGGTATGTCACTCAATCTCTGTATCTGTCTTCATTAGAATATTTTGATTCTGAAAATTCCGATTTTTTTCAAATATCAACATTTTTTACTGAGAAGTCACACGCTTGACGTCCGTGAATTCTTTAGTACTTACTTGTCGGAACATTTGTTAGCATTCGAGTTGAATATACCAAACTGACGAGATCTAACAAGATCGAAACCGGTATTTGGTTTCCAAACTTCGAATATAATAAATGTTCAAACCTATTGGTCTGTGCATTAGAATCTTTGTCTTTTGGGGACTTTCCTATTCAAAATTTCGCCTTATTTAAAATTTTCAAGTATTTTCTGGGGTTTCGATTTTTTCCTTTTCATTTTTCTTTTGGAAAATCTTTGCCCTCTTAAAAATTTTCTTTTGATATGAAAATTTCGACTCAGTTTTTCAAAATTTTCTTTTTTTTTGACTATGTAGAATTTTCTTTAATTTCTTTTTTTCTAAATGTTTGAATTATTTTAGAAATTTTGTGTAAGAAAAAATAAAATGTCTCTGAGTATTTTGCCTTTCCTTCAATTTTTTAAATTTTTGAGAATTCCTACCTTTTCCAAAATGTTGGCTTCTTTGAAAATGTTTATTTTATTAAATTTTGACCTTTCCAAAATTTCACTAAAAAAATAGTATGACTCCAAAAATGTTAACTTTCTGAAAATTGCAATTTTTTTTAAATATGGACATTTTTAAAAATTTATTTTAAAATTTTGACTTCTTTTCAATTTCCGGCTTTTTTTTACAATTTTCAATTTTTAGAAAATTTTGAATCCTTAAAATTTCGATTAAAAAAAATTGTCATTTTTCCGAAATTTGCCTGTTTTTCAAAATGCCGACTCTTTACAGAATTTGGAATTTTGAGAAGATTTTTCATTCTCTCAAATTTTCAAATCTCAAAAATTTCGCTTTTTAAGAAATTTAGATTTAATTTAAAAAGTTTGTCATTTTTCCGAAATTTTTCTGTTTTTTAAAATGCCGACTCTTTACAGAATTTGGAATTTTGAGAAGATTATTCATTCTCTCAAATTTTCAAATCTCAAAAATTTCGCTTTTTAAGAAATTTAGATTTAATTTAAAAAGTTTGTCATTTTTCCGAAATTTGTCTGTTTTTCAAAATGCCGACTCATTACAGAATTTGGAATTTTGAGAAGATTTTTCATTCTCTCAAATTTTCAAATCTCAAATATTTCAGCTTTTTAAGAAATTTAGATTTAATTTTAAAAGTTTGAGAATCTTTGGCAAAATGTTGACTTTTTCCAAAATTTTATATTGTATTGAAAACCTTGACTTTTTAAAACTTTTTTTTTTGGATCCTTAATGATCGTTTTAAAATGTTTTAAATGTAAACTTAAATAGCATTTTTGAAACAACCATATTTTTTTCTGACATTGTAAGAGTCCAAAAATTTCGCCTTTGTGAAAATTTTGATTTTTTTAAATCTGAAGCTTTTTTTTTATTTTGGGTTCTAAATTTTTACTTTCTTACAATTTTCGACTTTTTTCAAACATTAGATTTTTTAAAAACCCTGAAATCTTAAAATTATGAATTTTGAAATCTTTTAGGTTTTTGAAAATTCGCGTATTTTTAAATTTTTGACTTTTTCGAAAATTTGGAAAACCTTCTTTTTCCGCATCCTTTAAGTGTTTAAAC
Source organism: Dastarcus helophoroides (assembly GCA_028583605.1). Taxonomy (NCBI): domain Eukaryota; kingdom Metazoa; phylum Arthropoda; class Insecta; order Coleoptera; family Bothrideridae; genus Dastarcus; species Dastarcus helophoroides. The sequence continues at coordinate 18,803,334 of CM053332.1, forward strand.
AATTAAAAAAAAATGGACTTGTTCTGAAACTTTGCTTTTTTTAGATTTTCAAAACTTTGAGAATTTTTACAAAATGTTGACGTGCAAAATGTTTATATTTGAGAACCATTACTTTTAAAAACTAGACTTAAAATAGTGCAACTCTTAACATTTTCAAGCTTTCTGAAAAGTTTTGAATTCTTTCATTTTTAATTTAAAATGTTTTAAAAATCCTGATTTTTTCAGAAGTGTAAGTCCTTCTTTAAAAATTGGTGCGATCTTTGAATATCAATTTTTTTCTTTATTTCTTTTTTTTAAGCTTATGCTTTATATTGAAAATTTTTCACTATATATTTGGTTTCGAATTTCTTTGAAAATTTTACTTTGAATGTCACTATTTTTTTCAAAGTTTTTCTAAAATAACAACCATTTTAAAAATACTCATTTTTAAAAATTTTAACTTTTAAGGAAATTTTAAAATTTATTGAGATTCGTGCATTTTTCTCATATTTTTAAATACTTTTGAAAATTTCGTTTTCTAAAAAAAAAGAAGACAAATTTTGAAACTCTCGGCTATTTTGTTAAATTTTGGCATTATTTAAAATTTCGGAAACCAACAAAAAGTTTTAGTTTTTGAATTTTCAAATTTTTGGAAAATTAAGACAATTTTTTTAAAATTTCGATGTTCATCAGAATTTTGATTTTGTGTGTGATTATTTTTTATAATTTTACATCAAAAGTATACTTAAATGTCTTATTTTCTTAAACCAATACCGAGGGTTATTACTGAGTATATTCATTCGTAATTGAGTAAATAACACGTAAATAATGCCAAGTTTTGGCAACTTTATCAATGGATGAAAGGAACCTAATAATCATCATCAGTACTACATTTTGGAAAATGTTTTTCCCGATTTTCGATTGCAAGTTAACAGTGACAACCAGAAAGAGATATGACATAGTAAATTTAGTTTTTTTCAATCTTCCTCCCTTAAAATTAATGACCTAAGGGCTGCGACACCCTGTATATTCTTTTAATTAAATCGTAATAAAAACGGAACGACACAAAGGCCCCAATGTTATCCTTCGACAGCTTCATGATTCTTTATTAGGGCAGAAAACAAAGGAGCTGATGCAACATTAAAGTCTAGATACAAATCCGTTATGTCGTAAAAGCAAAACCAAGTAAAAAAATTAAAAACAAGCTTCCTCCCTTATAACACTTCGGGCGTCCTACATTCTGGGACGTGTGATTATGAATAATGCCAGATAAATGAACACAATATTTTACGTGGTCGGTGAAAATAACCCAAAAACCTTTATATTCCGGAAGAAATTTATCCGATTTACATCTATTTATCCCTTTTTTCCCTTCGGCGGGCACTTTGAGGCAAAAGTTCAACAAATATTAAATTTTTGTTTCATCTTGAGTTTCATTAAAATGTGAGGATGCATTCGTTTGAATAAAACGGTAATCTGGTTGAAAATCATGAAATATCTGTAGGACAAGAAAAAACGTTTTGAATATTTCATAAGTCCTTGCAAAGGACATTTGACTGTTTTGCATTTTATCCTAATCTGATACTCGAACGTTTGCTTTTATTTTGTTTAAAGCACGCGCCTTAAATCCATAAAATTTCTTATACGATAATGTCGAAATTAAGACTTGAATAAGGAATTTGCAACAACTATTTAATCAAATGAAACGATGCCTGATTTCGGTTTGAGTGTTCAGTATAATTACTATTTTTGAAATTAGGTCACTTGCAAATCCACCATAACGGATATAATTTCATTCTAAGGGCTTTGCATTATTAAACCCTGAAAATTATCGGGATTCAATTTTCATTCAATGCATTTAAATATTCGATAAAAGGCAGGCTGCCCTAAGATCCGAATTGCTATCTTAATGACTTAATTGGTTGGAAAGTTATAGGGGAACAGAAGGGGAGAATATTAAGTGGCTCGCTGTTTAAATAAGCCAGTGAAAACTCCTGAACAAATTTTGTAAATACCAAATAGGGTCATACCTCGGTTAACGGTTATCATTTTATCTTTTATATGGCACGAGAAGAAAGTTTAAGATATGCAGTGTATTTTTCACATGTTAACAAACCACTGAAAAAACTAATTTAAAATAGAAAAATTTTAAATGATATTGTTACGTGCGTTAGTCGGTTCGAATTGATACACGTGATAGATTATACCCACTTTATTACTGAATTAACTCGGCACACTTCAATTGAACAGTAACTCACTAATTATTTACTAATTGCTAACCACTTAATTGCACTGGCTTCTAACTGACTGACTCGAGGGACCGCCTTTTTATAGTTTTGGCCCCCGGCTTCCAGAATTTTCGGCAGATAAGGCTTATCGAATGCCGAAATTTCTGGAACGCTTATCTGCCGTTTGTTTCGTTATGGCGGCCGCTTTCCCCTTATCAGAACCTTCTAGAAACTTTTTTTTTATTTACTAAATTCTACAATTCTATTCTAAATCCTATTTCATCTATTTACATTGCGTTACACTATGAAAGATTCATAACTATTAAACTTTATTAACGATTAAAAAGCAAGAGATATTAAAAATTTCCATAATATTTCGATAAATATTTGCTAACACCGGACCAGGTTTCGCTTTACTGCTTCATCAGCGATTATACCAACGAAACCTGGTCCGGTGTTGGCAAATATTTATCGAAACATTGTGGAATTTTCATTATATATTGCTTTTTAATCGTTAATAGTTATGAATATTAAAGTATACCACGAAGCAAGCGTTGGAAATGATAAGAAACAGCACTTCCAAACATGGGCGAAGTTAGGTGACCCAACTTGGGGTAATTAAAACCCACTTCTAATTTTCGACCATACCTTTTTATTTCCTTGACTCTCCTTAATGTGTAAAAATTCACCTTGTTTTTCCATTTTTTTTTATTTGTAACTATTAAACTCCATTAACGACAAATAAAACAAAAGACATTTAAAATTCCACGATGTTTCCATAAATATTTGCTATGACCTCATCTGGTTTTGCTTTCCAGCATAATTTATTTAGAAATTTCGAGTTTTTAATAAAAATTGCAACTATTTTGTAAAAATCCCTAGTTTTCTCTAAATTACTGCATTGAAATCGAATGTTTTTTTCTCAAAAGTTGTGTGTTCTCTGAAATTCTTGCTAAATTTAATATTCTTCCTGAGATATTTATTTTCTTTTAAATATTAACTAATGTAGATTTTTTTTCGTTATTTTGATTTCAAATTCGACCACCAATCTAAGGTTTATTTTATAATTTTAAGTTTAATGATAAACCTCAAAACTGAGAAAAAATATATCGTATTGCTAAGGGCTTATCGGTTCGAATTGATTACACTTATCGAATAGGACCCACTTTATTACTAAACTTAACTTGGATCACCACAATTGACAATTAACTCACTTACTGTTGACTTCTACTAACTCGCTAATTACACTGACTCTAGCTGACTGACTCGAGGGAAAGCTGACCGCCTTTTATAGTTTTGGCCCCTGGCTTCTAGAACTTTTCGGCAGATAAGGCTTATCGTTCCCGAAATTTCTGGAACGCTTATCTGCCATTTGTTTCGTTATCGCCGCCGCTTTCCCCTTATCAGATCCTTCTAGAAACTTTTTTTATTTACCAAATTATACAATTCTATTCTAAATTATATTCTATTTATTTACATTGCGTTACAGTATGCTACTCTCAAAATGATACTGGTTAAAAATCAGCAGTCAAATTTTTTCTTTAACTTTAAAGTTAAAGTATAAAATTATCACATTTTTTTCTTGAAATTTTGGGATTTGTACACAAAATTTGAATTTTATCTGGAGATTACTTTTATGTTTCTTCTGCTGAGGTTGACATTTCAAGATTATCTTTTTATTTCCTGATTTCCCAATGAACCTGAACAATCGCACTTGAGATATTTTAAATGTTAACGAAATTTTGAATTTTAATTCGTATTTTTTTCATAATGTGTTCGGAGGTGGCATAGGTTGACAAATTGCAGATCAAATTTGTCCCTTGCATTAATTCATTTAGATGAATATTTTCAGGAGTTAACACTAGTTTATTAAATTGCACGCAACGTAGTAATTGCGGTTGGAATCAAACTTTTTAGCGCCGATCCAATGCGCTCTCATAGACTCTCATAAACTCATAAACTCTCATAAACTGTGTTACTCATCGACTCATTGCAAATAAACGTTTTTACTAGTGATGTAACGAATATTCGCATTCGCATTCGTATTCGCGAATATTCGCATCTTTTTTAATATTCGCATTCACATCGCACTCGCAAGAAATTATGCGAATATGTTGCGAATGTATTTGGCAATAGGACGGGAAATTATTTATGAAATTACAATGCATCTGCTAAGGGTTTCCTAAACTAGGGTTCATTGACCCTTGAGAGATCCATATCATGAGTGTTGGGGGCCCATTGGTAGCATAGCTAACACCATTTTTAAAAATAATAAATAATCTAGTAATTTATCTAGTCCCACCTCATAAAAAGTATTTTTAAATTCCCTTGTTTTATTTTCCTTTTAGCTAGCTACAATATGGCAGGGTGGGACGCTTGCTTCCCCCTAGTTCATACACTCAACAGAAAATTTATGTTACCAACTGCGGAATTCTTTGCCATACATTTTTATTTTTTACTGAAAATTAGTCCTTTCCTTCAGATTTCGAAATTTTCTCGAAATTTCGACTTTTTTTTCTCAAAATCCGCCCCTTTTCACAAAATTTTTCTTTTTCTTTTAAATTTCGAATCCATTCTAAAGTTCGACTTCTTATATCAAAATCTGACTTTCCTAAAATTTCGAATTTTTATCTCAAAAGTCGTCGTTTTGTTTTTTAAATTACGTTATTTCTCAAAATTCTACTTTCTTTGAAAATTTCAATTTTTATTTTAAATTCAACTTTCTGAAAAACCACAAACTTCATCAAACTTCGCTTTTTTCTGGAAAATTGGTAAAAATATTTGGTGGAACGGACTGGTCCTTGGTTATTTCAAAAATTGAAATACAGAACTTGTCCCCTGAAACCAAAAGAGATTAATCTTTCTTGGTTTCAGGGGACAAGTTCTGTATTTCAATTTTTGGTAAAAAAAATAAAAATTTTTAGAATAATATTTACATGCAAATTTTAAAACATATTTTTGAAAAACTTTGACTGGTTCATACACCCAACAGAAAATTTATATTACCAACAAATTTTTTACTGAAGATTAGTCCTTTCCTTCAGATTTCGAAATTTTCTCGAAATTTCGACTTTTTTTCTTAAAATCCGCACCTTTTCACAAAATTTTTCTTTTTCTTTTAAAATTTCGAATCCATTCTAAAGTTCGACTTCCTATATCAAAATCTGACTTTCTTAACATTTCGAATTTTTATCTCAAAATTCGTCGTTTTGTTTTTTAAATTTCGTTATTTCTCAAAATTCGACTTTTTTTGAAAATTTCAATTTTTATTTTAAATTTAACTTTCTGAAAAACCTCAAACTTCATCAAACTTTGCTTTTTTCTGGAAAAATTGGTAAAAATATTTGGTGGAACGGACTGGTCCTTGGTTATCTTCAAAAATTGAAATACAGAACTTGTCCCCTGAAACCAATAAAGATTAATCTTTCTTGATTTCAGGGGACAAGTTCTGTATTTCAATTTTTGGTTAAAAAACAATAAAAATTCTTAGAATAATATTTACATGCAAATTTTAAAACATATTTTTGAAAAACTTTGAATTTTTGTAAAGAGACAAAACTTCCAGAAATTTTAAATTCCAATTTGTTTTTCGAAATTTCGCAGTTTTTCTCAATATTGGATATTTTCTGATGTCACAGTTGGGGAAGGTTAAAAAATAAGTATTCAGTCAAGAGATATCGACTTCTTTTCTTGACATTTTGATATTTTTTTCCAAAATTTTCCCCAAAATTCATATTTTTTTCGAAATTTCGACAACATTTGACTTTCTCTGGGAAATTTTGACTTTACTAATTCCGACGTCTTTCTCAATTTGTCGATCTTTTTCTCAAAATGTCGATCTTTTTCTCAAAATGTCAATCTTTTCCTCGAAATTTTGGTATTTTTTAAAAATTTGTTTCGGTTTTAGAAACTGGTGATATTTATTTCGAAAATTGTCTTTTTCTCAAAATTTTAATATTTTTCAACAAGGTTTTTCAAAAAGTCGGGTTTTTATATTAAATTTGATTTCCTGAAAATTCCAACTTTATACCAAACCCGGATTTTTTTGATTATAATTCGTTTTTTTTGAATTACGACTTTATTACTTTCGTCTTTTGAAATTTTGAATGTGTGATAAAAATTTCAGCGTTTTTTCGAAATTTTGACTATCTGAAAATTTCAATCTGTTTCTTAAAATTCGTCTAATTTTCGAAGTTTCGACTAAATTTCTACTTAAAATTAAAATGTTAAACCAAAAATTTGGCTTCTTCTCAAAATTCGTTATTTTTTTTAAATTGAATTAAAGTTTTAATAAAAATATAAAAATTTTGATATTAATAATTTTACGAAATTTGGAGAAAAATATTACTTGTAAATTACGAGATGATGTCAAAATTTAAATAAAAATAAAAACTGTATGAGAAATATTTTGATTCTGGAAATCACGAGTTTTCTCACAAAATTGTCGAAGTGATAGTGAAACAGCCAACATTCGCATTCGCATTCGCGAATATTTGAAATGACGTGAATGTTTGAAAAACGGGCTTATCGATTCGATTTGATTAACACGTGAATTGAATAATACGCACTTTATTTTTAATCTAAACTCGGAACACTATAACTAGTAGAAGACATTAAGTGAGTTCATTATTGAACTCACTTAATGTCTTCTACCAACTCACTAACTACACTGACTGATTGACTCTAACTAACTGACTCGAGGGAAAGGCGTCTGCCTTCGCTTTCGGGTTCTAGAAATTTTTGGCAGATAAGACTTATCGTTGGCCGAAATTTCTGGAACGCTTATCTGCTGTTTGCTTCATTATCGCGGCCGCTTTCCCTTATCAGATCTTTCTAGAAACCTTTCTTACGTAGTAAATTCTACAATTTACAATTCGTTGCACTATTGTCATTTGCATTCGCGAATGAATGGGAAAACCAATATTTCTTACATCCCAACTTTTTATCAGAGACGTTATTAACACAGTCACCAGTTCCATGAATAGTTGGATTGATTGTAGAAAAAAGTGTGTTATAATTCAAATTGATATTTTTTTTATTTTTTAATTATAACACAAAAAAGTTTGGGTAAAATTTCGAATTAATACATGAATAGAAATGGTTTAATTTTGTTTATCGGTCTATTGACTTCTTACTGTACTAAATTGGTAATGAACCCTAATTGTGCGAGCCCAACTGGCCTGGTTTGATTATTTGTTTTTTATATTTTAGAAATTTTGGCCTTAATTAATTTGATAAATATTTTTTTTATGTCCTGAGTTTATCAATGCAAAACTGCAGTTTTATTATAACATTTAAAGTTTCTTGAATATCATAATTTAAACTTATAATTTTTACTTTTTATCCCCAAAATTTGACTTTATATCTAACATATTTTTTTTTAAAGGGATTTGGAATTGCTAGTTTAAGGTACAATTTTAAATAAGCAATTCCAAATTTACAGCTTTAACTTTCCCCCTCTTTTAAATTTCATTCTTAAATTAAACTAAAAGAATTAAGTTTGTTTTGAAAATTAAATGCTTTTTAAACACTTGTGTCAACTTGTGTCAAAATTTATTGATGTTATTCAAAATTTTAGAAGCTGTTTTTTTTAAATTAATTTCAATTATTCTCTCGAAGTTTTGATTTTTTCTTTGAACTCAAAATTTCATACACTTCTTTATGCCATTTTGACTGACATACAAAATGATTGAAATACGGAACTTGTCCCCTGTATATCAATTTTTGAAGATAACCAAGGACCAGACCGTTCCACCAAAATCAAAAATAATCTAAAAAGTGGCAAATTTTTGGAATTTCTATATTTTTTTCCCAAAATTTATAATTTTAGCTTTCACACCAAACTTAATATTCCGCATTTAATTTTGGAAGAATCCTTTTAATATAAATTTCAAATTTTCGGTTGAAATTTCAACGTTTCTCAAAATTGTAAGTTTAAGTATTCTACATTTTTTAGATTTTGACTTTATAAACCTAAAATTGTAATTTTTTACAAGTTTAAATTTGTTTTTAGAACTTTTAATTAAAATCCAGTTAATTCCAATCTAATATGTTCAGTAGTTTCAAATTTGTCCTTGAAGTATTGAATCCCGATTTAAACTCGAAGGGTTTTTCTTTTTTTCCATAATATCGACCAAATTTGATAAAACAAAACAAACAAAAATCAAAATTATAAAAACATCAGGGGTTTTTATAATATCGATTTTTTTTGTTATTTTTTTTTCTACAGATTTAGGTTCAAAGTGTTAATATTTTTTTATGTCCTGAGTTTATAAATGCAAAATTGCAGTTTTACTAAAACATTTAAAATTTCTTGAATGTCCCAATTTAAACTTATCATTTTTACTTTTTATCTCTAAAATTTAACTTCATATCTAACACATTTTTTTTAAAGAGATTTGGAATTGCTAGTGTTAGGATACTACCCTATATTTTTACCTTAAATCTTATTTTTCCATATATTTAACATAAATTCAGTACTTTCAATAAACCGTTAAACGATATCATTTTTATTACTTTATTTTTCTAGTTCGCAATTGCCAAATTTTGCGAATAACAAAAATATAGTAATTAATTAGATTAGATTCGAAGAATCATCTATGTCACACCACAAGTGTTGCGGATGTAAGTTTCCAACACCTTCTTATCGGACAACTGCCGATAAGACCCTCAGTATATAAGAAACTGCTAAATCCCTCGCGAAAAAAATTAATTAATTATTAGACATTATTATACATCATTATTACAATTCAATTATTCAATTAGTTTTAACTTAGACAAATGTAAGTGATTGTAAGTAAATTGGGCCGAATAAAATAAGTCAAGTGCAACTTCAAGAAGTTTCAATTCCAACATCGAGGATCCCAACACTAGTTACAAAAACAAATTTTAAATTAGCAATTCCAAATTTACAGCTTTACCTTTCCCGCTCTTTTAAACTTCATTCTCAAATTAAACTGAAAGATTTGAGTTATTTTTGAAAATTAAATGCTTTTTGAACACATTGTATCAACTGTTGTATCAAAATTTATTGATGTTATTCAAAATTTTAGAAACTGTAAACGTTTTTTTTTAAATTATTTTCGAACTGTTAACATTTTTCTATCCAAAATATTGACCCCTAACTCAATTTTAAACAAATATTTAAAACTAATTTAAACTAAAATTTAAAATTTCAGTAAAGTTGAAACCTCGAATCGAAAACTGAGCCTTTAATCCCGAGATTTCGAAACATTAAAAAATTGGGAAAAAATTTATTACGTTGAGATTTATAAAATTATATCAGTAGAATAAAAATTTTAAAAATATTCTGGATTTATGAAAAAAAACTTGTTCACTATTTTTCCAAAAATATGCTGATATTTTATGATTAAACTTCAACATATTTTTTAGTTCAACGTTGAAATTACGAAAAATAATTTTGCAAAAACTGAAGAAGCTTTTAAAAACATCAACATCTATGTAAAAGTCAAAATGTCACATTCAAAGGCAAATTTTTGGGAAAACCGAGAGAATTAAAAAAATTGAATTCGAAATTTCGAAAATGCATAACTAGGGAACTTTAAAGTTAAAGCTTAAACAGATTTCTAATGTTTTGAGTTTAAAACTGCGAAAAATAAAGTCGAAACAATCGAAGATAGCAGTAACAAGGAAAAATGGTGAAATTATCGCGCATTGTCAACATATTTTAAGTTTAAGGTCAAAATTACAATAAGGACTTTGTGGAAACTGTAAAAAAAAATTTTAAAAAGTACTTACGTGGGAAGACAAAACGGCAAGTTTAAAGGCAATCTTTCTAAAAACAAGCTAAAAAGGGGTTTGAATCATGATTTTAAAATAGTTTTTTTAAGCCTAATTATTTTTTAATCACGTATTCGTTACGTATGCTACGGTCGCTACAAATATTTCCCATAAACAACTATTAATTATGGTGGAACGGACTAGTCCTTGGTTATCTTCAAAAATTGAAATACAAATCTTGTCCCCTGAAACCAAAAAAGATTAAAAAACACAACAAAAGATGCTCTAACGCGTTTCGACAGCCAAGCTGTCATCTTCAGAGAGAAACTAACACCTAATCTTAAAATTTAACCTAATATACTAAAAATATTCACTTCGTGCATGATCGACCGCATCCGAACGCGCATGCGCATCTAATCATACACGTGGTAGTGTCACAATTCCTTATCTGTCAACCTTAACTATTTTTAACAGAGATAAATGACCTAAAGGCCCGGCGCAACCATTCATAAGGTTGTCTCCAGCCTTATGGATGACTAAGCTTTCATATGCATTTAAGATGTAATTTTTATTTACTACTCTTAACAATTTAATATTATTATCTATCCTATGGTCTAATTCAAAAGCATGTCTAGCCGCACTTAACTTCTTAGTTCTTCCGTACCTCAAATGAGCCAAATGCTCCTTCAGTCGGATTTTAAGAGATCGTCTAGTTTGCCCGACATACTTTTGTGGACAATTCCTACATGAAATTTGGTAAATACCGGACTTATCCGTTTGCTCTATTTTATCCCTTAAACTGCCAAAAAGTGAATTTAAGTTCTCGTTAGAACTATAAATAACCCGAAAGCCCTGTTTACGTAAAATTCCACCCAAACCATGCGTAAGCAAGGGTTCAAATGGGAGTGAGACGAACCGTTCCACCAATACTCATTTTTCTTTATCTTTCCTTAATAATATAACTGAAACACCCTGTATGGGAACTTTTTTTTAATTTTGGAGTTAATTCTTATATAGAATAAACCCGAAGCTTCTGCACTTTTCGTTTTATTTTTTTTTTAATTTGACTCACTTAATGTCTTCTACCAACTCACTAACTACACTGACTGATTGACTCTAACTAACTGACTCGAGGGAAAGGCGTCCGCCCTATATAGTTTGCGCTTTCGAGTTCTAGAAATTTTTGGCAGATAAGACTTATCGTTGGCCGAAATTTCTGGAATGCTTATCTGCTGTTTGCTTCATTATCGCGGCCGCTTTCCCCTTATCAGATCTTTCTAGAAACTTTTCTTACGGACTAAATTCTACAATTTACATTTCGTTGCACTATTCTCATTTGCATTGGCGAATGAATGGGAAAACCAATATTCCTTACATCCCTACTTTTTATCAGAGACGTTATTAACACAGTCACCAGTTCCATGAATAGTTGGATTGATTGTAGAAAAAAGTGTATTATAATTCAAATTGATATTTTTTTTATTTTTCAATTATAACACAAAAAAGTTTGGGTAAAATTTCGAATTAATAGATAAATAGAAATGGTTTAATTTTGTTTATCGGTCTATTGACTTCTCATTGTACTAAATTGGTAATGAACCCTAATTGTGCAAGCCCAACTGGCCTGGTCTGATTATTTTTTTTTTATATTTTAGAAATTTTGGCCTTAATTAATTTAACTAATTTTTTTTATGTCCTGAGTTTATCAATGCAAAACTGCAGTTTTATTAAAACATTTAAAGTTTCTTGAATGTCCCAATTTAAACTTATAATTTTTACTTTTTATCCCTAAAATTTGGCTTTATATCTAACATATTTTTTTAAAGGGATTTGAAATTGCTAGTTTAAGGTACAATTTTAAATTAGCAATTCCAAATTTACAGCTTTAGCTTTCCCCCTTTTTTAAACTTCATTCTCAAATTAAACTAAAAAAATTGAATTTTTTTGAAAATTAAATGTTTTTTGAACACATTGTGTCAACTTGTGTCAAAATTTATTGATGTTATTCAAAATTTTAGAAGCTGTAAACGTTTTTTTAATAAATTTCAATGTTTCTCTCAAATTTTTAATTTTTTCTTTGAACTCTAAATTTTATACACGTCTTTATGCCGTTTTGACTGTCATCCAAAATGATTGAAATACAGAACTTGTCCCCTGTATTTCAATTTTTGAAGATAACCAAGGACCAATCCATTTCACCAAAATCCAAAATGATCTAAAAAGTGGCAAGTTTTTGGAATTTCTATTTTTTTTCTCAAAATTTATAACTTTATCTTTCACATCAAACTTGATATTTCGCATTTAATTATTAAAGAATCCTTTTTTTATAAATTTTAAATTTTGGGTTGAAATTTCAACGTTTCTCGAAATTGTAAGTTTCAGTATTCTACATTTTTTAGATTTTGACTTTATAAACCTAAAATTGCAATTTTTCACGAGTTTTAATTTGGTTTTAAAACTTTGGACTAAAATCCAGTTTTTTTCCAATCAAATACGTTTAGTGGTTTCAAATTTGTCCTTGAAGTATTAAATCCCGATTTAAACTCGAAGTGTTTTTCTTTTTTTCCATAACATCGACGAAATTTGATAAAACAAAACAAAAAAAAATCAAAATTATAAAAACAGCAAGAGTTTTTATAATATCGATTTTTTTTTTGTTATTTTTTTTTTCTACAAATTTAGGTTCAAACTGTTAATATTTTTTTATGTCCTGAGTTTATAAATGCAAAATTGCAGTTTTATTAGGACGTTTAAAATTTCTTGAATGTCCCAATTTAAATTTATAATTTTTACTTTTTATCTAAAATTTAACTTTATATCTAACACATTTTTTTTAAAGAGATTTGGAATTGCTAGTTTAAAATACAATTTTAAATTAGCAATTCCAAATTTACAGCTTTAACTTTCCCGCTCTTTTAAACTTTATTCTCAAATTAAACTGAAAGAAATGAGTTTTTTTTTTAAATTAGTTTCTTTTTGAACATATTGTCGACTGTTGTGTCAAAATTTCTTAATGCTATTCAAAATTTTAGAAGCTGTAAACGTTTTTTTTAATAAATTTCAATGTTTCTCTCGAATTTTTGATTTTTTCTTTGAACTCGAAATTTTATACACTTCTTTGTGCCATTTTGACTGACATACAAAATGATTGAAATACGGTACTTGTCCCCTGTATTTCAATTTTTGGAGATAACCAAGGATTAGTCTATTTTACCAAAATCCAAAATGCTCTAAAAAGTGGCAAAGTTTTGGAATTTCTATTTTTTTTTCTCAAAATTTATAATTTTAGCTTTCACACCAAACTTAGTATTCCGAATTTAATTTTTGAAGAATCCTTTTTTTATAAATTTCAAATTTTGGGTTGAAATTTCAACGTTTCTCGAAATTGTAAGTTTCAGTATTCTACATTTTTTAGATTTTGACTTTATAAACCTAAAATTGCAATTTTTCACGAGTTTTAATTTGGTTTTAAAACTTTTGACTAAACTCCAGTTTTTTCCAATCAAATACGTTTAGTGGTTTCAAATTTGTCCTTGAAGTATTAAATCCCGATTTAAACTCGAAGTGTTTTTCTTTTTTTCCATAACATCGACGAAATTTGATAAAACAAAACAAAAAAAATCAAAATTATAAAAACAGCAAGAGTTTTTATAATATCGATTTTTTTTTGTTATTTTTTTTTTCTACAAATTTAGGTTCAAACTGTTAATATTTTTTTATGTCCTGAGTTTATAAATGCAAAATTGCAGTTTTATTAGGACGTTTAAAATTTCTTGAATGTCCCAATTTAAATTTATAATTTTTACTTTTTATCTAAAATTTAACTTTATATCTAACACATTTTTTTAAAGAGATTTGGAATTGCTAGTTTAAAATACAATTTTAAATTAGCAATTCCAAATTTACAGCTTTAACTTTCCCGCTCTTTTAAACTTCATTCTCAAATTAAACTGAAAGAATTGAGTTTTTTTTTAAATTAGATGCTTTTTGAACATGTTGTCAACTGTTGTGTCAAAATTTCTTAATGTTATTCAAAATTTTAGAAGCTGTAAACGTTTTTTTTTAATAAATTTCAATGTTTCTCTCGAATTTTTGATTTTTTCTTTGAACTCTAAATTTTATACACTTCTTTATGCCATTTTAACTGACATCCAAAATGATTGAAATACAGAACTTGTCCCCTGTATTTCAATTTTTGAAGATAACCAAGGACCAATCCATTTCACCAAAATCCAAAATGATCTAAAAAGTGGCAAGTTTTTGGAATTTCTATTTTTTTTCTCAAAATTTATAATTTTATCTTTCACATCAAACTTGATATACCACATTTAATTACTAAAGAACCCTTTTTTTATAAATTTTAAATTTTCGGTTGAAATTTCAACGTTTTTTCTCGAAATTGTAAGTTTCAGTATTCCACATTTTTTAGATTTTGACTTTATAAACCTAAAATTGTAATTTTTTACAAGTTTAAATTTGTTTTTAGAACTTTTAATTAAAATCCATTTAATTCCAATCTAATATGTTCAGTAGTTTCAAATTTGTCCTTGAAGTATTGAATCCCGATTTAAACTCAAAGGGTTTTTCTTTTTTTCCATAATATCGACCAAATTTGATAAAACAAAACAAAAAAAAAATCGAAATTATAAAAACATCAGGGGTTTTTATAATATCGATTTTTTTTTGTTATTTTTTTTCTACAGATTTAGGTTCAAACTGTTAATATTTTTTTATGTCTTGAGTTTATAAATGCAAAATTGCAGTTTTACTAAAACATTTAAAATTTCTTGAATGTCCCAATTTAAACTTATCATTTTTACTTTTTATCTCTAAAATTTAACTTCATATCTAACACATTTTTTTAAAAGAGATTTGGAATTGCTAGTTACAAAAACAAATTTTAAATTAGCAATTCCAAATTTACAGCTTTACCTTTCCCGCTTTTTTAAACTTCATTCTTAAATTAAACTGAAAGATTTGAGTTATTTTTGAAAATGAAATGCTTTTTGAACACATTGTATCAACTGTTGTATGAAAATTCATTGATGTTATTCAACATTTTAGAAACTATAAACGTTTATTTTTTAAATTATTTTCAAACTGTTAACATTTTTCTGTCCAAAATATTGAACCCTTACTCAATTTTAAACAAATATTTAAATTTAATTTAAACTAAAATTTAAAATTTCACTAAAGCTGAAACCTCGAATCGAAAACTGAGCCTTTAACCCCGAGATTTCGAAACATTAAAAAATTGGGAAAAAATTTATCACGTATTTAAAAAATATTCTGGATTTATGAAAAAAAACTTGTTCACCATTTTTCCAAAAATATGCTGATATTTTATGATTAAACTTCAACATATTTTTAGTTCAACGTTGAAATTACGAAAAATAATTTTGCAAAAACTGAAGAAGCTTTTAAAAACATCAACATCTATGTAAAAGTCAAAATGTCAAATTCAAAGGCAAATTTTTGGGAAAACCGGGAGAATTAAAAAAATTGAATTCGAAATTTCGAAAATGCATAACTAAAGAACTTTAAAGTTTAAGCTTAAACAGATTTCTAATGTTTTGGGTTTAAAACTGCGAAAAATAAAGTCGAAACAATCGAAGATAGCAGTAACAAGGAAAAATGGTGAAATTATCGCACATTGTCAACATATTTTAAGTTTAAGGTCAAAATTACAATAAAGACTTTGTGGAAACTGTAAAAAAAATTTTTAAAAAGTCAACATTTACGTGGGAAGACGAAACGGCAAGTTCGAAGGCAATCTTTCTAAAAACAAGCTAAAAAGGGGTTTGAATCATGATTTTAAAATAGTTTTTTTAAGCCTAATTATTTTTTAATCACGTATTCGTATCATACTCATTTTTAAAAATTGAAATATAGGACTTGTCCCCTGAAACCAAAAAAGATTAAAAAACACAACAAAAGTTGCTCTAACGCGTTTCGACAGCCAAGCTGTCATCTTCAGAGAGATACTAACACCTTATCTTAAAATTTAACCTTATATACTAAAAATATTCACTTTATGCATGATCGACCGCATCCGAATGCGCATGCGCATCTAATCATACACGTGGTAGTCACAATTCTTTATCTATCAACCTTAACTATTTTTAACAGAGATAAATGACCTAAAGGCCCGGCGCAACCATTCATAAGGTTGTCTCCAGCCTTATGGGTGACTAAGCTTTCATATGCATTTAACATATTGTTGCGGGCTTATCGGTTCGATTGATTACACTTTTCGAATAAGACCCACTTTATTACTGAACTCAACAATTTACAATTAACTCACTTCTACTAACTCACTAATTGCACTGATTCTAACTGGCTGACTCGAAGGAAAGCTGACCGCCTTTTTATAGTTTTGGCCGCCGGCTTCCAGAATTTTCGGCAGATAAGGCTTATCGAATGCCGAAATTTCTGGAACGCTTATCTGGCGTTTGTTTGGTTATCGCGGCCGCTTTCCCCTTATCAGAACCTTCTAGAAACTTTTTTATTTACTAAAGTCTACAATTCTATTCTAAATCCTATTTCATCTATTTACATTGCGTTACAATATAATTTTTATTTACTACTCTTAACAATTTAATATTATCATCTATCCTATGGTCTAATTCAAAAGCATGTCTAGCCACACTTAACTTCTTAGTTCTTCCGTACCTCAAATGAGCCAAATGCTCCTTCAGTCGGATTTTAAGAGATCGTCTAGTTTGCCCGACATACTTTTGTGGACAATCCCTACATGAAATTTGGTAAATACCGGACTTATCCGTTTGCTCTATTTTATCCTTTAAACTGCCCAAAAGTGAATTTAAGTTTCCGTTAGAACTATAAACAACCCGAAAGCCCTGTTTACGTAAAATTCCACCCAAACCATGCGTAAGCAAGGGTTCAAATGGGAGTGAGACGAACCGTTCCAACAATACTCATTTTTCTCTATCTTTCCTTAATAATATGACCGAAACACCCTGAACTTTTTTTCTTAATTTTGGTGTTAGTTCTTATATAGAATAAACTCGAAGCTTCTGCGCTTTTCGTTTTATTATTTTTTTTTTAATTAGACTTTTATCTAGTAATATTCAACTTAAGGAGTCTGTATGTATGTCCGATGTATTTCAAGAATACAGTACTTTGTACTTATGATAATAATTACTAAGACCTTTCTGCAACAATATTTTCCTTTAAAAAATGAGTAAAAATTAAGGCGGAATTAAGTAACTGATTTTAAAAAAAAAACTTTTGCAGTTACTTTCTCTGGAAATCAATACAAATAGACATTTAAGGTGCAAAAATAGCTACAGGTGTTAAAAATTCATTGCTTTTAATGTACCCCTGAGAAATAATTTACATAAAACAAATGAAAGAATCCGTTGAACTTCAAATGCCATTAGACACCCAACGATCGATTTACACACTTCCTTACCTTTTTCATATTAATGCTCTGAAATGTACCCTTAGCGAAAATAACCATTGATTTTAGGTGTTCGAGATATAATTTAATATCAAGTCATTGAGTAACACGTCAACGATGAAAAAAATGGAGGAAAAAAACGGAAACACGTGTGTGGCCTTCGCAAAAAACATGTTAATAGACGCTTTCAATAAAGGGTGGGTATTGATATTTAAAAACCCATTCATCATTTTTAAATAAAATATGCCTACAATTTTTTCACCCCTTACAGTATTTTTATATTTACATATATTGAATTTGAAAGTAACCAAGTAAAATGAACCGATAAGTGAAGGTTTTGGTCATCAGATCATTAACGAATTTCGATAAACTTTGACCATCAGCATATCTAATATACTGCCAGGATGTATTGATTCTACCTAATATTCTGAATCTGCTTTAAATTATTATGAAATAAACTAGTTAAACATTTATTAAAGTGTAACTGTTTCGAAAATTTATTCCATTACACTGATTTTGTCACACCAACTCTTGAAGGTAATTGTGTTTGGACAATCTACCCCCATCATGAAACCGCCCATCATGAAACCGTACTTATTTTTTTCTAGCATCTTCAGTTTTCTTGTGAGAAGGTAAAATTTATTTTGGAAAAGTAGTCTTCCCATAATTTTGGTGGAAACGGACTTGGTCCTTGGTTATCTTTAAAAATTAAAATACAAATCTTGTCCACTGAAATCAAGAAAGATTAAAAAACACAACAAAGCTTGCTCCTTTGAAACCTTTGTTGTGTTTTTTAATCTTTCTTGGTTTCAGAGGTGACAAGATTTGTATTTCAATTTTTGAAGATAACCAAGGACTAGGCCGTTCCACCATAATTAATAGTTGTCTATGGGAAATATTTGTAGCGACCGTAGCATACTTAACCGGTTTGTGGGATTCGATTATGGAATATATTTAATTGTAATTTTAACAACAAACAAGTTAGGAACAGAACTGGGAACCTCGGTGTGGCCAAATATTTAAATATAATAATAAATTTTCCTTTCTTTATAATTCGTCACCCTAATATTACAAGGTCCTATGTAACATTTTTGAATATTTTAAGTTCTTGGTGTAACATTGTTCTAGTGTGACATAAATTATGTTACAATTATCGAACGAACACTGTAGCTCTCATAGAACTCTGTTAATTCTGTGGAAATCAAAGGTGTATGTCAAAAATAATAAGTCATGTGTATACCAAGGGTGTATGTTAAACATAGGACTTCGTAATTTATTTTTTTTAATAAAAATACTATTACTTAGTCCTATGTTGTAACATGCAACGTTGTTATTCCATTGAGTGATAGTGATTCAAGTGATGGCCACGGCTATGACTCTAATAAAGATGGAATAAAGATGGGGAATTCCTACCACATCAAAAAACATCAAAAAAAGTAGTCAGGTAAAAAATTATTTTGTAAATTAGATTAGGGGGCTTGAAGCAATATTTTTTTTAGAAGAAAAATTCGCAGCCGCTATTACGACATTCCCAAGTCTTCCCAATCTTCAAGTAGCAGTAGCAGTGAAAGTGATAGTTCTATTTTAGGATCTAATTTAAGGAGGTATAATATTGTATATTTTTGGTACGAAAAACAGTTAGCTTAATACCTAGTAACTAGGTATTAAGCTAACTGTTTTTCGTACCAAAAATATACAATATTATACCTTCTTAAATCAGATTCAAAAATTCTATTTCTAAAAAACACAACAACGGTTGTTTTTGTGTTTTTCAGAAATAAACCTGGCTGCTCTGAGATTAAGAAATTAACCATAAATCGAGCCTTAAATAATAGGCATGATTTCAAATCCAAAAATCTGCAAATGCAATCTGATGCAAGTAAAGATGCTTTTTCAAATTTACAAACTGATTCCAGCAGGTAATGGCCTCGGTTATAACCTAATCTTGGTGTTGGGGATATTTTTCATTTAAATTTTTTTTAGGAGTCGGCTTGGTTGTTCTATAATCCCAGTACTAGGGACTCAAACGAGAAAACAAGTTTCAGTAAACAATAAAATTCAGATCGAAGAAGCATCTGAAGAAGAACCCCGTTCCCAGGATTCTGAGGGTGACCATATCGCAGAGATCGAAGAAGCATCTGAAGAAGAACCTCGTCCGCAGGATTCTGAGGGTGACCATATCGCAGAAAATCCTCAAAATCCAACTACTGGTTCTAGAGAAGATATAATCGATGAAACAAAAAAAAATATTGACACGAAAACGAAATAGCAATATTTCAGAATGGGCATGTAATGGTAGAAAAGCAAGATTTGATCGGAGCCTTGACTATATTTCTTCCCGAAAAAAAGCAGTTCTGGCAAAAGAAATTAAAAATACAAAAGATTGTATCCAGAAATGCCTATTTAAGTGCTCTCGCAAAATAAGTGACGATCAAAGAAAGGACATTTTTAAGAATTATTATTTGCTTTCTGCTACTGAAAAGAAAAATTATATTTTAAACAGCACCGAAGTTGACGTTCCTTGGAGAAGAAGAAAAGGCAATAATAATAAAAATTTTAGAAAGAGTAGAATCTTTAGGTTTTACTTTAAGTTGAATGGACATAAAATTCAAGTATGCAAAGCTTTTTACACAGGGACGTTATGGATTAGCCATAAACCAATTTATTATACAGTCCATGCAAATAAAACCTTGACCAATATATTACAAACAAACAAACATCAAAAATGGGTAACATCACCTCAAGATAGTGATTTCGTCAAGCTGCATATTAACTTGATTTCGCAAAAAAAAAGAATATTTCAAAAGCGAAATGAGCATTAAAAAGTTGTATGAATTGTATTTAGAATATGCAAATGATCATCAAAAATCTCCGATTTCATTTTGCGTATATAGAAAAATATTTTGCAATTCTTTTAACATAGCCTTTCATAAACCACGAAAAGATATATGCGATACTTGCGAAGAAATGAAAGTGAAGAAAGAATTGAATGTAATGGATGAAAATTCAGAAAGAAAGCATATAGATCATTTGAAAAAAAAAAAATACATGAGGGAACAGAAACAAAAAGATAAGGAAAGTGGAAAGCCCATATTATGTTTTAATCTTAAAAACGCGTTAACTTGCCCAAAGGTAGATATAAAAAACTTTTTTTATAAGAGCAAATTGAATGTTTACAATATGACTGGTCACCTATCTATCGGAAAAAAAAACTTTATTCTGCGATATGGACCGAGGCTTTACATGGGAGAACAGGAAATGACATGGCAAGGGCAGTCTATAAAATATTAAATAAAATGATGAAAGACCATCCAGAATTTACAGAAATAATTTTGTGGAGCGATAGTTGCGTTCCTCAAAACAGAAACAGTCTTAAGAGCTATGCTCTCTCACCTTATTCAAACCCACAAAAATCTACAAATATTACAATGAAATTTTCTGTTCCAGGACATTCTTGTATTAAAGAAGTAGATGCCATCCACAGCTCCATAGAAAGGTCATTAAACAAAGTAGAATATTATTCCCCGGTATCACTTCTTCGCTTCCTACTAAAAGTAAACCGACAAATACACAATAATTCAAATGAAGAAACAAGACTTCATAGATTTTCAATCCTACTCAAATCAGTTGAACTTCAACACTGCTCCCATTCTCAAAAATTGTATCTTTACAATTTTCAAAAAACTTTTATGAGCTCAAGTATAAGAAATCTTTTAAACGGACAGGAGAACCTGAAGTATTTAAGACCGTAAACTTGCATCAACGAAATTTGCGAAAGGCTCACGTTACGGCCGAAACAGAACCGACCATTCCTTTGTAATTAAAAAAGTGTGATAAAATTGTTGCACTGCCACAAGCTAAGGTGGATGCAATAAAATCCATGTATAAGTGGATTCCTGAAATGGATAGGCAATACTATGATTCAATTTTGAATCAAAAAAAAATTAAGCTTTGTTTATTTTGTTTTTAAGAAATATTATTCAGTTCCAAAGTTCTATGTTACCTCTATTGAAAAAAAAAAAGGTTTAAGAATATCAGAGTTCTATGTTTTTTTTAAATAAATGTTTTTTTTTTAGAGTTTTGCATTTTTTGGGATGTTTTTATTAAAAGCACCTTGATTGCCCCGAATAAAACACCCTTTGAAAAAAAATTTTAAAAAATACCTAACTGACTGACTTGGACCTGGGGTCATTTTTTAAACAAATTTTTTCTCAAAATGACATAATTGTCACATAAGACAAGTGCAGACATTAAATTTCTAAAACGATGCCTGAACCTCTCGATTTTTCCTAAATTCATTAAAGTAACTACGAGTAAAAATTGTCCGTTTGAAAATAAGATAGTAACAGCAGCAAAAAAGAAGTGGCTATATTTAGAAATTAAACGTCATTACACTAATAGAACAAGGCATGAAATTAACTCATACAACTTGTACAAAAAACTAACATACAAACTCAACGAAGAAGAATACGAAGAATTTAGTGCTTTTCAAAGAAGAATGTTTGAAAATATAGAGTATAAAATCAAGAAGAAAATTGAAATTTATGAAAGAAAACTGCAAAATATTTTAAAGTACAAGACACAAAGTAATAAACCTTCTCCTTCGAAAAACACTAACATAGTAGTAAATCTCTCTAAACAAGTTTTTAATGCTAAAGAATTAGAACTTTTAAATAAAGGACTTAAATTCAATACATCTTTTGTAAAAGCACCCATCGAA
This sequence comes from Dastarcus helophoroides, assembly GCA_028583605.1. Taxonomy (NCBI): domain Eukaryota; kingdom Metazoa; phylum Arthropoda; class Insecta; order Coleoptera; family Bothrideridae; genus Dastarcus; species Dastarcus helophoroides. Next base: position 18,825,424 of record CM053332.1, read on the forward strand.
CAAATTTGCGTCGGAATCGAATCGGGAATTTCAAAATTAAATGAACCAAGTAAGAATATAATTAGAGAACAAAGTAAAAAGATTATTGAAACTAACAAAGAACATCGAATTAATAGTAATCAGAACCACATAATTAAAAACTTAAAAAAGAAAGATTGCTACTATCTAAAAGCAGACAAAGGCAATAAGATCGTTGTATTGGATAAACCTGATTATAACAATAGAGTAAACAATTTAATTGAAAGTGGACCATATGAGAGAATAGCAAAGAATCTATTACCAAAAATGATTAAAGAATTCAAAGATGCTATAAAGAAATGCAACAATCTTATTACCAACCCAATAAAATACAAAATTAATTCGAGTAATCCATCGATCCCCAGATTGTATTGTTTACCAAAAATTCATAAGCCGGGAAATTCAATGAGACCAATTGTTTCAGGTGTAACCGCACCCACTTACCAATTAGCAAAATGGCTTAACAATGAATTCGTAAAACTTCAGAATAATAATGCATCATTTTCAATTAAAAACACCACTGAATTTATAAATAAAATTAAAAATTTGACCTTGTCACCCACAGAAATTCTGGTATCTTTTGATGTAACTTCACTTTTTCCCAGCGTACCAATAGCCGAAACTTTAAATTATTTAGAAGAACTCTTGACATTTAATCAAATAGACAAAGAAATAATTTCAGAATATTTAACTCTAACTTCATTATGCATGAAACAGAACGTCTTCCAGTTTGACAATAAATTTTATAAACAAACAAATGGTACCACCATGGGAAATCCATTAAGTCCATTTCTAGCAAATCTTTTCATGGACAATTTTGAACAAGAAATCAAAAATGAATTAATAAACTTTCCTCGAATTTGGATACGATACGTAGACGACATTTTTGCAGTTTTTGACATCAGTAAATATGAAGTTCAAGATTTCGTTGATAAGTTAAACTCAAAATACAATTCAATTAACTTTACATTTGAAAAAGAAACCAATGGATTACTCCCGTTTTTAGATATCTTGGTTATCAGAAATAAAAATAATTTAGAGTTCGATATATACAGAAAAGAAACCAATACAAATCGCTTTATCACAGCTGATTCTAATCATTGTCCACAACAGAAATTAGCAAGTATACGTTTTTTAATCAACAGGCTTTTAAATGATCCTCTAAGTAAATCCAGATATACAAAAGAATTAGCTTACATTAAAGATGTTGCGATTTTTAATGGTTTCCCCATAGAAACAGTAAACAGCATGTTAAGGAAATGTAGATTTAAGAAAATAATTCAGGATTGCTCTAAGCTTGACCAATCTAAAGATAGCACTCCTACAACCGTTGTGAAATTACCATTTTACCCAAATATCACTAATAAAATTAATAAAGTTTTAAAAGAAAACAACGTAAAAGTAGTTTACACAGCCAACAACAGTCTCCGCAATAATTTGGGTAATGCTAAAGATAAATTGGACAAGCTTGAGAATTCCGGAATTTACGAAATAAGCTGTAACAATTGTAATTTATCATATGTTGGACAGACCAAGAGATCCATTAAAACCAGATTTAAAGAACATATTGCTCATTTCAGATACAATAGAGAAGAAAAATCAAGTGTCGCCCTACATATGATAAATACAGGTCACAAAATTAACATTGAAAATTTAAAATTGTTAAGATCGGTCACAAATAGCAGAGAACTTGATGCATACGAAACAATTTATATCATTCAGAGGCCAGTTACCCTTAACGGAGATAAAGGACCATTGGCGGCCTCCAGTTTATTGAAGGCTATTTGTGGCAGGTCAAAATTGCATGCACCAGATGTGTTAAACAATTAGAAATAGGAAAGAAAGCAAAAGACCGCCAGTATCGATTTGAATCTCAATGCAGATGACGTCGATGCATCTTTTGCTAATCTTTTAAGATTAGTGCGCTTGAAAATGCCAGTTCTGCTGGCGAAATACGTATCGCGTAATTATTTATTTAATTGCCGATGTGGTAAAGGGGTGAAACCTTCTTTGGACATAAGACCTTGTAATATTAGGGTGACGAATTGTTAATTTTTTTAATAATGGTAGATAAGATCTCAGGAAAACAGATACCCAAATATTTGCAACTTCCATGTAAAATTAAAATAATATAAATTGAACCTTACAAAAATTCCGGCGCATCCGCCAAATTTAAAAATTAGGAGTCTTAGTCTTCCCAAATACTGTTTGTTTTTATTTAGATCCATATATTATTTATATCTTAAAAAATTTTATCAGAAATAAAACATAATATCGTGGTCATATTAATATCATATTTAAAGTCTTTTTTATCGTTAAAATTTAGGTACTTTTTATGTGAATGAGACACCAGGGATCGAAAAAATTACAATTTGGAAAAAGTTTGTCCTACACGTAGATCTTTCATTTGTAAATAGAAAACTGTAAAGCATTTACACCTGTTAAGCTCTCTGGTCTATTTCTACCATCACTTCATATCAAATTATGCTAATTAACAATTTTCTAGAGGGGATGGGTCCCAATAAAAATGGATCTTTATATTTTAAGAAGAAATTCCCAGAATGAGTGAAGTAATAGTAGTAGTAGTATTAGTAAAACCTCAAAATAAGAAAATTAATCGGAGTCGTTGTTTAAAAAATATAAAATGTTTTGACAAAATCAAACTCAAGATACTTTAAAAATTTAATGGTTTACCTTAAGAGTGACATTTAAAGATATTTGGTTAAAAAACTTTTATTGGAGAATTTTGAGTTACAAGATGGGGATCAAAATTTATTTTTTAGACACACATCTCGACTTTATTCCTACAAATTAGGGAGCTCTAACGGCTCCAAGTGATAAAAACTGATAAAAGTATCAGGCGGACATTTCAATGCTACATAAACTTTATCAGGGCAGATTAAACTTAAGGGTGTTGACTAACTACTACTGCTTGATCAAGGGGAACCAATGAAAAGCTAAATAATCTAGAAAAACAAAGATTAAAAGTTCCTAATATACAATTTTTTATGTTTTATTTCTGGAGATCCATCATTTTTCAAACATTTAACAAACAATTGTCGTGGGTGATAAAAATTTCAAAACTGCCTATTTTAAATGACAACAACTAACACTATCAAAAAATACAAAGGAAGCTCATGTGACATGACAAAACTTAAATTTTGTTAACCAGTGTTGTCAAAGAGAATATTCTCTTTCAGGTTCGCCTGAGAAGGACAGGTGCCCAAGGACCCGAGCCTTGAATTGTTAATGCTAATTCAATAAATAAAATATTTGCAATTTTAGGTTTATTGAAGTAAAAACTTGTTTAGGCGCGTTGGGCGATTTTGGAAAGAGAGTTAATTTATGGTTACGTGTCACCATCACGCGTCGTAGTATAAAAACATTGTTACATCAAGATTTAACATGTTTCCAAAATTTTCTAATCAAGTTAAACTACAAGATTAAGAGCTTTCAAAAAAACCTTAAAATTTACAAAAAATAAATCGAATTTAAACCAGGAATTAAAAAAATACGTCATTTCTAATTAAAAATTATAATTTTTGGAAATTAAAGTGGTAACTTTAAAAAAATTAAATTTTTAGAAAAGAAAACGTTTGGTTATAAAAAATATACAATGTTATCGAAAAAATGTTAGAAAATTTTTGACATTACCAATTAGAACCCAAGATTCTTAAAAAAGAACAAAACATTTTAAGAATGCTGAATTTTAAGTATAAAAAAAGTGCTAAGGGTCACTAACAAAAAAATAAATAACTGGGCTCTCACACCGCATAAAACCAGACGAATAACTAAGCTTAATAAATTCTTTGTTTTAGTGAGAAATTAAATTCAGTAAAAAACTTTATTGAGTGCTAAAAACCCCTTAAAATACTCTGCTACGAATAAACGTGAATTTTATCGCCAACCATTCGAGTGTTTCCTTTTACGGGCAACAAAATATCAGTGCTCCTTGGAGCAAAATCAATCTCTTGCAATTAATGATTGTTGCTTAGCTTTAGGAGTTTTAGGAGTGTTAATTGGAGCGAAACTTGCAAAATTCCCTAGAAAGAAATATTGGCTAAATGCGCTGTAACAAAATAGATTACCTTTCAGCTTGAGAGATTGAACCTTTTGAATGCTAAAGTACTCCGCATCTTATTCAGGCCTAAGAAAATATTTTACATTTATTTATACGTGAGTTTGCATTATATTGGGTTGTGCTTTTATTTCGGTCTATATTCCCAGTAAAAAAATGGTTGGTTAACATGCAAAATTTAATGTGGTGGAGGTGGCATCGGAATATTTCTTGATCGAACAATTTCGCAAATAAAGAAGACAACAACTTAAACTTTTGGTCCTTGGTAATTTTCAAACATTGAAATACGAATCTTGTCCCCTGAAACCAAGAAAGATTAAAAAACACAACAAAGGTTGCTTTAACGCGTTTCAATATTCAAGTTATCATCTTCAGAGATTTCTCTGAGATGATAGCTCTGAAGATTATAACTTGGAGAGATCTCTGAAGATGATATTATGAAAAAATCTCTGAAGATGATAGCTTGGCCATCGAAACGCTTTGTTGTGTTTTTTAATCTTTCTTGATGGAACGGACTGGTCCTTGGTTATCTTCAAAAATTGAAATACGAATCTTGTTCCAATCGACTTCGCAAATCCTCAAAAGGACCTGGAGCGAACTTTTGTTTTTTGAATTAAATCCAAAAGAGCTAAAATGTGCTTTGGAGCTGATGATGAGTTTTGTTGGATATTTTATTTTAGATACTTTTCGGTTCTTCAGTTTGGTAATTGCTTTTCTGTTATTGTTACTAGTTTTGATTCTTTGTTTGTATTTTTTTGCCTCGTCTTCATTGGTTTGGTTCGTCTTCATTGGTTTGGTTCGTTCTCATTGGTTTAAAGAGCAGTATTATTATAGAGAGTTTTAAAATGTGGTACCCAAGTCAAATTTCTGCAGTAATAGCTTTTACTTCTACTTCTTCATTAGTTGAAACACAGAACTTGTCCCCTGAAACCAAGAAAGATTAAAAAACACAACAGAGGTTGCTCTAACGCATTTCGACAGCCAAGCTGTCATCCTCAGAGAGAAACTGAGAGAAATCTATCTTGGTTTCAGAGGAAAATATTTGCATTTTAACAACAGAGAGATACTTCAATACCTCTCTATTCAGTATATTCAGTATCCCTCTAAAGATGATAGCTTGGCTATCGAAATGCGTTAGAGCAACCTTTGTTGTGTTTTTTTAATCTTTCTTGATTTTAGAGGACAAGATTTGTATTTCAATTTTTGAAGATAACCAAGGATTAGTCTGTTCCACCATAATTAATAGTTGTTTATGGGAAATATTTGTAGCGACCGTAGCATACTTAACCGGTTTGTGGGATTCGATTATGAATATATTTAATTATAATTTTAACAACAAACAGTTAGGAACAGAATTGGGAACCTCGGTGTGGCCAAATATTTAAATATAATAATAAATTTTCCTTTCTTTATAATTGTTAATTTTTTTAATAAAAAAAAATAATTTTGTTCTTTTATTGGTGTGTATTAATGGTAGAAAAGATCTCATGAAAACACATACCTAAATATTTACAATTTCCATGTAAAATTAAAATAATATAAATTCAACCTTACAAAAATTCCGGCGCATCCGCCAAATTTAAAAACTAGGTGAAATTAATACGTCCTGCTTTTGCATTTATGCCATAATTTAGGTCTTGAATTTTAAATATGTTTACTTGCAAGATATTTTATTATACAATCTCTTTTGCAAAGTTTTTTTCATTGTTATTTTATTTCGTTTTAACAAAATAAGACGCGACGCTTTACAATTTAGCAAAATTGACCTTTCCCTCGTTTGATTTAAATCTTGGGGGTCACAATTTCGGCTTAATGGAGTTCTTTCGCAAAGTGCGCACCTAACAGATGGTCCTGTATAAACTGCGCCAGTAAACCAACATCTGATTGCATTTAAAGCAACTAAAGTTGGTCCAAATTGAAAAGGACGCTTAAAGTGGAAAGGAAAATGTAAATAAATGTAAATTTTACAGGAATTATACAAGTCGCAGAGCCACTTTACATAATCCCACGATCGTTCTGTGATAATAAATGTAAATTCGACCAGAATGCTGCAATTAAACAAAGGTGTGCAACTGCTAATACACTCAATGAATAATACCTTAGCGGAAATATTCATGTAATTGATATTTTTGGTTCTCATTAGGTATGTGGAATTGTTTGATAATAACTTTGGCAATACGTTTTCCCGCTGAAATTGCAGAAACACGAATAACAAAATTTTTAAGTTTAAAATTCAAAGTCAAAATTTTGTTATAAAAAGCGAATTTTCAAGAATTATTTTTATACAAATTTTAAGATTTTCTTCTGAAATTTTGAGTGTATTCCAGAAAGATGTTCTTTGTGGAAGCTACGGAAGCACAACTTTGCTTACAAAATGTAACAGAAAGTTTCAGTTTTTCTGAAATTTTTTTTCTGAAGTTTCAGTTTATCTGAAAATTTCAACTTTTTTTCTCAAACTTACCAGAATATACATCTTTTTGAACTCTTCTTGTCAAAAGTATTACCATTATTAATTCCATTTTAACATTTCTTCGACCCAATTTGGAAATATTTTTTGTGATAATGAAAGGTGACAGCATTCTGAAACTTGTTTTGAAATACGGCTACGAGATATCTAAAGACTTAAAACGTAACCTATGACAGTTGTCAAAGATTAGGTTGATTTATTTTACATAGAATGAAAGAAAAATGAAATATAGAAAAGCAAAACTAAACATGAAAATTATAGAGATATAAAAATGTAAGAAAATAAGTTGTAGCATTAAACATCGATGTTTTGCTCTCACAAAGGAAGTTAAAATACAAATCTTGTCCCCTGAAACCAAAAAAGATTAAAAACACACAAAACAAATGTTGCTCTAAGGCGTTTCGATAGCCAAGCCATCTTCAATTTTGAAGATAACCAAAGACCAGTTCGTTCTATCACAATTACGTTAGAGCAAATAGATTCCCTATAAAATACAGTCGAAAGTCGCTCAGTGGAATTTGCCTATCTTGAGTACTTATGTAGCTAATTAATAGTTGTTTATGGAAAATATTTGTAGCGACCGTACCATACTTATAAAACCAAAAAAACCGAACCGGTCTGCGGAATTTGATTGTGAATATATTTAATTGTCGAATGTGCTATCGACTGTTGCATTACTGAATAATTAAGTTACTCTAATTATGGTGGAACGGACTAGTCCTTGGTTATCTTCAAAAATTGAAATACAAATCTTGTCATCTAAAATCAAGAAAGATTAAAAAACACAACAAAGGTTGCTCTAATGCATTTCGATAGCCAAGCTATCATCTTTAGAGGGGTACTGAATATACTGAATAGAGAGATATTGAAGTATCTCTCTGTTGTTGAAATACAAATATTTTCCTCTGAAACCAAGAAAGATTTCTTTCAGTTTCTCTCTGTAGATGACAGCTTGGCTGTCGAAACGCGTTAGAGCAACCTCTGTTGTGTTTTTTAATCTTTCTTGGTTTCAGAGGGCAAGTTCTGTGTTTCAATTTTTGAAGATAACTAAGGGCCAGTCCGTTCCATCAAGAAAGATTAAAAAAGACAAGAAAGCGTTTCGATGGCCAAGCTATCATCTTCAGAGATCTTTTCATGTTATCATCTTCAGAGATCTCTTCAATGTTATAATCTTCAGAGCTATCATCTCAGAGAAGTCTCTGAAGATGATAACTTGAATATTGAAACGCGTTAGAGCAACCTTTGTTGTGTTTTTTAATCTTCTTTGGTTTCAGGGGACAAGATTCGTATTTCAATGTTTAAAAATTACCAAGGACCAAAAGTTTAAGTTGTTGTCTTCTTTATTTGCTGAATTGTTCGATCAAAAAATATTCTGATGCCATCTCCACCACATTAAATTTTGCATGTTAACCAACCGATTTTTTTACTGAGGAATATAGACCGAAATAAAAGCACAACCCAATATAATGCAAACTCACGTATAAATAAATAGTAAAATATTTTCTTAAGCCTGAATAAGATGCGGAGTACTTTAGCATTCAAAAGGCTCAATCTTTCAAGCTGAAAGGTAATCTATTTTGTTACAGCGCATTTAGCCAATATTTCTTTCTAGGGAATTTTGCAAGTTTCGCTCCAATTAACACTCCTAAAACTCCTAAAGCTAAGCAACAATCATTAATTGCAAGAGATTGATTTTGCTGCGAGGAGCACTGATATTTTGTTGCCCGTAAAAGGAAACACTCGAATGGTTGGCGATAAAATTCACGTTTATTCGTATTAATTATAAAGCAAAATATTTCGCATTTAGTGTCTTCGCATCATTTAAAAATCTGTATTATTTTGTTAAAACGAAATAAAATAACAATGAAAAAAACTTTGCAAAAGAGAATGTATAATAAAATATCTTGCAAGTAAACATATTTAAAATTCAAGACCTAAATTTATGCATAAATGCAAAAGCAGAACATATTAATTTTCATAGTTTTTAAATTTGGCGGATGCGCCGGAATTTTTGTAAGGTTTAATTTATATTATTTTAATTTTACATGGAAGTTGCAAACATTTAGGTATCTGTTTTCATGAGATCTTTTCTACCATTAATACACACCAATAAAAGAACAAAATTATTTTCTTTTTTTTGAAAAAATAAACAATTATAAAGAAAGGAAAATTTATTATTATATTTGAATATTTGGCCACACCGAGGTTCCCAATTCTGTTCCTAACGATTTGTTGTTAAAATTACAATTAAATATATACATAATCGAATCCCACAAACCGGTTAAGTATGCTACGGTCGCTACAAATATTTCCCATAGACAACTATTAATTATGCTGGAACGGACTGCTCCTTGGTTATCTTCAAAAATTGAAATACAAACATTGTCCCCTGAAACCATGAAAGATTTAAAAACACAAAAAAAAACAGGTTTGGTTAGTATCTCTCTGAAGATGATAGCTTGGCTATCGAAACGCGTTAGAGCAAACTTTCTTGTGTTTTTTAATCTTTCTTGGTTTAAGGGGACTAGTTTTGTATTTCAGTGAATTAAGTTTGTTTGTCTTTTTCATCGCATCTGCTTTCTACAAATATCCAAAGCCTTATTTTTTATAAAATCTCAAACATGAATATAAATTTCCCAGCCCGGAAAACGCCTAATTATTAAGTGGAATTTTAATCAAACAAAACATTAATTTTTTTTGCAAAACCAAGCTTTAAATCAAACCTTGTTTTCCCTTATGAATGGTTATCACGCAATCTGCCTCCCTCTAACTCTTAAAATATTAAAATTGAGTCGATGTAATTAATTAAGTGCACGAAATTTCACCTAGCTTGGAATTGCGCGACACAAGCGAAAATGATTGTCTTAAGCAAATCTACGCGATAGGATTCTAACTCTGGGATACTTAATGCAATAATGATCAATTGTAACTAAGACTTGACAGCTCGACATAATGGTCCTCACACACTCTAATAGGTTTGTGTTTGAGAGTTGCTATTAGCGAATCCCCAGCAGAGCACATTCGGAATAATTAACCTAATAATTAAAATCAGTTGATGTCGAGCAAATTGGATTGTTTGACAGTATAACACAACGCAAGTGTTAGTCGGCTGGCAATTTCGTAGTATACGTTTATAAATTACTTATGACCGTACAATAAATTTTAAATAATCGTTTGCAACGTCCCAAAATCGGATATTGCATTTTGTCCCGGATTGGAATAAATTGCCATTTTTATATTATTTAAATGTACCATGCAGCTTTAATTGAATTGATGTTTGGCTTGTGCATCATAATCAGATTTATTTCCTAATTATTTTTCTGATTGTCAGTACAAAAGCAGATTTCTTATGAATATGTAACTATAAAAGAAGCAAATAATGTGATTATGATTTTTTCCAGTCAAATTATTTTGATGTATAAAGGCTCTTTCGACCAGGGTCAGTAAAAGAATAACTTTTTTAATAAGTGGACTACCTCGAGGAATTATTAAAACTGTTTAGCTTTCATCGTAGACAGCTTTCTTCAGAACCAGGGGAGGAAAAAAGTGTCATCAAATTCGAAGTTTCGCCTTTGGTGTGGTTAGACCAGTGTTGCCATACGTACGGTAATTACCGTAAATTTGTAATTCTGACAAAAGTAGGTGTACGGTCCAATTACCAATACCATACCAAAAAATACGGTAATTTACGTTTTACTATTTAATAACAATAACTTTGTTAAGTAATTCACCAATATTATATTACGCACAGTTCCACAATTTACAACCAAGTAAAAAATTTGCTCCGCTGCCATCTCGTGATAAGTAGAAACATTGTAGTTTAATTTTGCAAGTTTTTTCTTGGATTTTAAACACTAATTTTTATATTTTAATTATTAATTTCTAATTGGAAAGATCCAAGACATATTTATATTTAGCTTTGTTTTTTATTTATTTATTTTTCGTTTTTTACTAAGATGTAGAAAAAGCATTAATTTATAACAATTTATTTAGAAATATGAAGTTTAAACTGGAAATGACGAGATTAAACTTCATAGTAGACCCTTATTGACCAGAAATATTATGTTTTTTTCAATTTATTTAACATTTCTTCTGCCCAGTTTGAAAATATCTAAATTTTTATGGTTTGTTGACAATTTTCTAAACAGTTTTTGAAATGTGACTACGTGATATTTAAATTTATTAAAAACGTCACTTCATGACAGTTCACAAATTAAGAGGTTGGTTTATTTTACATAGAATAGGAATAGTGAAAAATAGGAGACCAAAAATTACATATATTTTTTTTTCCATATCTAATTTTTGGTCTCCTATTTTTCATTATTCCTATTCTATGTAAAATAAACCAACCTCTTAATTTGTGAACTGTCATGAAGTGACGTTTTTAATAAATTTAAATATCACGTAGTCGCATTTAAAAAACTGTTTTAAAAATTGTCAACAAACCATAAAAATTTAAATATTTCCAAACTGGACCGAAGAAATGTTAAATAAATTGAAAAAACGAGATTAAAGTGAAAATTTCTATTTTATTCTCCAAATTTCGAATTTTTTGAGGAAATTTCAAAGATAAAGTCAAAATTTCGGATTAAATCACAACATTTCAACTTTTTTTCACAAGATTTCGAGATAAGTCCAATTTTTTTTCTTCTATGGTTAGGTTAGGTAGATGACAGTTGCGTCCCACCAATCCTTAGAATATAAGAATATATTCTAAGCACCAACCCCTTTACAATCTAATATTGACGCTTAGCAGCAGGGTGCGTTGAGTAATTTTAATTCTTTATTAACCAAAATTCTGACTTCTTCTTGGCATTTCAAGATTAAAGTAGAATTTTCCAGAAAAAGAGTCGAAATTTTAAGTCCTAAGTCGACATTTTACAAAAGCGTAGAAAGGACATTGATTAAAAAAAATTATATTTAAAAATTTCGACACTTTTTCAAAATTTGAAATTTTTTCTCAAAATTTCGAATTTAATTTCGAACTTTTGAATTTGAACTCAAAATTTCGGCTTTAAACTCAAAATGTCGATTTTACACTCGAAATTTCGACTTTTTTCTCGAAAATTCAATTTACACTTTACATTTTACAGAAGCAAAGAAAGGACGTTGATTTTAAAAAAAAGTTTTTAAAAATTTCCACTTTTTACTCGAAATTTCGATTTTTTTCGAAATTCGACTTTTTTCTTGAAACTTCGACTTTAATCTCGAAATTCCAGATTTAAACTCGACATTTCGGGTTTAAACTCAAAAAGTCGACTTTACACTCAAAATTTTGACTTTTTCTCAAAAATTCTAATTTTTTTCTTGAAATTTTACTTTTTTTCCTAAAATTCCAAGATTAAACTTGAAATTTTGACTTTAATCCGGTAATTTCGCCTTTAATTTCGGAATTTCGACTTTGATATCAAATTTTTTCTCGAAATTCTGAGAAAAAGTCGAAATTTCTATACTCTATGGTTAAATTAGGTAGATGACAGGTGCGTCCCACCATTCCCCTTTCCCAACAATCTTGACAATTGATAGTAGAGTGCTTTCAAAATTGCTATTTTTAGTTACCAAAATTTCGTCCTTTGTTCTTAAAATTTCGAGATTAAAGTTGAAATTTCTAGAAAAAAAAAGTCGAATTTCGAAAAAAAGTCGAAATCGAGTTTAAAATCGAAATTTCGTGATTAAGATCGAAATTTTGAGAAAAAGTCGCAATTTGGAAAAAAGGTCGATATTTCGAGGAAAATGTCAAAATTTTGATATTAAGGTCAAAATGTCGCAAAAAAAAGTAGTTATTTAAAAAAAAGTCATAGATTAAGAAAATAAATGAAATTTTGGTAAAACTTGGACCAACTTTTCAGATTAAGATTAAAATTTCGAAAAAAGGATCGAGATTTGAGAAAAATGTCAAAATTTAGAGAAAAAGGTGTAAATTTCGAAATATTTTCAGTTTCTCTCTGAAGATGACAGCTTGGCTGTCGAAACGCGTTAGAGCAACCTTTGTTGTGTTTTTTTAATTTTTCTTGGTTTCAGGGGACAAGTTCTGTGTTTCAATTTTTGAAGATAACCAAGGACCAGTCCGTTCCATCAAAAGAAGGAAGTCTATTTAATTCTCCAAATTTCGACTTGTTTTAGGAATATTTCAAAGATAAATTAAAAATTTTGAGTTTAATCTCGAAATTTCAACTTTTTCTTACGATATTTTAAGATAAATCAAAATTTTTTATTTTTTGATTAAATTAGGCAAATGACAGTTGCGCCCCACCAACCCTTAGAATATAAGAATATATTCTAGGCACCAACCCCTTTACAATCTAATATTGACACTTAGCAGTAAGGTGCGTTCAGTAATTTCAATTCTTTATCAACCAAAATTTCGACTTTTTCTTGACTTTTCAAGATTAAAGTACAATTTTCGAGAAAAAATCGAAATTTCGAGTTCAAAGGCGATATTTTACAAAAGCGTAAAAAGGATATTGATTTAAAAAAATTACGTTTAGAAATTTTGACCTCTTACAAAAGCGTACAAAGGACATTGATTAAAAAAAATTATTTTTAGAAATTTCGACTTTTTTCTGGAAATATCGATTTTTTTTGAAATTTTACTAACTTTCTCGAAATTTTGACTTTAATCTCAAAATTTCAGATTTAAACCCGACTTTACACCAGAAAGTTCTACTTTTTTCTGGAAATATCAATTTTTTTTGAAATTTGGCTAGCTTTCTCGAAATTTTGACTTTAATCTCAAAATTTCAGATTCAAACTCAACTTTACACCCAAAATTTCGATTTTTTTCTTGAAAATTCTAATGTTTTTCTTGAAATTTATACTTTTTTCTTAAAATGCCGAGATTGAAGTCAACATTTCGACTTTAATCTCGAAATTTTTATTTTAATCTCGGAATTTCGACTTTGATATCAAATTTTTTCTCGAAATTTCGAAAATAAATCGAAATTTCTATACTCTATGGTTAAATTAGGCAGATAACAGTTACGTCCCACCATTCCCCTTTCTCAACAATCTTGACAGTTGGTAGTAGAGTGGGTTCAATAATTGCTATTATATTAGTTACCAAAATTTCGTCTTTTTTTCTCGAAGTTTTAAGATTAAAGTGGCAATTTCTAAAAAAAAGAGTCGAATTTCGAAAAAAATCGAAATCGAGTTTTAAATCGAAATTTTGTGATCAAGATCGAAATTTCGAGAAAGAGGTCGCAGTTTGGGAAAAAAGGTCGAAGTTTCGATAAAAAAGTCGAAATTTCGAGCACAAAAGTCGAAATTTGAGAAAAAAATCGTAATTTTGAGAAAAAAGTCGTAATTTTGAGAGAAATGTCAAAATTTCGATTTTTTTTCTTAAAAATTCTAATGTTTTTCTTGAAATTTCTACTTTTTTCTTAAAACTCCGAGATTGAAGTCAACATTTCGACTTTAATCTTGAAATTTTGATTTTAATCTCGGAATTTCGACTTTGATATCAAATTTTTTCTCGAAATTTCGAAAATAAATTGAAATTTCTATACTCTATGGTTAAATTAGGCAGATAACAGTTACGTCCCACCATTCCCCTTTCTCAACAATCTTGACAGTTGGTAGTAGAGTGCGTTCAATAATTGCTATTATATTAGTTACCAAAATTTCGTCTTTTTTTCTCGAAGTTTTGAGATTAAAGTGGCAATTTCTAAAAAAAAAAAGTCGAATTTCGAAAAAAAATCGAAATCGAGTTTTAAATCGAAATTTTGTGATCAAGATCGAAATGTCGAGAAAGAGGTCGCAGTTTGGGAAAAAAAGGTCGAAGTTTCGATAAAAAAGTCGAAATTTGAGAAAAAAGTCGTAATTTTGAGAAAAAAGTCGTAATTTTGAGAGAAATGTCAAAATTTCGATTTTTTTCTTAAAAATTCTAATGTTTTTCTTGAAATTGCTACTTTTTTCTTAAAACTCCGAGATTGAAGTCAACATTTCGACTTTAATCTTGAAATTTTGATTTTAATCCCGGAATTTTGACTTTGATATCAAATTTTTTCTCGAAATTTCGAAAATAAATCGAAATTTCTATACTCTATGGTTAAATTAAGCAGATAACAGTTACGTTCCACCATTCCCCTTTCCCAACAATCTTGACAGTTGGTAGTAGAGTGCGTTCAATAATTGCTATTATATTAGTTACCAAAATTTCGTCTTTTTTTCTCGAAGTTTTGAGATTAAAGTGGCAATTTCTAAAAAAAAAGTCGAATTTCGAAAAAAAATCGAAATCGAGTTTTAAATCGAAATTTTGTGATCAAGATCGAAATTTCGAGAAAGAGGTCGCAGTTTGGGAAAAAAAGGTCGAAGTTTCGATGAAAAAGTCGAAATTTCGAGCAAAAAAGTCGAAATTTGAGAAAAAAGTCGTAATTTTGAGAAAAAAGTCATAATTTTGAGAGAAATGTCAAAATTTCGATTTTTTTCTTAAAAATTCTTATGTTTTTCTTGAAATTTCTACTTTTTTCTTAAAACTCCGAGATTGAAGTCAACATTTCGACTTTAATCTTGAAATTTTGATTTTAATCTCGGAATTTCGACTTTGATATCAAATTTTTTCTCGAAATTTCGAAAATAAATCGAAATTTCTATACTCTATGGTTAAATTAAGCAGATAACAGTTACGTTCCACCATTCCCCTTTCCCAACAATCTTGACAGTTGGTAGTAGAGTGCGTTCAATAATTGCCAATATATTAGTTACCAAAATTTCGTCTTTTTTTTCTCGAAGTTTTGAGATTAAAGTGGCAATTTCTAAAAAAAAAGTCGAATTTCGAAAAAAAATCGAAATCGAGTTTTAAATCGAAATTTTGTGATCAAGATCGAAATTTCGAGAAAGGGGTCGCAGTTTGGGAAAAAAAGGTCGAAGTTTCGATAAAAAAGTCGAAATTTCGAGCAAAAAAGTCGAAATTTGAGAAAAAAGTCGTAATTTTGAGAAAAAAGTCGTAATTTTGAAGAGAAATAGTCAAAATTTCGATATTAAGATTAAAATCTCGCAAAAAAAGTCGATATTTGAGAAGAAAGTCAAAAATTGAGAAAAAAAAAACAAAATTTTGGAAAAAAAGTCGAACTTTTCAGATTAAAATGGAAATTTCGAGAAAAAGGTCGAAATTTGAAAAAAAAACGTCAAAATTTAGAGAAAAAAATCTAAATTTCGAAATATTTCGAGAGGAAAGTTGAAATCTAAGAAAAAAGTCGAAATTTCGAGAAAATAATTTAAAATTTGAAAAAATAGTCGAAATTTCGAGAAAAAAGTCGAAATTTGAGAAAAGGTCGCAATTTGAGAAAAAAAGTCACTAATTTGAGAGAAAAGTCGAAATTTCAAGAGAAATGCTAAAATTTCGCTATTAACGGTCAAAATTTCGCAAAAAAAGGTCGATATTTGAGAAGAAAGTTGACAATTGAGAAAAAAAAACGAAATTTCGAATAAAAAGGTCGAACTTTTCAGATTAAGATCGAAATTTCGAGAAAAACGTCAAAATTTAGAAGAAAAAAGCCTAAATTTCGAAATATTTCGAGAAGAAAGTCAAAATCTAAGAAAAAAAGTCGAAATTTCGGGAAAATTTGAAATTTGAAAAAATAGTCGAAATTTCGAGAAAACAGTCGAAATTTTAGAAAAGGTCGCAATTTGAGAAAAAAAGTCACAATTTGAGAGAAAAGACGAAATTTCAAGAGAAATGCTAAAATTTCTCTATTAAGGTCAAAATTTCGTAAAAAAAGTCGATATATGAGAAGAAAATTCACAATTGAGAAAAAAAACGAAATATCGAATAGAAAGGTCGAACTTTTCAGATTAAGATCGAAATTTCGAGAAAAACGTCAAAATTTAGAGAAAAAAGCCTAAATTTCGAAATATTTCAAGAATGAAAGTCAAAATCTAAGAAAAAAGTCAAAATTTCGAGAAAATAATTTAAAATTTGAAAAAATAGTCGAAATTTCGAGAAAAAAGTCGAAATTTCAGAAAAGGTCGCAATTTGAGAAAAAAGTCACAATTTGAGAGAAAAGTCGAAATTTCAAGAGAAATGCTAAAATTTCGCTATTAAGGTCAAAATTTCGCAAAAAAAGTCGATATTTGAGAAGAAAATTGACAATTGAGAAAAAAAAACAAAATTTCGAATAAAAAGGTCGAACTTTTCAGATTAAGATCGAAATTTCGAAGAAAAACGTCAAAATTCAGAGAAAAAAGCCTAAATTTCGAATATTTTGAGAAGGATGCCGAAATTTTAGAAAAATGTCCAAATTTTCAAGAAAAAAATCGAAATATCGAGAAAAAAATTCGAAATTTGAAGAAAATGGTCGAAATTTCGAGAAAAAAGTCGAAATTTGAGAGGAAAGTCGCAATTTAAGGAAAAAAGTCGCAATTTGAGAAAAAAGTTGAAATTTCTTAAAATAACATTTTTATTTTAATCGTTCTTTCTACGCCTTTGTAACATTTCGACTTTAATCGTTAAATTTCGGTTTAAAAATTGAAATTTCAATTTTTTTCTGAAAATCTCGTTTTGAGTTTTAGTTTTATATTGTACAGTCCCTCAAAATCAAAACTACGGATGATGTTTGACACCGTTATGGTTAACATACTGAATTACCTGGCCTTTTCTATTGAGTGCATCATTGTGCCTATCTTCTTTATGCTAACTACACTTTAAAAAAGTTTAGGGTCTGGTATCCTTGACATATACTGATTTACCATGCCCTTGTGGGGCAAATGTGTTTTTTTCTTGTTTTTTATGAAGGATTAATTGTGGAACACTTCAGTTATTTCCTTGGTATGGTTCAATCCCGTAAAAAATACATATTTTAAGTTTGTTAGGTTTTAAAGTTTACAAATGAAATATTAGCAGCAAGTTATAACTGATGGTGAGCCAAGTATGCAATTGGTGGTTATATTACATTAGTATTCAAGAAAAAGAGGGGACATATGCACGTTGCAAATTTGTACAGTGTTTGTCGAGGATCCCAACTGATTGTTGGGTCTTTAGACCCAGGGATGACCCACATAATTGGAGTGGTTTATGTATAGTATACCGACACAAAAATAGAGCCACATTCCATCAAAGGTAGGGTGCACACTGCAGACACTATTGCCAACCCCACAGTTTTTGATGTAGAATTTTTTCTCTTATGTAACCCAATAAAAATTTAAATTTTTCTACAAATTTTAATGCTAACGTATAAGGTTTATTTAAAAATTTAATGGTTATATAGATAAAAAGTATTAGAAATCAATTTGAGAGATTTTATTACAAAATTTTCTCGCAATGTAGTTTAAACTCAAAATTATTTTTCAAAATTTCAATTTTACAATCAAAATTCTACAATCAAAATTTTAACTTTCTTTTGGTAATTTTGTGTTTAACAGATTATTAAAATCGAAAGTGTTTTATTAAATTTTAAGTTAAAAGCTTTTTTCCTAAAGTTTTGATGCAAAAGTTAAGTGAATATTTCTAAGGTAATTTAATTCCAAAATGTGGGTCGTATTCATCAAATTTGGACGTCTCTTTTAAAGATTTTCTGTTTAAATTTGAAAAGGTAATTTTTTTACACATTTTGGATTAAAACTTGACTATTATTTCAAATTTAAATTAAATTTAATCATTTAATCATTTAATACATTCAAAAAGTCTACAAGACTTAAACTGAAAATTTTAACTTGGAATGTTAAAAAATAATAATTTTAAAATTTGTATTTTGAGAAGAAGCGAAATTTTGGGAAAAAAAGTCAAATTTAAAAAAATTAATGTTCAACTTTTGACATGACATTTTTTAGAGAACGTAAAAGATAAAATTTAACATTTTAAGTTAAATATGAACATTTCGAGATTAAAGTAGGAACGAGGTAAGGTTGAAAGGTCGAAAGGTCGAAAGGTCGAAAGGTCAAAAGGTCGAAAGGTCGAAAGGTCGAAAGGTCCAAAGGTCCAAAGGTCCAAAGGTCCAAAGGTCAAAAGGTCGAAAGGTCTAAAGGTCGAAATTTCGAAATTACAATAGAAATTTTGAGGGCAGGTATTAGTCGAAGTTTCGAGAAAAAGTTTTTCGAGATGCAACTCAAAATTTTAACTTTTAATTCAAAATCTCTTAAAAAAGTACAAATTTCAAGTTAAAATTCAACTTTCTTCCCAAAATCGAAATAAAAGGCAATACTTTGAAATCAAAGTTGCCACTGAAATGTATTTTTATAAATTAATCAACTCATACATTAACAAAGTCTTAAGACTTAAACTCAAAATTTCAACTTGGAATGTTAAAAAAATAATTTTAAAATTCAGATTTTGAATCTAGGAATCGAAATTTTGAAAAAAAAGTCAAATTTAAAAATTAATGTTGAACTTTTGACATGACATTTTTTAGAGAACGTAAAAGATAAAGTTTAAAATTTTAAGTTTCATGTGAACATTTCAAGATTAAAGTAGAAACGAGGTAAGGTCGAAAGGTCGAAAAGTCGAAAGGCCGAAAAGTCGAAAGGTCGAAAAATCGAAACGTCGGAATGTCACAATGTCGGAAGGTCGAAAGGTCGAAATTTCGAAATTATAATAGAAATTTTGAGGACAGGTATTAGTCGAAGTTCCAAGAAAATGTTTTTCGAGATGCAACTCAAAATTTCAACTTTCAATTCAAAATCACTCAAAAAAGTACAAATTTCAAGTTAGAATTCAACTTTCTTAGGTCGCAAAAAAAAATCAAAATTTGGAAACTTAAATTCAAATTTTTTATACTGATAATTTTAAAATGAAATACTTTATAAAATTTCTTCTGACTTATAATTTAAAATCAAAAACAAGATTAAATTCGTGTCTAAATTTCAGATATAATTTAAAAAACTTCAAAATTTTTTTTTCAAAGCTTGATTAAAAATTTCACTTCTTTTCTTTAAATTTTAGCCCGAAACAGAAAATTTTCTAAAAGAAAAGATGAACAGTTTAAACCTTAAAAAACTATCTTGTGACGTATTTTGTCTTTCAGTTCTCTAAGTAGGTACATAGTAGAGAATCGTGGTTAGAGGTGGGTGACCCAAGAAACCTTTTTTGTTTGGTTTTTTGTTTCCAGTTTTTTACTTTTAAAACTCCTCAAGGGTAGCCATGTTTCTTCAACTTCCACGGAAAACAAGCCACTGTCTAATCCGTTTCCGTTTTCCCAAAGCTGTAGCTGTCAAATCGAAATTTTTGTTTTTTTTATGAACTTTATTAATATTAAAATATTGAGATTTGTTAACAACTTTGGACCCCACTATTTTGGTAGAACGGATTTGTCCTTGATTATTTTCAAAAACTGAAATACAAATCTTGTCCCCTGAAGAAAACTGCAAACTTGTTAAAAAATTAAATACAAATCGTAAAAGATAAATTTTAAAATTTTAAGTTTCATGTGAACATTTCAAGATTAAAGTCGAAAGGACGAAAAATCGAAACGTCGGGATGTCACAATGTCGGAAGGTCGAAAGATCGAAATTTCGACATTATAATAGAAATTTTGAGGAATAGGTATTAGTCGAAGTTCCGAGAAAAATTTTTCGAGATGCAACTCAAAATTTCAACTTTCAACTCAAAATCTCTTAAAAAAGTACAAATTTCAAGTTAGAATTCAACTTTCTTCCCAAAATCGAAATAAAAGGCAAAACTTTGAAATCGAAGTTGCCACTCTAACAAATTCGACTGAATTTAAAATTTCTACTGGGACATTGATTTAAAAAAAATTAAATGTTAAAATTGAAATGGAGATTTGGAGATTTTAGCAGAAATATTAATTAGGTGAGATTTCGAGGATGAATTTAATATTCTAAGCAAACACTTGAATTTTTATGGGAAACAGAAATTTTGCATCTAAAATTAAATTTCTTACCCTTTTTATATGAAATGTTTAATTTAAAGTCAAAATTTTAAGCTGTAAGATTGGCAGTTTGAAGAAAAATTATAAAAGTTAAATTTAGACCGAAAATTTTTAATTCTTTTTTAAAAATTTTAATTCTTAAATTAATGTAGGAATGTTTAATTAAGGAAATTTAACAACTCTTTATTTATCAATTTGTATTTGTTGTTACAATGATAAATCATACTGCTAAACGTCTAAAAGAAAAAGCAGCGTCTCCCTTTTTTTGCATCTTTCGTCTGCTTCGTTTCCTTATTTATTAAAAAATTGAAATACAAATCTTGTTTTTTTCAATTTATTTAACATTTCTTCGGCCCAGTTTGGAAATATTTAAATTTTTCTGGTTTGTTGACAATTTTCTAAACAGTTTTTGAAATATGACTACGTGATATTAAAATTTATTGAAAACGTCACTTCATGACAGTTCACAAATTAAGAGGTTAGTTTATTTTATATAGAATAGGAATAATGAAAAATAGGAGACCAAAAAATTAGATGTGAAAAAAATAAAAATTTTTGTTTTTTTGATAAATTAGGAAAATATAAAAAAATACATAAAAAGGTTGTAGCACTGGACATCGATATTTCGCTCACATTTGAGCTCGTCAGCAGTGCATAACATGGAAAAGGAACAATGAGGAAGAAATACTTAAAAATAAATTCTTTTTTTAATATAAAAAAGAAAAATAAAGAAATTTTAACATGAATGGACGTTTCATCATCAATTTACTGTTTTAAAAATTTACTGTGTTAAAAATTTAAATATTTGAAGCCCGATCCACAAGAAACAACTACTCCGAGGGCTAATACCCCTTCCGGCATTGACCTACACTTGTGGGTCGAACTTATATGCTATTGGTGACTACTGTTAAATAAATTGAAAAAAAAACATAATATTTCCGGTCAATAAGGGTCTACTATGAAGAACAAATCTTGTCCCCTGAAACCAAGAAAGATTGACAAACCCAACAGAGGTTGCTCTATCAACAGAGGTTGCTCTAACAACAGAAGTTGCTCTAACAGCAGAGCACCCTCTGTTGTGTTTTTTAATCGTTCTTGGTTTCAAGGAACAAGATTTGCATTTCAATTTTTGCAGATAACCAAGGACCAGTCCGTTTTACCAAAAAAAAACCTAGTTATTATTAAACAACAAAAATTATATCCCTATCATGAAACTATCTAGTTTTTCACAATCATAGAATTTTAATACTTAATACAATTGAAAATTAAACTAAAATAAAACCAAATCACTCATTAATATTTTTGCCTTTGCTAGAAATTTGACTTACTTTAAACGGATTTTTGTCAATTTTACAGATTATGATTTTGTATATAGTATTTGAACTTTGGACAGCTAATTGTAGTATATTCTTTGTTTTTCTGTTAGTTTTTTTACGTCGTACATTCGTGGTGCATTTATCTAATTAGAAACTAATTTTATAAATGGGAAAGTGCGTGGTGTTGTATCTATCAATGCACCTTTGTCGTGCTATCTTATGACAACCTTCCCACTCAGGATTATTTTTTGCTTTCAATGAATTTTTTTTGGCTGAGCAGCTAGCAGAAATAAAACAATGTTTAACGGAAGCCTTACTATCGAGTTTATATCTAAGACATAACAAATCAATATCTTAATTTAACAAACCTTAAAATTGCATAAACTGTTTGTAACTTTGGATAATTTATAGTTGATATTTTTTTAATAGTAATTTGGACCATTTTATTCCATTACTTTTGTATATGTAATGTTAAAGAAGGTATCCTTAGCTAATTATTGATGAATCAATTTCAAAACCTAAATCTCTGGATATAGAAACCTAACTTTGCTTAGTAAATTCAATTAATGGATGCACCGGTTAATGAGTACGATCTAAGATGGAAAGTGTTTTTTATTTTAGAAAATCAAACCTCAAGGAAGTAAAATAATACAACAACGTTTTCTAAAAAAACTGTTATCTAATTTCACGCAGACGAAGTCGCAGGTAACATCTAGTATTACTCTAAAATATTAGCTATATTATGCCGTTGACTTCATCTTTCTAACATATTTAGTTTTAAAAGTTTAAAAAATTTTAAAAATTTCTTAAATTGTCATCTCGTAGTCAGGTTAAATATCGAGCCCAATTACAAATAACTTTTATTCCTGGGTTGAGGTGATAACTTTCTGAAAATACTACTATAGGTTAGGTATAGGTTTCCATAAGGGGGCCAGTTCCCCATATTTATCCTGCTAGACGCTTTGAAGTTTTTGTTTCAAAAATGTAGACTTTTCTACAGCTTTTTTTCGATCATATTGAGTTTTTTCTAGGAAAGGGTTGGCAACACTCGGTGCATTTATCAGATTTGAAATTGGATATATTCTAAACTGATGTGATCTAATAAGATCAAAATTGGTATCTAGTTACCAAACTATATCTCTAATAAATATCCCTGCCTGTCAGTCTTTGCATTAGAACATAAACTAATAAAAATCGTTTTTCTAAATGCAACTTAAAAATTAATTTCCTTGTTAACCCCTACTTAAAATTATTGAGTCATCTTACGCTAGGGATAACTCAAAGAAGAACAGGAGCGCGCTCAGCTTGAGACAGTGGAATTTATTATATGTCAATATCCCGGCGCATCCATCATATACCAAACTCGGATCGCGAATAGATTGGTTCTTACATCGTACGGATAGAATTCCCAAACCGACTGTACGAGTTTGATTTCTAATTAATTTTCTAAATCATTAATTTAACGTATGATAGCAGAAACTTGAGATATCTTTGAAAATATGTTTTATGAATTAATAATAAAGAACAACTACATTATTGCTGCTAAAGTCGAGAGTATATTTCGAAAATAACTGCCCGAAGTTTGACATTATTTAATTTACAGTAGAAGACTCTTTTTATTCAGATCTATGAGGTATCTAGTAACTATTAATACTCATAACTATTAAACTTTTAATAGCTATGAATATTAAAAAATTCCACGAAGTAAAGGTTGGAAAAGTCAACTATTAATAAAACAAAATATTTAAATATTACTTTTATATAAATTAGCACACGTGAATAATTAAAGACAAAATATATGTAACACAATGTGATCCCAGTTCTATAATAATTATACATTATATAATTGATAAATTATCAAATCATAAATATCAGTTCTTATGTTTGGAAAGAAATGAGTGGCTTCCCTGAATAAGTACATAAGTGTCACTTAATTAAGCAAAGGAATTCGCAATCGTAATGTTTACATTTTGTCGAACGTCTTGTAATTTATTTTAATTATCACGTACAACATTATGCCTATGAAAGGTTCTGCTCAATACGAGTCTCTTCAAATGATAATTGTTAAAAAATTACTAGACACAAAATATGTATTTGCTGTTTCGTTGGGTGCCCCTTAAACTTGCTGATGAACTCTTAGAAAATTTAAATGTTTTAGTATCATATATCATATTATGTGTTTGCTGTTTCGTTGGGTGCCCCTTAAACTTGTTGATTAACTCTTAGAAAATTTAAATATTTTAGTATCAGACAAAAAATATTTTTTGCATAGAAATATTAAAATAATTACCCTAATTCTTGCTATAAAAACAGCTTTTTGCGTCAATAAATTTAAAAATTCTAAAAGTATACCTTTTAAAACTACAAAAAAATTTAAATGTTTTTATGTGTAAAAATACTTGGTCTAATTCACGCTATAAAAATAATTTACCTGCGGTAATAAATTTAACTTTTCGTAGACACCAAATTTAAAACTAACACACCAACTTTTTAAATATAATCCACAACAACTTTTTTTTTATAATATTACCTATTGCTAAGAATAAAAATGACCAACACACATTAGCTAGAAAAAAATCCGCCCGCTCGCAAACAATTAGTTCGCGCACACGATATCACTTGTATGCCTGTTGTGACAGTCCATGAGCATAAGTGATAGATAGATGCGGCCAGCGAGAGCGCGTTGACGCGCGACCTTGGCGTCCGTAGGCAGACTGGATGGCGTCCTGGCGTGAATCGCGGCCGCCGCATAAGAGAGCGCCCCCTAACGCATGACTTCTATCCCGCCGCCGACTACGTTCAGGTTTCTCATCTTTTTGAGATAATGGCCCGTGCGGTAGGTTACTTTCAAGTCGATAAATTACATGGGATATTAAATATTAATTATCGGCTTGACGACGGTAAATGTAGCACTTGATCGGGGCACCCCTCGCAGCGCCCCACGCTACCTGACGCCGGGCCGTATAAGCCCTCGTTGATTCCGTCGTCTTACGTTGGGGATAAGTTGAAATAGGAAGCCGCAGTTAGGCCGCGAGGAATTAATTACTTCTCGAAATTCCGGCGCATCCGCCACGTATCAAATTCGGGCCACTGACATTTTGAGCTTCGTATCGTATACCGACGCAATTATCAGATTATCTCCTCGTCAAGTTTATTTTCTAATAAAGCAGTAAATCTTTCTAAAATATGACTTTTGAAAGGTTTGTTATCTTCAGATAATTGTTTTCTTAGAATATCATCGATAAAGAGCGTATACGTTATTCTCTTTAGCGAAAGTCAGGCATACGAGTATGAATCAGATATGGCAGGAACAATAGTCTACAGTCATAACCTCTTCCAAGGAAACCTTAATACAACGATATTTGATTTAAAACTCCAAACTTGTAAAAAAATTGAAATACAAACCAAAAAAGATTAAAAAATACAACAAAGGCTGCTCTAACGCGTTTCGATCACCATGATATCATCTTTGGAGGGATACTGACTATCGAAATGCGTTAGAGCAACATTTGTTGTGTTTTTTAATCTTTTTTGGCTTCAGTGGACAATGTTTGTATTCAATTTTTTAACAAGTTTGGAGTTTTCTTCAGGGGACAAGATTTGTATTTCAATTTTTGAAGATAACCAAGGACCAGTCCGTTCCACCAAAATAGTGGGGTCCAAAGTTGTTAACAAATGTTAATATTTTTATATTAATAAAGTTTATGAAAAAAAAAAATCGATTTGACAGCTACAGCTTTGGGAAAACGGAAACGGATTAGACAGTGGCTTGTTCTCCGTGGAAGCTAAAGAAACATGGCTACCCTTAGGGAGTTTTAAAAGTAAAAAACAGGAAACAAAAATTCAAACAAAAAAGGTTTCTTGGGTCACACACTTCTAACCACGATTCTTTTTCAAAGCTTGATTAAAAATGTCACTTCTTCATTTTGAATTTTACCCGAAACAAAAAATTTTCTAAAAGAAAAGATGAACAGTTTAAACCTTAAAAAACTATCTTGTGACGTATTTCGTCTTTCAGTTCTCTAAGTAGATACATAGTATGTACATAGTATGTACCTACTTAGAGAACTGAAAGACAAAATACGTCACAAGATAGTTTTTTAAGCTTTAAACTGTTCAACTTTTTTTTAGCAAATTTTTCGTTTAGTGTGAAATTCAAAGAGAAGAAGTGAAATTCTTAATCAAGCTTTGAAAAAAAAATTTGAAGTTTTTTAAATTATATTCGAAATTTAGACATTTTTTTAAAAATTCTGAATTTAATCCTGTTTTCGATTTCAAACTTTAAGTCAGTAGAAATTTCAAAAAGTATTTTATTTTAAAATTATCACTACTAAAAATTTGAGTTAAAGTTTCCAAATTTCGATTTTTTTGCAACTTCTTTTAAAGATGCTTAAATTTTTTTAAGTTTTTTCCCAGGAAATTCGACTCTAATCGCAAATTGTCAATTTAAAATTTGCCATTTTTAAAAAATAATTAAATAATCCAAATTTATGCATATGGTTTTAAAAAAAAAGGTCAAGACTTGTAAGAGAAATTTTTTTTTAAATATTGACTTCTTTCTCGTTTTTAATCAAAAAATAGAACTTCAATGTTCAAGTTAAAAAAATCAACTTGAAATGTCAAGTTACTCAAAGAAGGGTTTGAATCGATATTCTCAACAAAAATATTGAAAAGTGTTATTTTTCCTTTACAATGTTTTAATAATAAAATCAGAAATGACTAAAGTTCTTTTGACTCGAAATATTTATAAACAAATTTTTTAGAAAACAATCAACAGTTTAGGAAAAAAATCAAAATTTCGAAATAAAGGTAAAAGTTTGGGAAAAGGCCTCAGCATTTTTATGAAATTATGTTTACGGAAAAGCGAAGATTTCTAAAAATAAAGGCGATTTGGAGAAACATAATGTTAACGTTAAAAAACTTTGGACATGTTCGTAAAAAATATTTAATGAGAAGAAATTTTAAGCCAAAAGTTTTATACGGAAATATTCCTTTGAAAAAAATTGTTAAGACACTTCTGGCTATTTCTTGCAATAGCGACTTTTTTTGGAAAAGTGTTTTTTTCACAGTGTCATCAAAAGACTACTTTTACCAAAATTTGGAACTTAAATTTTGATTTTTATTTGATATTATTTTTAAAGAAAAGAGCAAAAATGTGCAAAACTTTTGAGAAAAACGTCAAACATACAGAAAACCTTGAAATTCTTATAAAAAAATTCTCCAAATTTAAGTAGTTTTATTAAGAAAATGTCTAAATTTCTATAGAAAATGTAAACATTGTGAGAAAAACTAGAACTTTGTCTAAATAAATTTATTGTAGTAATTGTGAGAAAAAGTGTAATAAATGTCAAAAATAGAAGAAGTCGAAATTTTCAAAAAGAATCCAAAATTTGAAAATATTAAAATTTTGATAAAAGGGAAAATTTTGTAAAAGTAAAAGTTTTAAAATATTGAAATTTGTTAAAAAACTGGAATAGAAAAGAGTACTTTAAACATTTCGAGAAAAAGTGAACTTTTAAAATTGACCTTTTCACAAAAATGGCAAAAGTTACAAAACAGAAATTTTAAAATATTGAAATTTTTAAAAAATCGCAACCAATTTCAAAATGGAGTTATTTTGAAAATAAAACGTCTTCATTTTCAGCAAACACCAAAATTTTGTGAAAACCTTAAACCAGCAGATTTTGAAAAAAAATTTTAATGTTGAAAAAGTCGAAATTTTAAAAAGGTTGGACACTTTAAAATGTCGAAGTCTTTGAAAGTCGAAATATTCAAAAAATAAGCTTTTACATTTTTGAACGCGTCGAATTTTTGAAAAACATTCAAAACTTTTAAAAAAGTCAATTTTTTAGAAACCTAAAGAAAATTACATTTTTAAAAAAATATCATTTTTAAAAATTTAAATTGTGTTTTTTTCACAGTCATCAAAGGACTACTTTTACAGAAATATGGAACCTAAATTTTGATTTTCCTTTGATATCATTTTTAAAGAAAAGAGCAACAATGTACAAAACTTTTAAGAAAAACGTCAAACATACGAAAAAACTCGAAATTCTTATTAAAAAAATTCTCCAAATTTAGGCAATTTTTTTAAGAAAATGTCGAAATTTCTATAGAAAATGTCAACATTTTGAAAAAAACTAGAACTTTGTCTTAGTAAATTTATTGTAGTGATTTTAAGAAAAAGTGTGATAAATGTCAAAAATATGTGAAGTTTGAATCTAAATTATCAAAAATTTCGAAATTTTTGATAATTTAGATTTTTTTTGGAATTCGGGCCCTTCAAAAATTTGGGTTTTTAGGAAATTTCACTGAAAACTCTCCCTTTTTTTTAAATCTTGACATTTCTTCATACTTTCGAATATTTTTTAAATTCTAGACTATTTTTTGAAATTTATTCTTTCCTTAAATTGTTTTGGAAGTTTTAACTTGCTATGAAAGCATTTTTCAAAATTTTGACCTTTTTGGAAACTTGGAATGTTTGGAGAATTTCCACTTTTTTAAAATTTCGACTTTTTTTGACATTATACTTGGTTGTGGAGTATTATTGGTCGGAAACATTATGTTTATGTAAAATAAACTAACCTATTTTTTGTCAAGTGTCATAAGGTGATGTTTTAAATAAATTTAGATATCACGTAGTCATATTTCAAAAACTATTTTAGAATATTGTCAATAAACAATAAAAATTTAAATATTTCCAAACTGGATCGCAGAAATGTTAAATAAAATTAATAAACTTTTTTGACATTATTCAAAATTTCTACTTTTTTAAGGATTTGGAATGTTTTTGAAAGACAACTATATTTTAAACTTCAATATTTCAAATAATTCTTAAGAAATCGACTATTTTTAAAAATTTTGAATTATTTTAAATTGACCCTTTTTTAAAGTGTTTACTTTTTTGAAAGTTTTCAATTTATAGGTTTTTGTTTTTTTTAGACAGATTTTCTTTGAAAACTTCGACATTTTTATGTTATATACGCAAGTGCCTATTTTAGAAAATTTAAAAAATAATGCGAGGTGTTTAAAAAATTCCAAAATTTTGGAAAAGTCGAAAGTTTAGGGTCAAAATGTTCCAAAAAAAGTTAAAATAGTCAATAAATCGAAATGTTTTGAAAAAATTAAAAATTTTGAGAATATTAAAATTTTAATAAAAATGAAAATTTTATAAAAGTAAAAGTTTTTAAATATTGAAATTTGTTAAAAAAAATGTGGAATAGAAAAGAGTACTTTAAACATTTCGAAAAAAAGTGAACTTTTAAAATTGACCTTTTTACAAAAATGGCATAAGTTACACAACAGAAATTTTAAAATATTAACATTTTTAAAAAATCGCAAACAATTTCAAAAGGGGGTTATTCTGAAAATAAAAGATCTCCATTTTCAGCAAACAATGAAAATCTTGAACCTTAAACCAGCAGATTTTGAAAAAAAGTTGAAATGTTGAAAAAAGTGGAAATTTTGAAAAGGTTGGACACTTTAAAATGTCGAAGTCTTTGAAAGTCGAAATATTAAAAAAAAAGCTTTACATTCTTGAACGCGTCGAATTTTTTAAAAAGAATCAAAACTTTTAAAAAATCAATTCTTTAAAAATGTAATTTTCTTTAGGTTTTAAAGAATTGATTTTTTTTAAGTTTTAATTGTTTTTGAAAAATTCGACGCGTTCAAGAATGTAAAGCTTTTTTTTTAATATTTCGACTTTCAAAGACTTCGACATTTTAAAGTGTCCAACCTTTTCAAAATTTCCACTTTTTTCAACATTTCAACTTTTTGTCAAAATCTGCTGGTTTAAGGTGCAAGATTTCATTGTTTGCTGAAAATGGAGATCTTTTATTTTCAGAATAACCCCCTTTTGAAATTATTTGCAATTTTTTAAAAATTTTAATATTTGAAAATTTCTGTTTTGTAACTTTTGCCATTTTTGTGAAAAGGTTAATTTTAAAAGTTCACTTGTTCTCGAAATGTTAAAAGTACTCTTTTTTATTCCACATTTTTTAACAAATTTCAATATTTAAAAAGTTTTACTTTTATAAAATTTTCATTTTTATTAAAATTTTAATATTCTCAAAAAATATTTCGACTTTCACAGACTTCGACATTTTAAAGTGTCCAACCTTTTCAAAATTTTGACTTTTTCAACATTACAACTTTTTTTCAAAATCTGCTGGTTTAAGGTTTTCACAAAATTTTGGTGTTTGCTGAAAATGAAGACGTTTTATTTTCAGAATAACTCCTTTTTGAAATTGGTTGCGATTTTTTAAAAATTTCAATATTTTAAAATTTCTATTTTGTAACTTTTGCCATTTTTGTGAAAAGGTCAATTTTAAAAGTTCACTTTTTTTCGAAATGTTTAAAGTACTCATTTCTATTTCACATTTTTTAACAAATTTCAATATTTAAAAATTTTACTTTTATAAAATTTTCATTTTTATTAAAATTTTAATATTCTCAAAAAATATTTCGACTTTCAGAGACTTCGACTTTTTAAAGTGTCCAACTTTTTCAAAATTTCGACTTTTTCAACATTACAACTTTTTTTCAAAATCTGCTGGTTTACGGTTTTCACAAAATTTTGGTGTTTGCTGAAAATGAAGACGTTTTATTACCAGAATAACTCCCTTTTGAAATTGGTTACGATTTTTTAAAAATTTTATTATTTTAAAATTTCTGTTTTGTAACTTTTGCCATTTTTGTAAAAAGGTTAATATTAAAAGTTCACTTTTTCTCGAAATGTTTAAAGTTGCGTTTTCTATTCCACATTTTTTAACACATTTCAATATTTAAAACCTTTTACTTTTACAAAATTTTCCCTTTTATCAAAATTTTAATATTTTCAAATTTTGGATTCTTTTTGAAAATTTCGACTTCTCCGATTTTTGACATTTATTACACTTTTTCTCATAATTACTACAATAAATTCATTTAGACAAAGTTCTAGTTTTTCTCACAATGTTTACATTTTCTATAGAAATTTCGACATTTTCTTAAAAAAAACTACTTAAATTTGGAGAATTTTTTAATAAGAATTTCAAGGTTTTCTGTATGTTTGACGTTTTTCTCAAAAGTTTTGCACATTTTTGCTCTGTTCTTTAAAAATAATATCAAAGAAAAATCAAAATTTAAGTTCCAAATTTCTGTAAAAGTAGTCCTTTGATGACAGTGTGAAAAAAACACTTTTCCAAGAAACGTCGCTATTGCAAGAAGTAGCTAAAACTGTTTAAACAATTTTTTTAAAGGAATATTTCTTTATAGAACTTTTGGCTTAAAATAACTTCTCATTAAATATTTTTACGAACATGTCCAAAGTTTTTCAACGTTAACATTATGTTTCCCCAAATTGTCTTTATTTTTAAAAATCTCCACTTTTCCATAAACATAATTTTATAAAAATGTTGAAGCCTTTATCCAAACTTTTACCTTCATCTCAAAATTTTGATTTTTTTGTAAACCGCTGATTGTTCTCTCAAAAATTTCTTTATAAATATTTTGAGGCAAAAGAATTTTAGAGTCATTTTTAATTTTATCATTTAAGCATTGTGAAAAAAAAGTAACACTTTTCAATTTATTTTGTTGAGAATTTCTGTGAATGTTTTAGTACTTACTTGTCGGAACATTTATTAGCATTTGAGTTGGATATACCAAACTGACGAGATCTAACAAGATCGAAACCGGTATTTGCTTTCCAAACTTCAAATCTAATAAATGTTCAAACCTATTGGTCTGTGCATTTATAGAATCCTTGTCTCCTAGGAACTCTCCTAGAGAGCAACCGCTTCGCTAGGTGGCAGTGTTTCAACTGTTGGTAGTTCAGCTACCTACGATTCACTATACACGCCTGGAGGGCTGCATGTATTTGTAGTCTAGGTTTCATTCTTCCTGCATACGACATTGTTGGCGATGGCCATAGTTTCTCTATGGACCAATAGGTGGTAGTACTAAAGAGTCACCCGCTTGACGCCTGTGTATGTTTTAGTACTTACTTGTCGGAACATTTATTAGCATTCGAGTTGGATATACCAAACTGACGAGATCTAACAAGATCGAAACCGGTATTTGGTTTCCAAACTTCGAATCTAATAAATGTTCAAACCTATTGGTCTGTGCATATTTATAGAGAATTTTGACTGAAAGCATTATTTGAGTAACTTTACATTTTAAGTTTCGGAATATTGATTTTTTTAACTTGAGCATTGAAGTTCTATTTTTTGATTAAAATCGGTAAAGAACTCAATATTTAAAAAAATTTTTCTTTTTACAAATCTTGACCTTTTTTTTAGAATCCCATGCATAAATTTGGATTATTTAATTATTTTTCAAAAATGGCAAATTTTAAATTAGCAATTTGGGATTAAAATCGAATTTCCTGGGAAAAAATTTAAAAAAATTTAAGCATCTTTAAAAGAAGTTGCATAAAAAAATCAAAATTTGGAAACTTTAACTCAAATTTTTAATACTGATAATTTTAAAATGAAATACTTTTTAAAAAAGTCAATTCTTTAAAAACCTTAAGAAAATTACATTTTTAAAAAATTATATTTTTGAAAAATTAAATTTTTAAAATTTATATTTTTAAAAAATTAAATTTTTAAAAACTGTAAATTGTAAAAAATTAGAAATTTTGAAAATGTTCCAAATTTTTAGTTGAAATTACTAAGAAAAAGGTTACAAGGTTCTCAAAAAGAGTCCAAATATTTAAAAAAATGGATATTTAAAAAAAACATCCAAAAGTTAAAAAAACACCAAAATTTTGAGAAAAGGACTAAATTTATAAAAAATGGAATTTCTGAAAAACTTAAAACTTTGAAGTTATTGGACATTTAAGCGAGTAGAAATTAAAAAAAAATTAATTTTCAAATACTTGGAAATTAAAGCAAAATTCTAAATTAAAAAAAAATCGAATTCTTCAAAAACAAAATTAAATTGGCATTTTTAAAAAATCCAAAATTTTGAAACATATTTTTCTATGATATTATTTTTAAAGGAAAGTAAAAAAGTTTTTAAATATGTAAAACTTTTGAGCAAAGCGCCAAACATAGAAAATCTCGAGATCGTTACTAAAAATTTCTTCCAATTTGAATAAATATTTTCAAATTTGAATAAATATTTTTAAGAAATTGACTCAATTTTAATAGAAAATATCAAAATTGTCATAAAAATTAAAACTTTGTTTTAAGAAATTTATTGTAGTAATTTTGAGAAAAAATGTGAACCTTGTCAAAAATATGAGAAATCGAAAATTTTGAAAAGAATCGAAAATGTGAATACATTCAAATTTTAATAAAAATGGAAATTTTGGAAGAGTAAAAACTTTTAGAAGTTGAAATTTGGTATAAAATATGCAACAGAAAAGACTACTTTAAACCTTTCCAGAAAAAGTGGAAATTTTGAAAAGGTTGAACACTTTAAAATGTCGAAGTCTTTTAAAGTCCCCTCGAAATATACAAAAAAACTTTACATTCTTGAACGGCGTCGTAATTTTTTTAAAAAGATCAAACTTTTTGAAAAAATCAATTCTTTAAAAAGTAATTTCTTTAGTTTTCCAGAATTGATTTTTTTTAAGTTTTAATTGGTTTTTGAAAAATTCGACGCGTTCAAGAATTTAAAGCTTTTTTTATATTTCGACTTTCAAAGACTTCGACATTTTAAAGTGTCCACCGTTTCAAATTGTCCACTTTTTTCATACATTTCAACTTTTTGTCAAAACTGATGGTTTAAGGTGCAAGATTCTTTGTTTGCTGAAAATGAGATCTTTTATTTTTCAGAATACCCCCTTTTGAAATTATTGCAATTTTTTAAAAATTTTAATATTGTGAAAATTTCTGTTTTGTAACTTTGCATTTTTGTGAAAAGGTTAATTTTAAACAGTTACGAACTTGTCTCGAAATGTTAAAATACTCTTTTTATTCACATTTTTTAACAAAATTCAAATATTTAAAAAGTTTACTTTTATAAACTTTTCACATTTTTATTAAAATTGTTAATATTCTCAAAAAATATTTCGACTTTCACAGACTTCGACCATTTTAAGTGTCCAACCTTTTACAAAATTTTGACTTTTTACACATTCACAACTTTTTTTTTTTCAAATCTTACTCCCCCTGCTAGGTTTAAGGTTATTCACAAAAATTTTGCGTGTTTGCTGAAAAATGAGACGTTATTATTCAGAATAACTACTTTTTTAAATTGGTTGCGATTTTTTTAAAAATTCAATATTTAAAATTTCCTATTTTGTAACCTTTTGCCATTTTTGTGAAAGGTCAATTTTAAAAGTTCACTTGTTCTCTGAAATGTTAAAAGTACTCTTTTTTATTCCACATTTTTTTAAACAAATTTTCAATATTTAAAAGTTTTTACTTTTATAAAATTTTCATTTTTATAAATTTTAATATTCTCAAAAAATATTTCGACTTTCACAACTTCGACATTTTAAAGTGTCCAACCCTTTCAAAATTTTGTACTTTTTCAACATTACAACTTTTTTCAAAACTGCTTTTAGAGGTTTTCACAAAATTTTGGTTTTGCTGAAAATGAAGACGTTTTATTTTCAGAATAACTCCTTTTTGAATTGGGTGGCGATTTTTTTAAAATTTCATATTTTAAAATTTTCTATTTTGTAACCTTTTGCCATTTTTGTGAAAGGTCAATTTTAAAAGTTCATTTTTTTTCGAATGTTTAAAGTACTCATTTCATTTCACATTTTTTCAACAAATTTCAATATTTAAAAACTTTTACTTTTAGAAAATTTTCTTTTTATTAAAACCTTTAATACTCTCAAAAAAATATTTACAGACTTTCAAAGGACTTCGACATTTTAAAGTGTCCAACTTTTTTCAAAATTTAGACTGTTTCAACATTACAACTTTTATTCTTCATAATATTTTCCGGGGGGGGGTCTAATAAGGGTCTACCCATGAAGAATAAACCTATTCCTCTAACGGAAACGAACGGAAAAACTCCGGGGGGGGGGGGGGGGCAAATGGTGAGTGCTTCTAACTACCAAGCTGAATAGATTTTTAGCGGTTAGGAACAAGTAGTCCCAAGGAGCATATAATTCGACCCACAGTGTAGTTCAATGCCGGAAGGGGTATTAGCCCTCGGAGTAGTTGTTTCTTGTGGATTCTGGGCTTCAAAATATTTAAATTTTTAACACATTAAATTTTTACCACATAATTGATGATGAAACGTCTATCATGTTTAAAATTTCTTATTTTTCTTTTTTATATTTAAAAAAAAAAAAAATTATTTTTTTTTTAGGTATTTTCTTCCTCATTGTTCCCTTTCCATGTTATGCACGCTGACGAGCTCATGAGAGCGAAAACATCGATGCCAGTCTACAACCTTTTTATGTATTTTTTTATATTTTCCTAATTTATCAAAAAATAAAAACTTTTATTTTTTTCCATATCGAATTTTTGGTCTCCTATTTTTCATTTATTACTATTCTAATGTAATAACAACCTCTTAATTTGTGACTGTCCAATGAAGTGAAGTGTTTCAATAAATTTAAATATCACGAAGTCGTATTTCAAAAACTGTTTTTAGAAATTGTCAACAACCAAAAAATTTAAATATTTCCAAACTTGGCCAAAGAAATGTTAAATAAATTGAAAAAAACGGTTTTCACATAAATTTTGGTGTTTGCTGAAAATGAAGACGTTTTATTACCAGAATAACTCCCTTTTGAAATTGGTTACGATTTTTTTAAAAATTTTATTATTTTAAAATTTCTGTTTGTAACTTTTGGCCATTTTTTGTAAAAAGCGTTAATATTAAAAGTTCACTTTTTCTCGAAATGTTTAAAGTTGCGTTTTCTATTCCACATTTTTTAACACATTTCAATATTTAAAACCTTTTACTTTTACAAATTTTCCCTTTTATCAAAGATTTTAATATTTTCAAATTTTGGATTCTTTTTTGAAAATTTCGACTTCTCCGATTTTTGACATTTATTACACTTTTCTTCTCATAATTACTACAATAAATTCATTTAGACAAAGTTCTAGTTTTTCTCACAATGTTTACATTTTCTATAGAAATTTCGAATTTTCTTAAAAAAATTACTTAAATTTGGAGAATTTTTTAATAAGAATTTCAAGGTTTTCTGTATGTTTGACGTTTTTCTCAAAAGTTTTGCACATTTTTGCTCTGTTCTTTAAAAATAATATCAAAGAAAAATCAAAATTTAAGTTCCAAATTTCTGTAAAAGTAGTCCTTTGATGACAGTGTGAAAAAAACACTTTTCCAAGAAACGTCGCTATTGCAAGAAGTAGCTAAAACTGTTTAAACAATTTTTTTTAAAGGAATATTTCTTTATAGAACTTTTGGCTTAAAATAACTTCTCATTAAATATTTTTACGAACATGTCCAAAGTTTTTCAACGTTAACATTATGTTTCCCCAAATTGTCTTTATTTTTAAAAATCTCCACTTTTCCATAAACATAATTTTATAAAAATGTTGAAGCCTTTATCCAAACTTTTACCTTCATCTCAAAATTTTGATTTTTTTGTAAACCGCTGATTGTTCTCTCAAAAATTTCTTTATAAATATTTTGAGGCAAAAGAATTTTAGAGTCATTTTTAATTTTATCATTTAAGCATTGTGAAAAAAAAGTAACACTTTTCAATTTATTTTGTTGAGAATTTCTGTGAATGTTTTAGTACTTACTTGTCGGAACATTTATTAGCATTTGAGTTGGATATACCAACTGACGAGATCTAACAAGATCGAAACCGGT
This sequence comes from Dastarcus helophoroides, assembly GCA_028583605.1. Taxonomy (NCBI): domain Eukaryota; kingdom Metazoa; phylum Arthropoda; class Insecta; order Coleoptera; family Bothrideridae; genus Dastarcus; species Dastarcus helophoroides. The sequence goes on from CM053332.1 coordinate 18,861,862, forward strand.
ATTTGCTTTCCAAACTTCAAATCTAATAAATGTTCAAACCTATTGGTCTGTGCATTTATAGAATCCTTGTCTCCTAGGAACTCTCCTAGAGAGCAACCGCTTCGCTAGGTGGCAGTGTTTCAACTGTTGGTAGTTCAGCTACCTACGATTCACTATACACGCCTGGAGGGCTGCATGTATTTGTAGTCTAGGTTTCATTCTTCCTGCATACGACATTGTTGGCGATGGCCATAGTTTCTCTATGGACCAATAGGTGGTAGTACTAAAGAGTCACCCGCTTGACGCCTGTGTATGTTTTAGTACTTACTTGTCGGAACATTTATTAGCATTCGAGTTGGATATACCAAACTGACGAGATCTAACAAGATCGAAACCGGTATTTGGTTTCCAAACTTCGAATCTAATAAATGTTCAAACCTATTGGTCTGTGCATATTTATAGAGAATTTTGACTGAAAGCATTATTTGAGTAACTTTACATTTTAAGTTTCGGAATATTGATTTTTTAACTTGAGCATTGAAGTTCTATTTTTTGATTAAAATCGGTAAAGAACTCAATATTTAAAAAATTTTTCTTTTTACAAATCTTGACCTTTTTTTTAGAATCCCATGCATAAATTTGGATTATTTAATTATTTTTCAAAAATGGCAAATTTTAAATTAACAATTTGGGATTAAAATCGAATTTCCTGGAAAAAAATTTAAAAAAATTTGAGCATCTTTAAAAGGAGTTGCAAAAAAAATCGAAATTTGGAAACTTTAACTCAAATTTTTAATACTGATAATTTTAAAATGAAATACTTTTTAAAAAAGTCAATTCTTTAAAAACCTTAAGAAAATTACATTTTTAAAAAATTATATTTTTGAAAAATTAAATTTTTAAAATTTATATTTTTAAAAAATTAAATTTTTAAAAACTGTAAATTGTAAAAAATTAGAAATTTTGAAAATGTTCCAAATTTTTAGTTGAAATTACTAAGAAAAAGGTTACAAGGTTCTCAAAAAGAGTCCAAATATTTAAAAAAATGGATATTTAAAAAAACATCCAAAAGTTAAAAAAACACCAAATTTTTGAGAAAAGGACTAAATTTATAAAAAATTGAATTTCTGAAAAAGTTAAAACTTTGAAGTTATTGGATATTTAAGCGAGTAGAAATTAAAAAAAAATTAATTTTCAAATACTTGGAAATTGAAGCAAAATTCTAAATTAAAAAAAAAATCGAATTCTTCAAAAACAAAATTAAATTGGCATTTTTAAAAAATCCAAAATTTTGAAACATATTTTTCTATGATATTATTTTTAAAGGAAAGTAGAAAAGTTTTTAAATATGTAAAACTTTTGAGCAAAGCGCCAAACATATAGAAAATCTCAAGATCGTTACTAAAAATTTCTTCCAATTTGAATAAATATTTTCAAATTTGAATAAATATTTTTAAGAAATTGTCTCAATTTTAATAGAAAATATCAAAATTGTCATACAAATTAAAACTTTGTTTTAAGAAATTTATTGTAGTAATTTTGAGAAAAAATGTGTACATTGTCAAAAATATGAGAAGTCGAGATTTTCGAAAAGAATCGAAAATGTGAAGATATTCAAATTTTGATAAAAATCGAAATTTTGTAAAAGTAAAAACTTCTAGAAGTTAAAATTTGGTATTAAATATTTAACAGAAAAGACTACTTTAAACCTTTCCAGAAAAAGTGGAAATTTTGAAATTGAACTTTTCACAAAAATTGACTTTTTGTGAAAAAACGTACAAAATAGAAATTTTAAAATATTAAAATTTGAAAAAAAATCGCAAACCAGTATCGAAAAGCAGTTGTTCTGAAAATAAAAAGTCCACATTTCTAGCAAACGTCAAAATTTAAAAAAAAAGTCCAAATTTAGAAAAAAGTGGAATATCAGAAAAAGTTGAAATTTTGAAATTATCGAACATTTTGTAATGTCATCATTTTAAAAAAGGTAGAAATTTAAACAAAAGCTTTAAATTTTCAAACGCGCAGAACTGCGAAATAAAAAAAACAAATTTTTAAAGCCAAACCTAAATCGACATTTTTAAAAAATCCAAAATTTTGAAACAGTTTGATATTTTCAATCGAAATAATTACGAAAATTGTGACGTCATATCATAGTTTATTTTCTAACACAACTTTCCAAAATATGAGTTTGGAAAGGTTTGTTATATTTAGACAAATTTTTAATTGGGATATTGGCAATAAAGAGCGTTTACGTTATTTTCTCAGCTAAAGTCGAGCATACGAGTATATAAAATTGTGATGACATTTTCAATAGAGGTAAAAACATTCAGCAAAAGTTGATATTTAAAAACAAATTGACAAAAAACAGAAATTAGGGATTTATGGGGATTGCCGAGAGAAGTGAAAACTTAAAACTATCAGCAAAATAGTGAACATTCTGAAAAAGGTAAAATTTTGAATTGAATTGAATTGAACATTTTAAAATGTTAAAGTTTCTCTCTGAAGATGATAGTTTGGCTATCGAAATACGTTGGAGCAAACTTTATTGTGTTTTTTGATCCTTCTTAGTTTCAGGGGATAAGATTTCTATTTCAATTTTTGAAGATAACCAAGGACCAGTGCATTCCACCAAAATTCAAATTTCGATAGAAATGGAAATTTTGTAAAAGTAAAAGTTTTTAAATTTGGTAAAAAATATCGAATACAAAATAATACTTTAAACATTTTAAGAAAAAGTAGAAATTTCTGAAATTGAATCTTTCACAAAAAAAGTCAAAAATTACAAAACAGAAATTTTGTATTAAAATTTTTAAAATATAGCAAACTATTTTGAAAGGTAGTTATTCTAAAAATAAAAAGTTCACATTTTTAGCAAACATCAAAATTTTGAGAAAAAGTCCAAATTGGGAAAAAAGTGGAATTTCTAAAAAAGTTGAGATTTTGAGATTATCGAATATTTTAAAATGTTATAATTTTAAAATGTCATAATTTTAAATAGGTGCAAATTTAAAAAACCTTAAATTTTTAAACTCGCAGTTCTGCGAAATTAAAAAAAAATCAATTTTTTAAAAACAAAACTGAATCGACATTTTTAAAAAATCCAAAATTTTGAAATAGTTCGAGATTTTTAATCGAAGTTATGTTATTACAAAAATTGTGATCTCATTTCATAGAGTTTATTTTTTAACAAAACTTTCTAAAATATCACTTTGAAAAAGTTTGTTATCTTTAGACAATTTTTTTATTGGGATATTGGCAATAAAGAGCGTTTACGTTATTTCTTCAGGTAAAGTCGAGCATACGAGTATATAAAACTGTGATGACATTTTTAATAGAGGTAAAAACATTCCTCAAAAGTTGATATTTAAAAACAAATTGACAAATAACAGAAATTAGGGATTTATGAAGACTGCCGAGAGAAATGAAAACTTAAAACTATCAGCAAAACAGTGAACATTCTGAAAAAGGTGAAATTGAATTCAATTGAATTGAACATTTTAAAATGTTAAAGTTTCTCTCTAAAGATGATAGCTTGGCTATCGAAACACGTTAGAGCAAACTTTATTGTGTTTTTTAATCCTTCTTAGTTTCAGGGGATAAGATTTCTATTTCAATTTTTGTAGATAACCAAGGACCAGTGCGTTCCACCAAAACTCAAATTTCGATAGAAATGGAAATTTTGTAAAAGTAAAGGTTTTTAAATTTCGTAAAAAATATCGTATACAAAAAAATACTTTAAACATTTTAAAAAAAGTAGAAATTTCTGAAATTGAAGCTTTCACAAAAAAGTCAAAAATTACAAAACAGAAATTTTGTATTAACATTTTTAAAATATAGCAAACTATTTTGAGAGGTGGTTATTCTAAAAATAAAAAGTTCACATTTTCAGCAAACGTCAAAATTTTAGAAAAAATCCAAATTCGGAAAAAAGTGGAATTTCTAAAAAAGTTGAGATTTTGAGATTATCGAATATTTTAAAATGTCATAATTTTAAAATGTCATAATTTTAAAAAGGTGCAAATTTAAAAAACCTTGAATTTTTAAACTCGCAGTTCTGCGAAATAAAAAAAATCAATTTTTTAAAAACAAAACTGAATCGACATTTTTAAAAAATCCAAAATTTTGAAATAGTTTGAGATTTTTAATCGAAGTTATTACAAAAATTGTGATCCTATTTCATAGAGTTTATTTTCTAATAAAAGTTTCTAAAATATGACTTTGAAAAAGTTTTTTATCTTTAGACAATTTTTTTATTGGGATATTGGCAATAAAGAGCGTTTATGTTATTTCTTCAGCTAAAGTCGAGCATACGAGTATATAAAACTGCGATAACATTTTCAAAAGAAGTCAAAACATTCAGCATAGGTTGATATTAAAAAGAAATCGACAATTAACAGAAATTAGGGATTTATGGACACTACCGAGAAAAGTGAAAACTTAAAACTAGCAGCAAAATAGCGAAAATTCTGAAAAAGGTAAAATTTTGAATAGAATTGAACATTTTAAAATGTTAAATTTCTCTTTGAAGATGATAGCTTGGCTATCGAAACGCGTTTTTTAATTTTTCTTGGTTTCAGAGGGTACAATTTGTATTTCAAATTTTGAAGATAACCAAGGATCAGTCCGTTCCACCAAAATTAAAATTCCAAAAAGTAAAAATGTTCAAAAAAAGTTGACATTTTGAAATGCGTCGGATTTTCAAAGACAATGCAAATTTTTATAAAAGTCGAATTTTTCAAGAACAAATTATTTTTTTAAAAATTCGAAATTTTAAAAATTTCGAGATTTTTACTCGAATTTATTAGGAAAAAGTGACGACATTTTTAGAAGAAATCAAAACATTCAACAAAATTTAATACTTTCAAAAAAAAATGTTTAGGAAAACTTAAAAGAGCGAAAATTTTCAAAAAGTTGAAAATTTGGTGATAACGTGATAAGCATCTGTTATTTAATGTGTTCAGTGGCGCCAGCCTTTGGTGGTCATTGGGTTGATTTGAGTCTATTTTAAAATGTCGAATAAGCATTTTTTTCGATTTTCTGTCTTTACTTAACCTTCCGAACACTAAAAGCACTAATTTTAATTTAACTGAAACACTCTGTAAATTAAAATCTACAGCGCTTAAAACGTTCTCTTTGAAATTTACTTTATCGAAGCTCGATTGTATTTAAAAATGTTTCATTGTGTGTCAAGTGAGTTAGCTGTATCACCAGTTCCATTCTAAATTATTTTTTTATCTTTTTTGTCAGTTCCAACTTGCCCAGGCTAGGATGCATATTCAATAAAAGAAAAGGGAATAAAATGTTCTTATTCCTCTCGAGTAAAGCGTGCTTGAATGGTTAAACACTTTTCCTTTTTACTTCAAGTTTTGCACCTAATCCAGCTTATCAGTGTAGGAAAATAAGGCGAGCAGTAGGTCAAAGAACGTGTAGCGTCGTTGTTTTGTTTGCCAAGTTTTCGAGCTTTGAGCCTCTAGCTACTTTGAGAGAGTTTTTCCATGGGAGTTATGTAGCTACGTGACATTTTATGTCACAAAGACCAATAAAATACTGCAAGGACGTAGAGGTTGTAGCACATGTTCGTAAGGACACAGATGTTCTTGAATGTTAGGGCTTTATCGGTGAAATTAGGCTAACGTTGCGAGGTTGCTCTCGTCTTGATGTCCCGGTACTCTTTCTAATTCAGCTCGTTAGTAATTAGACGTGTAGTGAAAGTTCGAATTGAATTAAGCAGACGCTTTTAACAACAAAAGTGCTCTCAAACGTTTAGGGTAAACATATTTTAATCTAAAAGTCGCATCCGGGGAAGAAACTGATCCGTAATATACCTTAACAGAGACATAACACAGCACTTAATATAACCGAATTAAGCTTGAAATAGTTATGAGAAAGAAGCTGCTTGCTTTGACATAAAGTTACTTTCATCAAGTTTACTTGAAATTGCTTGAATTTACTTTCTAATAATTATTTTATTTGTAATCTTTGAAAAATCCAATAATTGTAAGATAATTTCGATTTTCACAAATTAAACTTCTTAAAATAGGTCCATTTTGTCTTCAAATGTTGATATTGTTGCGCGTTATTGGTTCGATAATTAAAACTTCGTGAATTGTAAACACTTTATTTCAAACTTATTTCGAAACACTAAAATTATCATTATCATTCACTGTCAGACGATCTGACTATCTGACTATCTGACTATCTGACTAACTGACTGACTGACTGACTAATTAAGGAAAAGACGACGCGTATTTATACCGTTCCGGTTTCTAGAACGGATCTCCGAATATATCAGGCTAGAGCTAGCGCTTACCTACCGTGTGATTCATTCTCGAGGCCGCTTCCCATTAACAAATGCTTCCAGAGAGTTCCTTACACTGCACAATCACCAATACAAATTATACAACTAAACTTCGTTATACCATTTTTTGAATTTTGTAAAACTTTTTTTTAGATGTTTTTTTTATTTTTAATGGGAAAACTTTTGCGTCATCATTAGATGAATTCGGGTTACCAACGTGCTCTAATGGTAACAGACAGCATTCGGTGTAAGATGCTTAATCGAATCAAGAGCAAGGGTGAGGCAAATTAGCGTGTTAGTCACGCGAAATCATGTTCTTCCCAATCAGAAATCATTCAACTGCCTATTTTTTTTTTAATTTCGACTTCTATTTTAGGAATCGCGCCTTTCTGAAAAGTTTAACTTTAAAATTTTTAGTTGGAAAATTTTGACATTTTGCATATTCGACTTTTCCTAAATTTTGACGTTTTGGTTACAATTCTAACTTGAAACTTTCGATATTTTGTAAAGCAATGTAAATAGATGAAATATAATTTAGAATAGAATTGTAGAATTTAGTACATAAGAAAAGTTTCTAGAATGATCCGATAAAGGGAAAGCGACCACGATAACGAAGCAAACAGCAGATAAGCGTTCCCGAAATTTCGGCAAACGATAAGCCTTATCTGCCGGATTGTTCTAGAACCTGGATGCTAAAACTATATAAGGCGGTCAGCTTTGTCTCGAGTAAGTCAGTTAGAATCAGTGTAATTAGTGAGTTAGTAGAAGTCAATAATAAGTGAGTTAATTGTTAATTGTGGTGATCCAAGTTGAGTTCAGTAATAAAGTGGGTATAATCCATCACGTGTAATCAATTCGAACCGATAAATCCGTAACAATATTTTCGAAATTTTGACTTTTCTAACTTTGCCTTTAGAGATCTACAAAATTGCCATCTTTTTCTGTTTTTTGAAAATGTGAACTGTTGTCAAATTCGGACTTTATTTGAATCTGTTTTTTTTTTATTTACGGCATTTGGAATTGCCAATTTTGTACAAAATGGTGATTTATTTTATAAATTTCGATTCTTTATCAAAAGATCAACTTTTTTTAAAACTCGATTTCATTTTGTAAGTTAAACCTTTTAGGTAAATTTTAACCTTTGTACATTGTAACTAGTTTTTGATAATTTCGACTGTTTAAAAATTCTGAATGTTTTCTCGAGTGTCCTCTCACAATTGTTACTTTATTTAAATTTTTTCATACGCTTGAAATTAACAAGAAATCTTTTTATTAAAATTTCATAAAAATATTATTTCCAGCTATTTAGGTTTCTAATCAAATTTTTATTCAATCTTGGAAAAATAAACGAATTTTATGAAAAGTCAAAATCTTCAGAAAAAATATAATTTTAAATGGAAATGTCCAAAAACAGAAAATATCGAATTTTGCGATAAAAGTCAAAATTCGGAGAAGATAAATTTCAAACAAGTTGAAATTACAGAAAAACGAGTCAAAAAAAAACATTTAGTTAAAAAACGAATTTTATGAAAAGTCAAAATCTTCAGAAAAAATATAATTTTAAATGGAAATGTCCAAAAACAGGAAATATTGAATTTTGCGATAAAAGTCAAAATTCGGAGAAGATAAATTTCAAACAAGTTAAAATTACAGAAAAACGAGTCAAAAAAAAAACATTTAATTAAAAAACGAATTTTATGAAAAGTCAAAATCTTCAGAAAAAATATAATTTTAAATGGAAATGTCCAAAAACAGGAAATATTGAATTTTGCGATAAAAGTCAAAATTCGGAGAAGATAAATTTCAAACAAGTTGATATTACAGAAAAATGAGTCAAAAAACAACATTTAATTAAAAAACGAACTTCGAAAAAAAATGATTTTTGAAAAATCCTTTGCATTTTTTTACGAAAAAGACTAAAATTTATAAAAAATAATAAAAACTACTTTAAAGATAAAATTCAATTTTAGGAGAAAAATTGAAAATTTAAGAATTTCGAGACGAATTTCGAAAAAAAATTTTTTTCAAATGTCGGAATTTTCAGAAGCCATATTAAAAATAGAAAACTAATCTTTCCTGGCAAACCTTAGGCAGAAAACACCGGACATTCAGGTGAGTCATTTATGCATTATTTTTTGACATCATCTTTGCGGTACATACACCTTCTTAAAAGTCAAATTTTCAAAAATCTAAATTTTCAAAAAAAGTTGAATATTGTATCGGACATTGGAAAAAAAGTGAAATTTTGAGAAATCTTCGAAATAAACAAAATTTTCAAAATTTTTTGGAAAAATGCAAATTTTAATAAAAACAACGTCAAAATTTTGGAAAAAGCAGTCAAAACTCCGAGAAAAAAATGAAGTTACGAGAAAATGATAGACAATTTGGAAAAATGATCGAAATGTTGAGAAAAAGCGCTTAATCTCAGTGAAAAATCGAAATTTTCCACAAAGAGATAAATTTTATCGAGATTTGGAAAAAAACACATTTTAATGAAAAAAATTGAAATTTTGGGCAAAAACATCGAAATTTCTTGGGTGAATATCAAATTTGTATGCTCCAGTCAGCTCCCTCAATGTGGCGTCAAAAAATGTCCAATATTGTAAAACACTTCAAAATTTTGACACACAAATTTTTAAAAATGTGGTTTAGGAAGTTGTTGACATTTACGAAAAAAACGTCTTTTCTTATTTCTATATTTTTATGCAAATTTTAAATTTACAAAAAATATACTTTCTTATCAAAAGATTGACCAGATTGAAAATATCGACTCCTTTAAAATTTTGAATTTAATCATATTTTGGCTTTCAAAATTTTGACTTTTCTTAAAAAATTTAACTTTTTGAAAATGTTAGCGTCTCAAAATTTCCTATTTTTCTAAAAAATTCTTCATTATAACGTAGCATTGTTTCAAAATTTTTAAAAAGAGACAAGACAGACTCCTGAGTACCGCTACATTAATCGCAAATGTCTCGGATGAGATGCCATCGACGACGACCTGAAGAGATCTGTTAAGATTAGAATAAGCAATTTTTGAAAAACACAACGTTGCAAACCAAACCCGGAATTTGGAAACGTCTAAATGTAAAAACAAATAAAAATGTTCTTAAGACCAAACTTTTGCTACTAAAATGAAAATGTCGACATTAATATTTAACTTTTTTGTTGACATTTTAACCTCTTAACTTGAAAATATTAAGTTTTTTTGAGGAAAAAGTTTAAATTCAGAATTTGTCGACATTCAAACTCAAAATTTTCAAAAGGACACAAGACAGACTCCTGAGGTATTCCTGGATTAATCGCAAATGAGATGCCATCGACGACGACCTGAAGAGATCTGTTAAGATTAGAGTGGGCAATTTTTAAAAAACAAAACGTTGCAAACCAAACTCAGAATTTGGAAAAGTCTAAATGTAACAACAAACAAAAAAATGCCCCTTAGAGCAAATTGTTGGTACTACAATAAAAATGTCGACATTAATATTTAATCTTTTTTGTTGACAATTGACTCACTAAACTTGAAAATATTTAATGTTTTTGAGGAAAAAGGTAAAAAAAGTTTTAATTCTGAATTTGTTGACTTTTAAACTCAAAATTTTCGGAAGGAGACAATACAGACTCTTGAGGTACCCCTGCATTAACCTCAAATGTCTCGGATGAGATGCCATCGATGAAGACCTAAAGAGATCTGTTAAGATTAGAGTGGGCAATTTTTGAAAAACAAAACGTTGCAAACCAAACTTGGAATTTGGAAAAGTCTAAATGCAAAAACAAAAAAAAATGTCCCTAAGAGCACATTTTTACTACTAAAATAAAAATGTCAACGATAATATTTAACCTTTTTTGTTGACATTTCAGTCTCTAAACTTAAAGATATTTAATTTTTTAAAGAAAAAGTATAAATTCAGAATTTGTCGATATTCAAACCCAAAATTTTCAAAAGGGGACAAGAGAGACTCCTGAGGCACTCCAGGATTAATCGCAAATGTCTCGGATGAGATGCCATCGACGACGACCTGAAGAGATCTGTTCAGATTAAAGTGGACAATTTTTAAAAAACAAAACGTTGCAAACCAAACTCAAAATTTGGAAAAGTCTAAATATAAAAACAAAAAGAAAATGCCCCTAAGAGCAAATTTTTGGTACTATAATAAAAATGTCGACGGTAATATTTAATCTTTTTTGTTGACAATTTAGTCTTTAAACTTGAAAATATTTAATTTCATTGAGGTAAAAGGTAAAAAATAGTTTAAATTCTGAATTTGTTGACTTTTAAACTCAAAATTTTTAGAAGGACACAATACAGACTCGTGAGGTAACTCCTGCATTAATCGCAAATGTTTCGGGTGAGATGCTATCGACGACGACTTGAAGAGATCTGTTAAAATTAGAATGGGCAATTTTTGAAAAACAAAACGCTGCAAACCAAACTTGAAATTTGGAAACGTCTAAATGTAAAAACAAATTAAAATGTTCCTGAAAGCAAATTTTTGCTACTAATATAAAAATGTCGACATTAATATTTAACCTCTTTTGTTGACATTTTAACCTCCAAATTTGAAAATTATTAATTTTTTTGAGGAAAAGTTTAAATTCAGAATTTGTCGACTTTCAAAGTCAAAATGTTTAAAAGGAGACAAGACAGACTCCTGAAGCGCCCCTGGATTAATCCCAAATATCTCGGATGAGATGCCATCGTCGATGACCTGAAGAGATCTGTTAAGACTAGAGTGGACAACTTTTGAAAAACAAAACCTTGCAAATCAAACTCAGAATTTGTAAAAGTCCAAATGTAGAAACCAAAAAAATGTCCCTAAGAGCAAACTTTTGGTACTAAAATAAAATGTCGACAATATTTAACATTTTTGTTGACATTCCAATCTTTACGCTTGAAAATATTTAATTTTATTTGAGGATAAAGGTAAGAAAAAAGTTTAAATTCAGAATTTATCGACTTTTAAACTTAACATTTTCAAAAGGAGACAAGACAGACTCTTGAGGTACCCCTGCATTAATCGCAAATGTCTCGGATGAGATGTCATCGACGACGACCTGCAGAAATCTGCTAAGATTAGAACAATTTTTAAAACACAAAACGTTGCAAACCAAACTCGGAATTTGGAAAAGTCTAACTGTAAAAACAAAAAATAAATGTCCCCAAGAGCAAATTTTTACTACTAAAATAAAAAAGTCGACATTAATATTTAACCTTTTTTGTTGACATTTCAATCTCTAAACTTAAAAATATTTAACTTTTTGAGAAAAAAGGTAAAAAAAATGTTTAAATGCAGCTTTTGTCGACCTTCAAACTCAAAACTTTTAATAGGAGACAGGACACACTCTTGAGGTACACCTGCATTAATCGCAAATGTTTCGGATGAGATGCCATCGACGACAACCAGAGATCTGCTAAGATTAGAGTGAGTAATTTTTAAAAAACAAAACGTTGCAAACTCGGAATTTAAAAAGGTCTTAATGAAAAAATATAAAAAAATGTCTCTAAGAGCAAATTTTTACTGCTAAAATAAAAACGTCGACGTTAATATTTAACCTTTTTGTTGATATTTCAATCTCTAAACTTGAAAATATTTCATTTTTTTGAGGAAAAATATAAAAAAAAGAGTTTGAATTCGGAATTTGTCAACGTTTAAACTCAAACTTAACAATTTTTGGAAAATTTTGACCTAAAATTTCTTAATTATGTTTAGATAAGATGTATTTGAAGTAGAGAAATTTGTCATTTTGTCTGGAGTGGCGTAAATGCTAAAACCTAATTTATTCTAGTTTTCGGAGTTTTTGGATAGTTTCGTCTACCGAATTAGTTGAATAATTGCTTTTGCAGCGTAACGGAAAAACTGTTTCAACTTAAAGAAGGTTTTAACTTATAAAGTAGACGAATCAATTTGTTTTGTTTAAATTTGTTTTGGTTTTAATTGAAAACCAGCTTGTAAGTGCCTTTAAGACAACAATAGATGATACCAGTAGATCAAATTAAATTTTAGATTTATAAAACTCGTTAGGCTGAACGTTATACAACAAACTTAATCAACTATGCATAGCTTTAAAAAGTTCGTGCAGATTGCAGAATGTTTTGTTCAAATTCATTGATAGGATCTATCATGTTAAACAACGCTATCAGGCCCATATATTAAAGAGAACTTCTTTGTGTAATGTTACAGGGCCTTATTGTTAGATGACGCTGTCCTCACTGTCAAATAATTTTTTACGAAGAAAAAGCTCTTCTACTCTACCTAGTTATAATATTAGTTTGGCACTATCTTTTGGCACATTTTGCTTCATCCAATAGCTAACATTAGTAGGCAGCATTAATCGTACGACGTTTATGCAGAAAATCGACATGCACAACAGCATTAATCTTATCCGCAGTCACGCTGGCCCGAGGACGACAGACAAGGGGTTTATTTTCAACTTGAGTTCGTCCTTCCAAAAATTTTTTGTGCCATTCATACACTTGAGTTTTCTTCAAACAAATATCTCCAAACTGTGCTTCTAGTCTACGAAGAATTTCAGGCAAGCTTTACATCATTAACGGCAAGAAATTTAGTAATAATGCGCTGCGCAACATGCGGATGATCCTCTTGCTCACTCATTGTATTTACAATTGACGAACGGCGAGAACGGAATTCGCTTGAACGCAGGAAGTTACGTTATATCCCCACCCAACATGTCTACGATTATGCGCATACTCCCGACGCCCTCATGGCGACATGGCTGTCTATATTTGATTTACCCTCGTACATCCTATTTCTAGTGAAAGCTGCATCATCTAAAATTGAGTTGGAGAATATGTAGAGCGGGATTTAGTATAAAATGTGTCAAAAACGAATAAAACCACAGAAAGCGTTTTCACTCCCATTTGTAGTAAAAGTTGCATCATCTAAAATCAACTTGGAGAATATTTAGAGCGAGATTTAGTAAAATATATGTCAAAAACGAATAAAAACACAGAAAGCGTTTTCACTGCGTTTGAAACCGTGTCTCGTGCATCTTTATTAACAAAGCTACATCGCACGGTAGTATAAAAAATGATCACATTAATTTATTATATTCCGACACTAATAAATAAAACAGCTATAAAAAGCGACCTAATAATATTATTAACAGTTAATCGTTTATCAATTTCCCTTTCATCCCCAACACACTGACACGTTCTTCATTAATTTGTATTTTCCTCTATAAAAAAAATGGGCTCGCCGTGGAAACTCAATATATCATTATTCGAATTTAAAAAAATGACCAATAATAATTCATCTTTATGACTTGAATAGATCGGAATGGATATGATAGATATGACGCGGGATCGACTATTTTGACTGCACGAGCAATAAATCAATTGAAATCTGAGGCGGTTAAAACAAATGCGGCCAAGTCACGCACTCACATCTCCACGGGCAGGAGCAATTTAGCTTTATTTTTACTCCAAAAGCTGGAAGCCTGCGGAGGATCTTTCAGAAATACCCCCGGAAGATATATAACGGGAAACCTGCAAATGACTGAAGCTTTATTTTAGAGAATGCTTTATATTTCGGGCCTTCTGAAATGTGCGGCCATCAGGACTATTTCCTGCTTAGTTTAAAATAACAAAGTTGGTTGCTGACACCTCGAATTCAACATACGTTGGCGTTTTGGGGGTAGACCTCACGTGCAGTTGCAAAAATTAGGGGGCGGCATTTTACTTCTAACAGAGTTTATAAACATAGCAACCACTCAACCGTATCGCGATGTCAATTTTGCAGGAATTTTAACTTATGTAACTTTTTTGCATATTTCCTCATTTCATCTATTTTTCTTTCTTTGTTCCTGAAGAAGCCCTCTACGATGGTGGGCGAAACGTCGAACACTTTTGGTAGTTCTTTGATACGGTCCAATCCCGGAAGAAGTATATCCTGTACTGACTCTGGCCGTGGAAGCCTTCGTTATCAACTTATGTATGAATTTAAAATTTTATTCAATATTCTTGTGTTACGAGGGTTAATCAAATATGAACCGGAATTTCTATCATATCGCCATGAGGGCGTCGGGAGTGTGCGCATACTCTAAGACATGTTGAGTTGGGGTGACTTCCTGCGCTCAAGCGAAATTCGCTTTCGCCGTTCGCCACTTGTAAATACAATGAGTGAGCAAGAGGTTCATCCGCACGTTGCGCAACGCATTATTATTGAATTTCTTGCCGTTAAGGGTGTAAAACCCAGCGAAATTCTTCGTAGGCTAAAAGTACAGTTTGTTTGAAGCAAACTCAAGTGTATGAATGGCACAAAGAATTTTTGGAAGGACGAACTTAAGTTGAAAATGAATCCCATGCCCGTCGTCCTGGGACTAGTAGCGACTGCGGACAAAATTAACGCTTTTTGCAAGGTGATCGCCTTTTAACTGTTGATGAAATTGTCAGCTGAGATAGGGATAAGCTTTGGGAGTGCTCAATCCATCATTACAGATGAGCTGGGGTTTTGCCAGGTGAGTATCTTGTCTTTTGACTGAAGAACAGAAACAACAACGTCTGAAGATTTGTCAGCGCCTTCTTGGACACGTTTTTAACGTGGAGGTGATGGGTTTTTGCAACGTGTCGTTTCGTATGATAAGACACTCCTTATTCTAAAGAAGCAAGCATGGAGTGAAGAAGAGAGAGATAAGGTGCCTCCTCGCTTCTCAACTGGAAAGGTTCCTGCTGCAGTATTTTGGGATTTTAAAGGAGTTGTGCACGTCGATTTTCTGCATAAACATCGTACGGTTAATACTGCCTACTACTGGATGAAGCAAAACGTGCCTATTGGCGGAAGGGGTGCGAATTTTCGGTCAAAAATGTGATTTTGCTTCACGATAATGTAAAGGTGATTTCGATCGTAAAATACGCCAGAGGTTTATCAACTGTCCGAATGGTTCCAGGTCCTTTTGGGGATTTGCAAAGTCGATTGGAAAGATTGTACATTTTCACATTTTCCACCATTACTCGATGAAAATAGCAATATTGCTACTACCTCCAAGTTTCAAGTAAAAGGCTGACATGTTAGCCTTAATTTTTGCTGAAAATTCCAATCTTGATTCTCGAAACGCAGATCCTCCTATTCTTCCTTAGGTTGGCACATTGATGCGGCTGAAATTGTTTTCAGACAACGCACATTCAGGAAGATTCTTTTGAGCTGGCGACACCTCGAAAGCTTCTGGCCTTGATGGTATTCCCGCTATTGTTTTTAAGAGAGTTGACTCCTGTCCTAAGCAAATTGCTCACACTCTTTTACAACAAAGGTGTATTCCCTAACATAGGGAAATCTGCCAGAATGGAGCCTGTCCCTAAAAAGGGAAAAAAGAATCTGGCTAACAACAATCGCCCTTTGTTACCCGTTATATCTAAAGTGATGGAAAAGGTTATCAACATCGAGATTCTCAAATATCTGGAGGAAAATGCAGGGTCTTCATTAATGTCAGAGTCCTACGTGACTCTCTCCTAGTGATTTAAATTTCTATAGGTTTGGTCGGGAATATGACAGGACAATCTAGTGACTAAAAATTCTGACAGTTCATGGGCGTTTTGTGCTTATAATTTATGCTAAATTTTACATTATATAATTAAAATTTGTGTAAAATAAAGAACAAGTTTTTATCAAAATCTATTTCACAGTTAACTATCCAGACAGGTAATTATAAATATTCATGCAATTATTGATAGCTTTAAAAGCATATACACATTTTTTGTAAGCAATAAGATTTTCATGAAGAAATGTTAGGCTGCAATTATAATTTATTTTCTAATTTTTTTATACGTCTGTCAATTGGAACTTGTCACAAAGCATTAACGAAGTAGTTGCATATGCATCCCTATAAAATGACTGTCGTTCAAGAGTTAGAACCACCAGATTATAATCAACGAGTTCAATATTGTCATTGGTTTAATGAACATTTAAACAATAATGATATATTAGACTTGACTTTTTTTTCTGATGAAGCCTGGGTACATTTGTCTGGCTATGTGAATGGTCAAAATTATAGAATTTGGGGTACAGAAAATCCACATAATTTTATTGAAACACCTTTACATCCCCAGAAGATTGATGTATGGGTAGCAATTTCAAGAAGGATAATAGGACCATTTTTTATTTCGAGACACAATAAATGGAGAACGATACCGGGCCATTTTACAACAAGCTCTGGAGATTATGCATAATGATGAACTGCAACTTGGATACTTCCAACAAGATAGAGCTACAGCACATACTTCGGCACAAACGTTTAGATATTTGAGAGAATTTTATGATGATCGTTTAATCAGTAGAGGCTTATGGCCTGCATCTGTCCTGATCTAACACCCTTAGATTTTTATCTGTTTGGTCGCATTAAATATAATGTATCTAAAAACCATTTGCACACAATTGAGGAACTAGAAGTTGCAGTTGAGCATGAAATAGACTACATCGCCAAATGAACTGCAACATGTTTTTGATTGCATGAAACGTAGAGTAAATTTATGTTTGCAAAATGAAGGTGGACACTTTGAATATCTTCTTTAATTTAAAAGAGCCTTTTTTATCAATAGATAATTGTTGGTTGATAATTATTTAAATGTTGTATAGTATATAATTGAAAATGCATATTTCTGTAGAGTAGATACTGTTTTTTTTAACTTTGTTTCTATTTGGTTTTCTTACATGTAATTGACTCCTTGAAATAAATGAAATGCTAAGATCATTACTGTCTTTTTTTATTTCCAAACTTTTTTCATATTTTATGTAATGGGCAATTAAGTTGCTGGAACTTTTATTTGTATGTAAACACAATTTGAGTTTTTTGTATCTTGTTCTTGATTAGTAGGAAACGAAATCCGAAAACAGATAATTTATTTAATTGTTTAGGAAAAGCAGCTGCTCAATCACTTTTTGTTCGATCTAATAAGACAAACTACTCTCCCATTTGACCAAAATTGAAAACTGAAATTGTTATTCAACGTCTTTTCCCTTGTTTTCTAGTTATTTTTTTGTTCATAAAAGGTTTTAATAAGTGGCAACTTGTGAGTTCTGTCAATTTTTAATTTTTGGTAGGATTAGTTATAGCGTTCAATTTTAAATCAAACAACTATCGATTGGGCAGCTGTGAAATTCAGGCAATTTCATGAATTGTCTACTTTCAGACTTTTTCCTAGTAATTAAGAACAAGCTGCAAAAAACTCAATTAAATTGTGCAGCAACGAACATTTAAAAGTTATGTATTTCTATAATTTGTAACCATTGAAGAAGAGTAGTAATACATTATTTGAAACATTAACAGTTTTTCGCAGTTTTTAAAACAGTATTAAAACTATTTAATACCAAATAATATTAAAACTATTTTTCAATATAGCGCAAAAGTTCTTTCACCCTTCCACTAAAATTTTCTAAATTTCAAAACAAGGGTTTGCAGTCAAAAATCTAAAATTAGTATTCAAAAGACATTAAAAGATGTTACTATGAAACATTTTAACAGTTTCAACCTAAAGAGGTCCTGCTAGGCCTATCAGAAAGAATATTTATTTTAGTAAAGTGAATATTTTATGTTTACTAACCAATAATCTTAAAGGCCACGTTTAAATATATCTTTATTTAATCCCAGTGCCCCCAAGAATGAAACGCCACTGACAGGCAGGGAATATTGAATAGCTGATATTTAGGGATTTTATTATTTATTTTGTGCATAAGTGTATGTTCGGTTGCCTACAAGATCGAGTCACGTGGGACTCGGACATTAATGAAGACCCTGTAGAATCATCTCCGACAGGCAATACGGTTTTAGACAACAACGTTCCACTGGCGATCTACTGGTATATGTTACTTCATATCTGTAACTCAGTTATGGAAAAACATGGTGAGGCTAGGATTGTGGCATTGGATATCTCAAAGGCTTTCGACAGAGTCTGGCGCCGATCTTTTCTCGCCAAATTAATGGTCTTCCTCCTGTCATTTGATATCCATTTTCTCGCTGACAGATCTCTTCAGGTCGTCGTCATTCGAGATATTTGCGATTAACGCAGGGGTGCCTCAGGGGCCTGTTCTGTCTCCTACTCTATTTCTGTTACACATAAACGATCTTTTAGATTCAACTGCCAATCCTATATACAGCTATGCAGATGATAGTAATCTTGTGTCATCTTTTTTCCCCGACAAACCATAATCTATCGCTGCTTCAGATCGACTAAGGGAACAGCAGATATAGAAGATTAATCGAGATCTCGAGATTATTCTGGAATGGGGTAAGAACAATTTGGTCGACCTCAACGCTTCAAAAATTCAGCCCGCGGTTTTCTCTAAGAAAACATCAAGGGATAATGCAACAAACATACTAATTGGACGGTAAAATCCTTCCGATGGGATCTAATCTATCTATTCTAGGAGTGAATGCGAGCACTAACTTCTCTTGGGACTATCATGTGCGCGCCATTGCCAAATCCGCTCTCAGAAGCTAGGCTTTTTTTTAGAGCTAAAAAGTACTTCACATCTCATCAGCTATTAACACTATACAAAGCTCAAGTTAAGCCAACACTAGAATACTGTTCTCATGACAAATGACCAATTAAATGTTTTGTAATTAAACAGTTAAACGGGCCTAAAATTGAAAATATGTACAACCGCAACCATAGACTAGTTTTCCGCCTTCCTTGGCCTCATCAGCATGATACGGTGGCTGTATACACTTCCAACGTAAAGCCGTTAATCAGTCGTATAAGTATCCAAGAGAGTAAACGTCCATTTGGTGACCTGTAACTGACTTAACTGTTTATTACGCAAACCAGGCACGTAGCCAGGGGGGGGTCCAAGGGGTCCGGACCCTCCCCGAAATGAATATTCCCCAAAAAATTTACGATGATACGAATTGAAATATCAGTAGAAAAACGACTGATTGTATATTTAAGCATGTAAATAATTTTCGAAATTGCCAACTATTGAGCTTATGATAAGCAAAATAGCCATGTAGACATTTTAATAAAAATTGACAATGAGCTCAAGGCTTCCCAATACATGCACCAACCCTTTTACAATTTAATATTGACACTAAGCAGTAGGCTACGTTCAGTATTTTCAATTTTTTATTACCCCAAATTTCGGCTTTCTTGACATGGAGTAGAATTTTCGAGAAAAAAGTCGAAATTTTGAGTTAAAAGTCGACATTTTACAGAAGCATAGGAAGGCATTGATTAAAAAAAATTATATTTAGAAATTTCGACATTTTACAAAAGCGTAAAAAGTACACTGATTATAAAAAAAATGTTTAGGGATTTCGACTTTTTTGTCAAAAGTTCGGTTTTTTTTTTTAAAAATTTTTTCGAAATTTCGGCTTTATACTCGAAATTTCGACTTAACACTCAAAATTTCGACTTTTTTCTCAAAAATTCGACTTTTTTCTTGACATTTCTACTTTCTTCTTAAAATTCCGAGACTAATGTCGAAATTTCAACTTTAATATCGAAATTTTTTTTCGAATAAGTCAAAATTTCTACACTATGGTCAAATTAGGCAGATGACAGTTGCGTCCCACCGCTCCTCTTTCCCAACAATCTTGACAGTTTGTAGTAGGGTGCGTTCAATAACTGCTATTTTTAGTTAGCAAATTTTGATCTTTTTTTTAGAAATTTCGAGATGAAAGTTGAAAATTCGAATAAAAAATCGAAACTTCGTGATTAAGATCAAAATTTCGAGAAAAAAGTCGGAATTTGAAAAAAAAGTCGAAATTTCGAGAAAAAGGTAGAAATTTCGAGAAAAAAGTCGAAGTTTGAGAAAAAAGTCGAAATTTATAGAAAAATAGCCGACATTTTAAGTTAAAACCGAAATTTCAAGAAAAATGTCGAAATTTCGATATTAAGGTTAAAATTTCGAGAAAAAAATCGATATTTGAAAAAAAAGTCTAAAATTGAGAAAGAAAAAACGAAATTTTGAGAAAAAAGTCGAACTTTTCAGATTAAGGCCGAAATTTCGAGAAAAAAGTCGAAATTTTAAAATAACATCGAAATTTCGAGAAAAAGTTGAAATTTCGAAATATTTCGAGCAAAAATTCGAAATTTGATAACGTCGAAATTTCGAGAAAAAAGTAGAAATTTCGAAATATTTCAAGCAAAAAGACGAAATTTTGGGAAAAAAGTCGAAATTTGCGAAAAAAATCGAAATTTCGATAAAGAAAGGTCGAAATTTCGATAAAAAAAGGGTCAAAATTTTGAGTGTAAAGTCGAAATTTTGAGAGAAATGTCGAAATTTCTATATTAAGGTCAACATTTTGAGAAAAAAGTCGATATTTTAGAAAAAAGTGGAAAATTGAGAAAAAAAACGAAATTTAGAGAAAAAAGTCGAACTTTTCAGATTAAGGTCGAAATTTCGAGAAAACGGTCGAAATTTCAAGAAAAAGTCGAATTTTCTAGAAAAAAAGTCAAAGTTTGAGAAAAACGTAAGTCGAAATTCCGAGAAAAAAGTCGAAATTTGAGAAAAAAGCCTAAATTTTGAGAAAAATGTCGAAATTTCGATATTAAGGTTAAAATTTCGAGAAAAAAGTCGATATTTCAGAAAAAAGTCTAAAATTGAGAAAAAAAAAACGAAATTTTGAGAAAAAGGTCGAACTTTTCAGATTAAGGCCGAAATTTCGACGAAAAGGTCGAAATTTGAAAATAACGTCAAAATTTCGATAAAAAAGTTAAAATTTCGAAATATTTCGAGCAAAAATTCAAAATTTGAGAAGAACGGAATGTCGAAATTTCGACAAAAAGTAGAAATTTCGAAATATTTTGAGCAAAAAGATGAAATTTCGAGAAAAAAAGTCGAAATTTGCGGAAAAAGTCGAAATTTCGATAAAAAAGGTCGAAATTTTGAGTATAAAGTCGAAATTTTGAGAGAAATGTCGAAATTTCTATATTAAGGCCAAAATTTCGAGAAAGAAGTCGAAATTTAAGAAAAAAAAACGAAATTTCGAGAAAAAGGGCAAAATTTCGAGAAAAAAATTCAAATTTTGAGAAAAAAGTCAAAATTTTGAGAAAAAAGTTGAAATTTCGAAATATTTCGAGCAAAAATTCAAAATTTGAGAAGAACGGAATGTCGAAATTTCGACAAAAAGTAGAAATTTCGAAATATTTTGAGCAAAAAGATGAAATTTCGAGAAAAAAAGTCGAAATTTGCGGAAAAAGTCGAAATTTCGATAAAAAAGGTCGAAATTTTGAGTATAAAGTCGAAATTTTGAGAGAAATGTCGAAATTTCTATATTAAGGCCAAAATTTCAAGAAAGAAGTCGAAATTTAAGAAAAAAAAAAACAAAATTTCGAGAAAAAGGGCAAAATTTCGAGAAAAAAAATCAAATTTTGAGAAAAAAGTCAAAATTTTGAGAAAAAAGTCAAATTTTGAAAAATAAAGTCGAAATTTAAGAAAAAAATCTAAATTTCGAGAAAAAAGTCGAAATTTCGAGCTTAAAATCGAAATTTGAGAAAAAAAGTTGAAATTTTTTAAAATGACATTTTTTTAATCGATGTCTTTTCTACGCCTTTGTAACATTTCGAAAAAGTGGAAATTTCTAGAAAAAAGTCAAAATTTCCAAAAAGAGCTCTCTTTTAGAGATTTTGATTGTAATTTGAGATTATATATTTTTTTAAACTTCGAGCTTCCAGAAATATCTTTCACAAATGTTTTACTTAAAACTTAAATTATTTTCTAAAATTTGCAATTATTAATATTATTATTTTCGCGATTTATTTTTGAGGGAAAAACTAAATATTGGCTGCAAATATAAAGGAAATTACACTATTTTTTAGGTGCAGTTTCATAAATTTTCTATACATTTCAATGTTTTTCGAAATTTCGATTATTTTTAGAAATTTTCGAAATATCAACTTCTTTTGTGAAATTCTTTCCACTTTCTTTTAAATTTTGATTCAAATTTAACATTTCGACTCTTTTGATAAACATATTTATACGTATTTTGATCTTATTTTCAAAATATTCATTTTAGTTTAGTTTAGTTTTAAGTTTGGACTTTTAATTTTCCTTTTATTTAAACAAAATTTTCAGTTGATATTCTAACTTTTGATATTTTTGAGACGTAATTTTTATTTAACATTTTGAAATAATTTAGAAATATCTACATTTTTATTTTGCCATTTCGACTTTAAGTCGAAATTTCTAAAAAATGATTTTATAAATTTCGATTTTCTAAAAATTTTCTTTACAGTTTAGCTCGAAATATTTTTTATAATGTTAGCGTTTTTTTATTAAAAATTTTAATTTTTTCTAAAGATTTTTATTTTACAATTTCAGTTTTTTATTTTTTTTTCTAATTTTTTTGCTTTGCACTAAAAATTGTGTTTTTTGTTTCAAATTTTAATCCTAGTCACGAAATTACTACTTTTTTGAACAAATTTCGAGTTTAAACCCAAAAGTTTTGCTTCATCAGATAACTTTCGGTTTTTTCTCAACAACTCAACATTTTGAGTTTTAAAAAAATGTACCTTAAACTTCGACGCTTCTGGATTTTTAATGGTAAAGTTCTTTTCTTTTTCATCCTTTTAGTTTTTCGTCCAAATTTCCGCTTTTCCTGAAGATTTTTAAAATAAATTCAAAGTTTCGACAGAAATCGAAATACAAATTAAAATGGAAGCTTCTGTTAAATTTTTTTTATTTTATCCTTAATATCTAATATTCCTAATTTCATCTTTGATTTCAAATTTTATGCTGCTCTGAAAAGTTCAAAAATCAGTTATTTTGAAAAAATTACAGGGTAATTCTAAAAAAATTTTTGAAATTTAAATTTGAAAGATTTAAGTATTGAGACTGAAGTCAAACTTTCGAGTTTCAAATTATAGTCCAAATTTCAAAGTTAAGATTAGAAATTTTATGCAAAAATAAGAAATGAGCACTAAGTAAAATACCAAGACGTTTATTGATTTAACAACTCAGCTTTGTCTTTAAATTTTGTAATATTGCTTTTTTCGAAGAAGTTTCTGTGTCTCTAACCTAAAAAAAAGGAGGGGGGAGTTGGACCCCCCCCCCGAACGAAAATCCTGGCTACGTGCCTGACGCAAACTGTTCTCATGTTTGGAGTTCAGCCCCAAACCACACTTTAACTCTCTTGGATTCAACTCAAAGAAGACCGATTTGCCTAATTGATGACGAGAGTCTGACCACTTCTCTCGAAACACTAGAGCACAGGCGTATGGTTGGTGACTTGTCTCTTTTCTACAAGTACTATCATGGAAGATGCTCCCAAGAACTAATAGGATTGATCCCCCAAGGGCAAGATTCTTGAGGCGTACTAGAGAGTCGAACACGGAATTCCTGTGCAGTCCAGCTTGACACAGTGAGGACTTCTGTCTACGGGGACTCTTTTTTCTATAGAACTTTCAAGTTATGGAACTTGTTACCGAAAGGAATTTTCCCCAAAAATCACAACCTATCCTTGTTTAAGAAGGCGGTTCATCGCCATCTATCCTTGTTTTCGCATCCTACTCGCAGTGCTTTGAAAGCATAATAAGGTTACCCTTTGAGTGGAGTAAGCTTTAAAAAAATGATAATGTCCGCCAATCTGACACATCAAAAATTGGAGGAAATGCATTGGGCAACTTTAGTACACCATCCTTATAGTCCCGATTTATCATCATGCAATTATCATATGTTTGGGCCGCTGAAAGAAGCTCTAGGAGGTAAGCAATTCCATGATGATATTAAGACATTTGTGCGCAATTGGCTACAAACCCTCCTCCCTCTTTTTGATGATAATGGCATTAAAAAACTCCCAATCCGTTGGGGAAAATACATAACAAATTCAAGAAATTATGTCTAAAAATAGTTATTATCTTTCATGTACGTATCGTATACAAATGAATTTTTAAAAACAAATTTCATTTCATATTCGATTTACTCTAGGAGAGTTGTGGCGCACAAAAAGGCGGGAAATTCAAATTCTGACGCATGCGCAATTGGTTCAGATTTACAACTACTTGTCTAACAGTTGGTTTGACTTGTCCAGCTGTTGGTTTGAGTTGTACAGTTACTTGTCTAACAGTTGGTTTGACTTGTACAGTTACTTGTCTAACAGTTGGTTTTAGTTGTCCAACTACTTGTCTAGGAGTTGGTTTGACTGGTCTAACAGTTGGTTTCAGTTATACAACTCAAACCAACTGTTAGAAAAGTCAAACCAACTGTTAGACAAGTAGTTGAACAAATAAAACCAACTGTTAGACAAGTCAAACCAACTGTTAGACAAGTAGTTGAACAAATAAAACCAACTGTTAGACAAGTCAAACCAACTCCTACACAAGCAGTTGTACAACTGAAGTCAACTGTTAGACAAGTAGATGTACAACTTAAACCAGTTGTTGGACAAGTAAAACCAACTGTTGGACAAGTACATATACAGATTAAACAAACTGTTAGACAAGTCAAACCAACTGTTAAACAAGTTAAACCAACTCTTAGACAAGTAGTTGTACAACTGAAACCAACTGTTAGACAAGTAGCTGTACAATTCAAACCAACAGCTGGACAAGTCAAACCAACTGTTGGACATGAAGTTGTACAGGGTGAGCGAAACTCGATGTCTCGGCGCTATAATAAGAAAAGGAAAACGATATCAGAAATCCTGAAAAGAGATTTTTAAATTGGATTGAATAAGGACCATTTTCAGTTCAATTTGCATATTTTTCCAGATTTGGAAACTAAAGTAATGACGTCATTGAATTTTTTTCTTTCGAAACATACCTATATTTTTGCACATTTAAAAAGAACTAATTTTTCTAAACAAATTTTGAAAACAAAAAAGGTTGGTATCTTTTTTCATTAAAAAGTCATAAGCAAATTTATTGTGGAAAGTGTATTATTAGAAACTCGCAATTAGTACGATTTAATCAAACTGCCTTTGGAAACAAATCTATCATTTATTTTTAGGTTTAGAATATCCCAGAGATTATTTATCTGCTCCTATAGTTTTTTTTTATTCCCCATAAACTAATAAATAATACAAGGTGAGTCAGAAAGTAATGGGCCAACATAAAACTGGAGATAATAGCCACCAAAATATTACTATTGAGCTCAACGTGCCTCATACTAATGTGACTGGTTTAAGAGATACAGGGCTTTTAAAATTTAAATTTTATTCTGAAACTAATTTATCAATAATTGGGAAAGTTTTGGTGCTATAAATTAAATATTTTAACTTTAGACGACTTAAACTTACTTTAGCTTTAGACAACTTAAAAAAGAGTACTTTTTCTTTGTAGAATTGATCGTTTCTATATACTGTCTACTTGTTTTAAGTATAACTCAACAAATAAAAAAAATATGTTTTAATTTACGTAAATAATTAGGTGAAACTAGCCGCCCTCTAGAGGAAACATCAATATAAATTTAAAATTCGTAATTCTCACACCGAAAAACATAAAATTCTTGAATATTAAATTTATAGAATTAAAACTTTTTCAATTATTAAAAAAATTTCGAATAAAATTTAAACTTTGAACGCCCTGTATCTCTTAAACCAGCCACATTGGCATAAGGCATGTTGAGCTCAATCGTAATATTTTGAATGTCTAGTATCTCCAGTTTAGCATTGGCCCATTCTTTCTAACTCACCCTGTATATCATTTACGTAAACATTTTTCCAAGTCAAGTGGCAACATAAAATGTCTGTCAACCATTAGTTCAATCATTGACAGACCCCACTATACTTTTATTTTTAATTTCTTGCATTTCCAGAGACTATTTGACTAAATCGTAGTTTTCTCTCTGAGGATGACAGCTTGGCTGTCGAAACGCTTTAGAGCAACCTTTGTTGTGTTTTTTAATTTTTCTTGGTTTCAGGGGACAAGTTTCAATTTTTGAAGATAACCAAGGACCAGTCCGTTCCATCAAAAATAAATCGTAGTAATTACGAATTTTTGATAATATTCTTTTTTTACAATAAAATTGCTTATAACTTTTTAACCAAAAAAGATACCAAATTTTTTTTTACAAAATTTGTTTAGAAAAATTAGTTCTTTTTAAATATATAGAAATACAGGTATGTTTCTGGAAAAAAAGTTTAATGACGTCATTACTTGGGTTTCCAAAGCTGAAAAGACATGTAAATTTGACTTAAAATGAACCTTATTTAATCCAATTCAAGAACCTTTTTTCTGATTTCCTATTTCGTTTTTCTTTATCTTATAATACAGCTGAGACATCGAATTTCGCTCACTCTGTACAACTGAACTAATTGCGCATGCGTCGGAATTTGAATTTCCCGCCTTTTTGTGCACCAGAACTCTCCTAGGGGTACTACTAAAATTGGACAATAAAAAAATTGTCTATTTTCAAATACATACGTTGTTCTACAATCAATTCAAATATTTATAGAACTGATTGTATTAATAACGTCTCAGGTAAAAATCATTCATTCGCAATTCGTAATGATTCAATGGCTAACACAATTATGGGAATCAACTCGAATCGCGCTAAAAAGTTCGATTTCAACAACAATTGCTGCATTGCTTGCCATTTAATAAACCTGTGCTAACTCCAAAAATATTCATCCAAATGAAATAATGTAAAAGACAAATTTGATCTGAATTCTATCCTTCGACTAAATTTTTATTTGGGAAAAATTAATACTATAACACGAAACTTGGATTTAGCGTCAACATTTTTATAAACCTCGATACACAGTGGTTTAAAAAGTATCCAAACCAATTTTTAGATTACATTACAAATTTACGCAAAAGACGAATGACTCCATTCTCATTTTGAGCGGTTTTCCACCCATTAACATTAATTTTTAGACACGACAGAACATACATTGCTGCAGACAATTTATTTTAGCGAGAATCGTCCTTCGGGCCAGTGGCGGCTCGTAGCTAAAACTAGAGGGGGTGCTGCGACGACGTTTGCGTTAAAATTGTGTAAAAGCAAATAAGTTACAAAAAATTAATAACATAAACCACCTCTGTTGCTTCTCAATAGAAATCTCAGCTTTAGGAAAATTTAAAAATGCAAAATTTCGAGGAAAAAATTGGAATTTTGTGATTAAATAACGAATTTTATCTGTTTTTTAGAAACTTTCCTAAGCTGGAAATATATATTTTTTAAAACCTAATGTTTTTTTTAATGTCAACTTTTTGAGAAAAATGTCGAATTAACACTGAAAATTAAAGAAATAGTAACAAAAATTTCTATTTTTAAAATTGTTCGAAATTTTGAAACAAATTTAAAAAAAAAACTTGCAGGTCAATTACAAATAAAATTTTAAAATGTGAATTTCAATTACAAAGGATTGACTTCAAGCTGAAATATTTGATCTTTGAAGTTTCCCTGGGAACTTAAAAATTACTAGAAACAATTTAAATTAGAACATTAAATTGTGAATTTTTTAAGATGTTGAGTATTTTTAATTGCGAAATTTCGACCTTTTCTGGAAATGTTGATTTATTTTTAAAAATGTCCTACTTCAAAAGTCGAACTTTTGAGAATATTTATGACAATTAATTTATTTTTAAAAATTGTTTTTCTTCATCGATTCCGACATTGCTATTTTTTTCAAAAATTTTATATCCAAAAAACAAATTTCAACTTTTTTTCTAGAAATGTTGTCTGCTTTTATCCAAATTTTAAGGTTAATCTTTAAATTTTAATCCATTTTTTATCGAAATTTGACGGACTTGACAATTCCAAGAATAAATTTAACAAATAAAAATAACAGATCTAGAAAAATTGGAAATTTCGATTCAGAATTTCTTCGGTTGTACAATGTAGTGGTAAGTTTTTTTTAGCGAAATATCAAATTGCAAAAAAAGTTGAAATTTAGAAGGTTCATTTTTTCTTGAAATTCAATATTTTTCTCAAAATTCAGAATTACTTTTTTTTAAATTTCTTCGTTTCTTTCCCAAATTGTTAACATTTTTAGAGAAATATCAGGGTTCTTTACCAAAAATTTTTTGTCAAAATTTCCACACACACACACATGAAAGCAATCAATAAACACGTACTTAATCGATTTAAAAAATGCTAACCCCAAGCGGGGTGAAAAAGGGTATTTAACTGAACATTGAAATTTAAAATTTTTTTTAGAAGGCAAAAATTGGGTTTTGAAAAACAATTTTGCTCGAACAAGGCAACATTTAAAAAGTCGACATTTTCGAAAAACTTTTTAAAAAAATGCGAAACAAGACGCATTTTTAATTCCTAAGGGGGTAACAAACGGTTTTATTAAATACTAAACAATGTCAGCACTTTCTTTTGTGAGCTAAAAATTAGGTTTTCTAAAACAATTTTGGCTCAACAAGACAACATTTTGAAATGTCGAAAGTTCCAAAAAAAATCGAAAATTTTAATAGTTAACATTTTAAAAAACTCTAAAATGTTTTAAAAAAGTCGAAATTTTTAAAAAATGTTCAAATTTTTAAATCAGGACGAAATTTGAAAAAAGGTCCAGATTTTCAAAAAAACGAAATTTTCAAAAAAATCTAAATTTTCAAACAAATCGAAACGTTCAAAAAAATGTTTCAAATAAAAGTCGAAATTTAAAGAAAAGCCGAAATTTCGAAAATAAGTCGTAACTTTCAAAAGTCAAAATTTCGAGAAAAGATCAAAATATTTTAAAAATAATTGAAGTTTTTAATAAAAAATGAAAATCATCAAAAATCAAAATTTTCCAAAAAATTTGGAAAATCGAAATTTTCCAAATTTTGGGAAAAAAACTTCACATCAGAACAGTCGAAATTAACAAAAAAAAATATCAAAATTCGAGAAAAATCAAATTTAAAATAAAAATCGAATTTTCAAAAAGGGCAAAATTTTGAAAGTTTCAACATTTAAAAAAGTTTACATTTTTCACAAAAAGTAAATATTTTAATAAAGCCGTAAGTTTTCAAGACAGTAAAATTTTTGGTAAATTTCAAAATTTTCACAAAAAGTTAAAATTGAGAGAACAAATCAAATTTTTGAAAAACGGTCGAATTTCAAAAAATAAATTGTAAAATACGGAAACTTTTGAGGTTGAATTTGCAAATAAAATTAAAATATGAGCCAAAATTCTCACAAAAAATCAAAATTTCTAGGAACATCCGAACGAAATTCTTAACAAAAGTGGAAGTTTTCAAATTTTTCAAAATCCTGGAAGAGGTCAAAATTTTGAAGGATTTCAATTTTCTTAGAAAGAAAATTGAAATTTCGAGAAATAATTTGAAATATCTGTACAAAAAAGTCGAAATTTTAGGAAAGTAATCCATCGCCTTTTACTTTTTTTCAGCAACATATCAAAATGCGGAAACAATGGAAAATTTTCCTAACATTTTTTCGTTTCTTTCCGAAATCTTGATATTTTTATAAAAATGTCAGAATTTTTTTCCAAAAGTTGTTAGACAAAATTACAAAATAAACTTTGAAATGTCAAAACGCCGTAAAAAAACCTAACATTTTTAAAAGCAAATTAGAGGAACATAAAAAATTGGGAGAAGTTGAAATTTCCAGAAAAAATTTTAAAACCAAATTTGCTGGAAAAGTATAAATTTCGAGAAAATTTATTTATATAATATATTTAGGAAAATAGAAACTTTCCAAAAAACTTTTCCAACAAAAAAATCAAAATATTAGAAAAAATTAAAAATATTTCCACGATACAGTGGAAATTGCGAAATCGGGTAAAAACTCGAAGATTTGGTATTATTTTTTTTCAGAGAAATATTAAAATGTGAGAAGAGTTGGATTTATATTGTTTCCTCAAATGTTCATTATTGTCTCAAAATTTTGACACTTAGAGAAATTTAACCTTTCTTTTTCAAAATTTCAATTCTTTCTCGAAATATTGATTTCTTTTTCAAAAGTTTTACAAAAATTAGTTTTTGAAAATGCGTTTTTCATCAAAATTAAAAATAAAATAGATTTTAGATGATCCTAACAAGAAAGAAAGATAAGGTTTCTATAAAAGAAATCAGAGAAAATTTAAAATTTCAATAAAAAAGTTTTCAATGAAAAGTCTTTAAAAAAGACCCAACATTCTGAAAAAAAATTTGAAAGCGGAATTGGGGGTGCTGCAGTTCCTCAGTGCATATACGCGAGCCGCCACTGCTTCGGGCGATCATCGATTTCTTATAGCTTCACTAGATTCGAGAAACCAAATAGTCTTTTCATTTGCCAGTGTGCAACTGATGCCTGAAGTTGCCCATTGTTTTCTTGATTTCAATACAGGGGCCATCCTCCTGAAAGATAATTGCGACTTCAGAAACAGCTTGACAGGAATTCAATATCTGATGTTATATTTATGCCATACGGTTCGATGACTTCACAGGCCCATCTATTTAAAGGACATTAAAGCCTTTGAGTCGTTTCTATTCTCTGAAATAGCAACCCATTGATCTGCCGTCCACTTAAGATAATTTATTATTTCAGTGGGATTACTAATGACGCCCGAAAGTCTAACAGGCAATTTATAACAAAGAATTGATGAATACGTTAAAAGTGGTAGAAATGGGAAATATTACCCAATCGTCGCTCTAAATATAAAATTGATCTAACGTAATTCTTATTCCAAGATCGGCATTTGAAAAAAAAAATTCCAGCAGTTCGCTCGCGTAACAAAACTTTTTTAATAGCCTGCCCTCGAAGCAATTTTGTTCAATTGAAGCCGAAAAAAAATCAACTGCTGTGTGGCAAAGATAAATTCGCACATCGTCGTTCCAATTTATAGGTCAACCGAAAAGAATTTAATTTCAGCTGGGACATATTTTCACTTTTGTCGAAGTTTTCTTTCACAGTTTAAACTCGCTTAAGTAATTGCTACGCTATAAATGGATTTAAATTGCTATTCGAAAATACTCCCCTGTTCAAATAATAAGATCCGTTACTTAAGGGAAAGCTAAGTAATCCAATTTGCATAGGTGCGAACTTGCTTCTGTTGAGATCTTGGAGGAATTATTCGACAAAATACTCCCGAATGCAGTTTGCGCTAGAATACATAATAAAGATTTTGTTATTCAAATTGCTTTACGATTAAGACTTAGAAATTATGTGGGAGCTTTTCAGCAGTTGAGGTAATTTAAATTCAAAATGATATTAAATTAAATTGTGCAACAGCACAATGTTTATTTAAAAGAAGTACTTAAACCATCTCCTTTAGTTCCTATGTAGATTCTGTTACATACCGAGGGTAACGACTGTATACGAGGGTAAATCAAATATAAACCAGAATTTGTTTTTAAAAATGTATTGGTACAAGATACACATATTAAGTTATTAACTATTTTTCTACATAATCTCTTGGCATCTAAAATTTGAGTTGTCTTAATTACTTGGTTTTTTATTATATAATCAATGACTGATTTTTAGCTTCTGATGTCGTAAAATGTGAATTTGTGTGGAAAAAGAAATGTGGATATTTTCAAAGTATCTCCAGCTTATCGTTGGCCCATTCTTTCTGACTCACCCGGTGTAGATATTCAAAAAAAAAATTCCAATTTTCAAAAAAAAATCAGAATATTAAAAAAACGAAATAATTTCGAATTATACGTCAAAAAACCAAAGTTAAAAAACATTAAAATTTGGAAAAAAATTAAAATTTTCTAAATATCTGCTTTTTTGAACCAAGAGGAAATTTGGAACAAAAAGCAAAGATGTTCAAATAAATTGACACAAGAAAAAGTTGACTGCTTTAAAAATAAACAAATTTCAAAAAGAGTCGTTATTCTCAAAAAAATGTTGTTTCATCCCCCCGCAGAAAGAAAATAAAATATAGATTCTTTTTTTTTGGTGGAATGGACTAATCCTTTCTTATCTTCAAATATTGAAATACAAATCTTGTCCCCTGAAACCAAGAAAGAATTAAAAAACACAACAAAGGTTGCTCTAACGCGTTTCTAAAATGTAAAAACATTTTGATTTAGTTTTATTCCATTTATTATTATTAGTGTTATAAGAAATATGGCATCGATAAAAAAAAAACTTGGCCAAAATACTGCTGCCAAAACGATTCAAGAACTTGAAGTATTGTGGTCTAAGCCACGGGTCAGCAAACCGCGGCTCGCGAGCCGCATGCGGGTCTTTAAAAGATAATTAAATTCCCCTAAAAAAATAAAAAAATAAAAATTAGAGTGGATAGACACGCAAAAATTAAGTACTTATTAAACAAGTGACCTACAGAGATCGAAAATTTCAAAAATACTTTCCTAGATATTTTCACATTTGATTAAAATTTGACAAAAAAGTTATGATTTCAAAAATTATTTTTTTTTAATTTTTGATTGATTTGTATTAACATTTTGAAAAAACACAAGAATTTTGAAATTTCTAGAAAAAGACCAATTCGGAAAGTCAAAATATCTAAGACAAATTTTTTTTTTCGTGATTTTACATTTTATTTGTAGTTGTTTTGTTCGTAGTTTTTCAGAGAAGAAGAAAATAAAAAATATGCAATGTTTCAGAGAAAGTTAAATTTTGAGAATAAATTGAAATTTCGAGAAAAAGACGAATTAAAAAAAAACTCTGAATTTTCAGATGAATCGAATTTTGAAAAAATTGGTGAAATAATCTTGAAAGAAAAGACAATGTCCATAAAAGTTCCAGTTTCGAGAAGAAAATTAAATGTTAAAAGGAGGTCAAAATTTCCCAAAGAAAGTCTTTAAGAAACAAAATCAAATTCTTAGATTTGAAAACAGATAAATTTAAAAAGTAAATTTTCTACAACCTTAAAATTTCATAAAAAAAAGATGAATTACTTTTGTGAAAAAAAATTAATTTACATAAACAGCAAATATCAAAGTTCGAAATAAAAGCTGAAATTTCAAGAAAAAGATGAATTTCGAGAAAAAGGGAGAGATTTCGAAAAAATTGAGGAGAAGAGACTTCGAAAAAATTGAGAAAAAGGAAGAGATTTCGAAAAAATTAAGAAAAAGTAAAATATTTCAAAAAAGTCGAATTTATCAAAAGTTCTCAAAAAAAGGTAAAATTATAGAAAAAAAAACGTCGGATTTTGACAATAGATTGAAACCCAGAACAAATTAAAAACCTAAATTTTTAGACAAATTTGAATTGTTTCAAAAACTGTAAAATATCAAAAAGAGAAATTGTAAAAATAAACTGGAAGTTTAAAAAATAATATCGAACATTAAAAAAGTCAAGATTTTTCAATAAAGAAGAACAAAGTCAAATTTCAGGAAAAATTATAAGGAAAGCTCAAAATTTCGACAAAATATTTGTAATTTTTCAGAGAAATTTAAATTTTGAGAAGAAATTTGAAATTTCGAGAACAAGACGATTAAAAAAAATCCAAATTTTCTGATAAATTCGAATTTTAAGAAAATTGCTAAAATAATTTCGAAAGAAAGAGCGAATGTCGATAAAACTTCCAGTTTCGAAAAAGGTATCGAATTTTAAAAGAAGGTTAAAATTTCCCAGAAAAAGTCGAATTTTAAGAAAAAAATCAAATTTTGAGATTTAAAAATAGATGAATTTCGTTCGAAATAAATGCTGAAATTTGCAGAAAAGGCTTAATTTTGATAAAAAAAGATTTCGAAAAAAAAAGAATTCGTCAAAAGTTCTCAAAAAACTAATTTTTACAATAGATTGAAATTCGTAGAACGAATTTAAAAATCTGACATGCTTAGACAAATTTAAATTTTGTAAAAAATTGTAAAATTTCAAAAAGGGAAGTTGTAATAAATTAAAAGAAAAAATTGTCGAATTTTTTCAGAAGTCGAAGTTTTTCAGAGAAGAAGAAAATAACAAATATGCAACGTTTCAGGGAAAGTTAAATTTTGAGAATAAATTGAAATTTCGAGAACAATACGAATTAAAAAAAAACTTTAAATCGAATTTTGAGAAAATTGGTGAAATAATTTCGAAAGAAAAGAAAATGTCCATAAAACTTTAAGTTTCCAGAAAAGTTTAAAATTTTAAAAGAAGGTCAAAATTTCCCAAAGAAAGTCTTTAAGAAACAAAATCAAATTCTGAGATTTGAAAACAGATGAATTTAAAAAGTAAATTTTCTACAACCTTAAAATTTCGTGAAAAAAAAATTAATTACATTTGTAAAAAAAATTAATTTACAGAAACAGCAAATATCAAAGTTCGAAATAAAAGCTGAAATTTCAAAAAAAAAAAGCTGAATTTCGAGAAAAAGGGAGAGATTTCGAAAAACTTGGGGAAAAGAAGGAGACTTCGAAAAAATTGAGAAAAAGGAAGAGATTTCGAAAAAATTAAGAAAAAGTATAATATTTCGAAAAAGTTAAATTTATCAAAAGTTCTCGAAAAAAGGTAAAATTATAAAAAAAAACGTCGGATTTTGACAATAGATTGAGACTCGGAACAAATTAAAAACCTAAATTTTTAGACAAATTGAAACTGTTTTAAAAACTGTAAAATATCAACAAGAGAAATTGTAAAAATAAACTGGAAGTTTAAAAAAAATTGTCGAACATTAAAAAAAACGAAGTTTTTCAATAAAGAAGAAGAAAGTCAAATTTCAGGAAAAATTGTAAGGAAAGCTCAAAATTTCGACAAAAAATTTGTAATTTTCCAGAGAGATTTAAATTTTGAGAAGAAATTTGAAATTTCGAGAACAAGACGATTTTTAAAAAGTTCAAATTTTCTGATAAATTCAAATTTTGAAAAAATTGCCAATATAATTTCGAAAGAAAAGCGAATATCGATAAAACTTTCATTTTCGAAAAAAGTATTGATTTTAAAAGAAGGTTAAAATTTCCCAGAAAAAGTCAAATTTTAAGAAAAAATCAAATTTTGAGATTTAAAAATAGATGAATTTCGTTCGAAATAAACGCTGAAATTTGCAGAAAAGGCTTAACGAATTTAATAATCTGACATGCTTAGACAAATTTAAATTTTGTGAAAAATTGTAAAATTTCAAAAAGAACAATGGTAATAAATTAAAAGTTTTAAAAAATTGTCGAACTTTTTCAGAAGTCGAAGTTTTTCAAAGAAGAAATTTTGGTGATGGAACAGACTGGTCCTTGGTTATCTTGAAAAATTGGAATGAAGAACTTTTCCCCTGAAACCAAGAAAGATTAAAAACACACCAAAGGTGTGTGTAAGGTGGTGTACGTATGGCGTATGATGTACGTACGTATGATGTACGTATAGTGTACGTATGATGTACGTATGATGTACGTACGTATGATGTACGTATGATGTACGTACGATGAACGCATGATGTACGTATGACGTACGTATGATGTACGTGATAACGTACGTATAATGTACGTATGATGTACGTACGTAAAGACTGGGGTGCGGGGTCCGGGGTTCGACGTCCGGGGACCAAAGGCCGGCGACAGGGGTGCGGAGTCCGGCATGTGGGGTCCGAGGTCCAAGGACCGGGATCCGAAAACCAGGGTTTGGGACAGAAGACCGGGGTATTTTGTCCGGGGACCGAATACGGGGTTCGGGGACCTTAGTTCGGGGTCTGGGGACCGTGGTCCGGGGACCGGAGTCCAGGGACAGTGGTCCGGGTTGCGGAAACCGGGGTTCGGAAACCAAGGTTCGGAATCCGGGGTCCAGGGTCCGAAGTGCGGGGACTTGGGTGCGGAGGCAGGGGTCCGGGGAGCAAAGACCGGGGTCCGAAAACCAAGGTCCGAAGACCGGGGTCCATAGTCCGGGTACCGGAGGTCAAGGGTTTGCGAACCGTGGTACGGAGACCGCAGACCAAGTTCCGGCTACCGCAGTTTGGAGATTGGGGTCCAGGGTTTGGGGTCCGGGGTCCGGGGTCCGGGAACTGGGGTGCGGGGTCCGGAGTCCGAGGTCCGGGAACCGAAGTCCAGGGACCGAAGTCTAAGGCACCGATGTTCGGAAACCGGGGACCGGAGTGCTAGGACCGATGTGCGGGGTCCGGCGTTCAATGTTCCGAGGTCCAAGGACCGGGGTCCCGAAACCGGGCTCCGGGGACGGGGGTGTGGGAACCAGGGTGCGGGCACCGAGAACCGGGGTGCGGGCATCGGGGTCCAAAGATTAGTGTCCAAAGACCGGGGACCGAGGAGCGAAGTTCATGGTCCGAGTACCAAGGTCCGGGGTCCGGGGTTTGAAGACTGTTTTTTGGAGAGTGCGGACGGAGGTCCGAGAATCGTGAACCAGGGTCCGGGGACCAGGAACCGGTGTGCGGGGACCGGGGTTCTGGGATCGGAGTCCGGGGACCAAAGGCCAGGGACCGAAATCCGGGGACCGATATCCGGAAACCAGGGACCGGGGTGCTGGGACCGGGGTGTGAGGCCTGGCGTTTGATGTCTGAGGTTCGGGGACCGGGGTCCGGAAACCAGGGTCCGGGGTCCGAAGACTGGGGTATATGGACCAGGATCCGGAGTCTAAGGTTCGAAGACCGTGGTCCTAAGTCCGGAAACCGTGGTTTGGGGTCCGTGGATCGTGGTTTGAGGTCCGGAAACCGGGGTCTTGTATGGCGTACGTATGATGTACGTATAATGTACGTACGATGTACTTATGGTGTACGTACGTAAGATGTACGTATGGTGTACCGTGTACGTATGGCGTACGTATGGTGTACGTATTATGTACGAATTATGTACGAATGATATACGAATGATGTATGTACGTACGTATGATGTACGTATGGTGTACGTATGACGTACGTATGATGTACGTACGATGTACGTACGTATGATGTACTTATGGTGTACGTAGGTAAGATGTACGTATGGTGTACCGTGTACGTATGGCGTACGTATGGTGTACGTATTATGTACGAATGATGTACGAATGATATACGAATGATGTATGTACGTACGTATGTATGATGTACGTATGGTGTACGTATGACGTACGTATGATGTACGTATGATGTACGTACGATGAACGCATGATGTGCGTATGACGTACGTATGATGTACGTATAACGTACGTATAATGTACGTATGATGTACGTACGTACGCATGATGTACGTACGTGAAGACTGGAGTGCGAAGTTCGGGGTTCGACGTCCGGGGACCAAAGGCCGAAGACCGGGGTGCGGAGTCCGGCATGTGGGGTCCAAGGTCCAAGGACCGGGGTCCGGAAACCAGGGTTTGGGACAAAAGACCGGGGTATTTTGTCCGGGGACCGGGTACGGAGTTTGGGGATTTTAGTTTGGGGTCTGGGGACCGTGGTCCGGGGACCGAAGTCCAAGGACCGTGGTCCGGGGTGCGAAAACCGGGGTTCGGGAACCAAGGTTCGGAATCCGGGGTCCAGGGTCCAAAGTGCGGAGACTTGGGTGCGGAGGCAGAGGTCCGAAAAGCGAAGACCGGGGTCCAAAAACTAAGGTCCGAAGGCCAAGGTCCATGGTCCAGGTACCAAGAATCAAGGGTTTGAAAACCGTGGTCCAGAGACCGCGGACCAAGTTCCGGGGTCCGCAGTTTGGAGATTGGGGTCCAGGGTTCGGGGTCCAGGGTCCGGAAACTAAAATGCGGGGTCCGGAGTCCGAGGTACGGCAACCGAAGTCCAGGGACCGAAGTCTGGGCACCGATATCTGGAAACCAGGGACCGGGGTGCTGGGACCGATGTGCGGGGTCCGGCGTTCAATGTCCGAGGTCCAAGAACCGGGGTCCGGAAACCAGGCTCCGGGGACCGTGGCCCGGATTCCGCTAACATGGGTCCGGATTCCGCTGACCGGGGTGCAGGGACCGGGGTGGGGAGACCGGAATGTGGGAACCGGGGTGCGGGCACCGAGAACCGGGATGCGGGCATCGGGGTCCAAAGTTTAGTGTCCGGAGACCGGGGACCGAGGAGCGAAGTTCATGATACGAGTACCACGGTCCTGGGTCCAGGGTTTGGAGACTGTTTTTTAAAGAGTGCGGACGGAGGTCCAAGAATCGTGAACCGGGGTCCGGGGACCAGGAATCGGTGTGCGATTACCAGGGTTCTGGTATCGGGGTCCGAGGACCAAGGGCCAGGGACCGAAGTCCGGGGACCGATATCCGGAAACCGGGGACCGGGGTGCTGGGACCGGGGTGTGGGGCCCGACGTTTAATGTCTGAGGTTCGGGGACCAGGGTCCAGAAACCAGGGTCTGGGGTCCGAAGACCGGGGTATATGGACCAGGATCCGAAGTCTGAGGTTCGAAGACCGTAGTCCTAAGTCCGGGAACCGTGGTTTGGGGTCCGTGGACCGTGGTTTGGGGTCCGGGATGGTGTACGTACGTAAGATGTACAAATGGTGTACCGTGTACGTATGATGTACGCATGGTGTACGTATGACGTACGTATGATGTACGTATGATGTACGTACGTATGATGTACGTACGATGAACGCATGATGTACGTATGACGTACGTATAATGTACGTATGATGTATGTACGTACGTATGATGTACCTACGTAAAGACTGGGGTGCGAAGTCCAATGTCCGACGTCCGGGGACCAAAGGCCGGCAACCGGGGTGCGGAGTCCGGCATGTTGGGCCCGAGGTACAAGGACCTGGGTCCGGAAATTAGGGTTTGGGACAGAAGACCGGGGTATTTTGTCCGGGGACCAGAGTTCAAGCAAGGACCGTCGTCCGTGGTGCGGGAACCGGGGCTCGGTAACCGGGGTTCGGAATCCGGGGTCCGGGGTCCAAAGTGCGGGATCTTGAGTGCGGGCACGAATGATATACGAATGATGTACGTACGTACATATGATGTACGTATGGTGTACGTATGATGTACGCATGGTGTATGTATGACGTAGTGTGATGTACGTATGATGTACGTACGTATGATGTACGTATGATGTACGTACGATGAACGCATAATGTACGTATGACGTACGTGTAATGTACGTATGATGTATGTACGTATGATGTACCTACGTAAAGACTGGGGTGCGGGGTCCAATATCCGACGTCCGGGGACCAAAGGCCGGCAACCGGGGTGCGGAGTCAGGCATGTGGGGTCCGAAGTACAAGGACCTGGGTCCGGAAACCAGGGTTTGGGAGAGAAGACCGGGTTATTTTGTCCGGGGACCGGGTACGGGGTTCGGGGATCTTAGTTCGGGGTCTGGGGACCGTGGTCCGGGGACCGGAGTCCAAGGACCGTGGTCTGGGGTGCGGGAACCGGGGTCCGGGGTTCGGAGTGCGGGGTCTTGGGTGCAGGCACAGGGGTCGGGGAAGCGAAGACCTGGGTTTAAAAACCAAGGTCCGAATACGCGTACGTATGGTATACGGACGATGTACGAATGATGTACGTATGATGTACGTACGTACGTACGTGTGGTGTACGTATGATATACGTATGGTGCACATATGATGTACGATGATGTACGTACGTAGGTATGATGTGCGTACGATATGTACGTATGATGTACGTACGTACGTATAATGTACGTACGTACGTATGATGTACGTATGATGTACGTATGACGTACGTATGACGTACGTATAACGTACGTATAATGTACGTATGATGTACGTACGTACGTATGATGTACGTACGTAAAGACCGGGGTGCGGGGTCCAGGGTTCGACGTCCGAGGACCAAAGGCCGGCAACCGGGGTGCGGAGTCCGGCATGTGGGGTCCGAGGTCCAAGGACCGGGGTTCGGAAACCAGGGTTTGGGACAGAAGACCGAGGTATTTTGGGACCGGGTATGGGGTTCGGGGACCTTAGTTCAGGGTCTGGGGACCGTGGTCCGGGGACCGGAGTCCAAGGACCGTAATCCGGGGTGCGGAAACCAAAGTTCGTAAACCGGGGTTTGGAATCCAGGGTCCTGGGTCCAAAGTTCGGGGACTTGGGTGCGAAAGCAGGGATCCGGGAAGCGAAGACCGGGGTCCGAAAATTAAGGTCCAAGGACCGGGGTCCATGGTCCGGGTACCGGGGGTGTAGGAACCGTAGTCCGGAGACCGCGGACCAAGTTCCGGGGACCGCAGTTTGGAGAATGGGGTCCGGGGTTTGGGGTCCGGGGTCCGTTAACTGGGGTGCGGGGTCTGGAGTCTGAGGTCCGAGAATTAAAGTCCAAAGACCGAAGTCTGGGCACCGACGTCCGGAAACCGGGGACCGGGGTGCTGGGACCGATGTGCGGGGTTCGGCGTTTAATATCCGAGGTCTAAGGACCAGGGTCCGGAAACCAGGCTTTGGGGACCGGGGCCCGGATTCCGCTGACGGGGGTCCAGATTTCGCTGACCGGGGTGCAGGGACCGGAGTGTGGGGATTGGGGTGTGGGAACCGGGGTGCGGGCACCGAGAACCGGGGTGCAGACACCGGGGTCCAAAGTTTAGTGTCCGGAGACCGGGGACCGAGGAGCGAAGATTATGGTCCAAGTACCAAAGTCCGGGGTCCGGGGTTTGAAGACTGTTTTTGGGAAAATGCGGACGGAGGTCCGAGAATCGTGAACCGGGGTCCAAGAACCAGGGACCGGTGTGCGGGGACCGGAGTTCTAAAATCGGGGTCCGAGGGTCCGTGGACCGTGGTTTGGGGTCCGGGGACCAGGGTCTTGTATGGCGTACGTATGATGTACGTATGATGTACGTACGATGTACGTATGGTGTACCGTGTACGTATGGCGTACGTATGGTGTACGTATTATGTACGAATGATGTACGAATGATATACGAATGATGTTTGTACGTACGTATGATGTACGTATGGTGTACGTATGATGTACGCATGGTGTACGTATGACGTACGTATGATGTACGTATGATGTACGTACGTATGATGTACGTATGATGTACGTACGATGAACGCATGATGTACGTATGACGTACGTATGATGTACGTATAACGTACGTATAATGTACATATGATGTACGTACGTATGATGTACGAACGTAAGGACTAAGGTGTGGGGTCCGGGGTTTGACGTCCGGGGACCAAAAGCCGGCAACCGGGGTGCGGAGTCCGGCATGTGGGGTCCAAGGTCCAAGGACCGGGGTCCGGAAACCAGGGTTTGGGACAGAAGACCGGGGTATTTTGTCCGGGGGCCGGGTACGAGATTTGGGGACCTTAGTTCGGGGTCTGGGGACCGTGGTCCGGGGACCGGAGTCCAAGGACCGTGGTCTGGGGTGCGGGAACCGAAGCTCGGAAACCGGGGTTTGGAATCCGGGGTCCGGGGTTCGGAGTGCGGGGTCTTGGGTGCGGGCACAGGGGTCGGGGGAGCGAAGACCGGGGTTTGAAAACCAAGGTCCGAATACGAGTACGTATGATATACGTACATACGTACGTACGTGTGGTGTACGTATGATATACGTATGGTGCACGTATGATGTACGTGCGGGGTCCGGGATTCGACGTCCGGGGACCAAAGGCCGGCAATTGAGGTGCGGAGTCCGGCATGTGGAATCTGAGATCCAAGGACCTCGGCCCCCGGTCTCCGGATTTCGATCCATGGTTTCCGGTCTTCATACCTCAAAGTTAGGTCCCCGAACCTTGGTCCCGGACAACGGTCACCGGTCCCTGGAGCCTGGTCTCCAGATTTCTGTCACTGGACCCCGGACCCCGTCCCCGGTCTTCGGTTCTTGGACTTTGATTCCTGGTTCTCGGACACTGGTCCGTGGTCCCTGGACCTTAGTCCCCGGACCCCAAACTCCAGTCCTCGGTCTTTGGACTGCGGTCCTGGGACAAGGTACCGTGGATCTAGGAATATGGACCGGGGACCAAAGTCTAAGGATTGGGTTCGGGTACCACTGATCGGGCTCCAAGGACCAGTATCCAAGGTCCATGAATCGGGACCATGGATCGGGGTCCGAAGAAGGGGGACCGAGGTCCAGGGATCAGTGAACGGGGACCGGGGACCGGGCTCCGGGCTCCGGGCACCGGTGACCGAAGGCTTAGGTCTGGGGACCTGGATTTCGTGGACCGGGGTCCAAGGTCCGGGGACCGGGGACCGTGGATCGGGGTAAGGAGACCAAATACAAAGGTCCGGGGACCAAAAATTGGGAAACGTGGGGACCATGGACCGTATTCCGGGGATCATGGTGCAAAGACTTGGGTGCGGAGATAAGGGGTCGGGGACCGGTCGTACATCCGTATATTATACGTAAATCGTACGTACATAAGTACGTACATCATACGTACGTTTTTTTCAAAACATGGACTTTTTGTACAAAATTACTCAGAGGTTTCAATCATTTACATCATGTAAATTATACGTATATCATACGTAAACCATACGTACGCCATACGTACAGGGTACACCATACGTACATCTTATGTACGTACACCATAAGTACATCGTACGTACATTATACCTATGTCATACGTACACCATACGTACGTCATACGTACACCATACGTACATACGTATGATACGTATGATGTATGTATGAAGTACATAATCATCATACGTACATCATACGTACACGGTACACCAAACGTACATCGTACGTACATCATATGTACGTCATACGTGCATCATGCATACATCGTACGTACACCAAACTTACGTACGTTATCATACGTACATCATACGTAGGTCATATGTACATTATGCGTTCATCGTACGTACATTAAACGTACATCATACGTACGTACGTACATCATACCTACGTACGTACATCATACGTACGTATCGTACGCACATCATATGTACGTGCATCATACCTACGTACGTACATTATCGTACATCATACGTGCACCATACGTATATCATACGTACACCACACGTACGTACGTACATCATACGTACATCATTCGTATATCGTACGTATATAATACGTACGCGTATTCGGACCGTGGTTTTTAAACCCCGGTCTCCGCTCCCCCGACCCCTGTGCCCGCACCCAAGACCCCGCACTCCGAACCCCGGACCCCGGATTCCGAACCCCGGTTTCCGAGCCCCGGTTCCCGCACCCCGGACCACGGTCCTTGGACTCCGGTCCCCGAACCACGGTCCCCAAACCTCGAACAAAGGTCCCCGAACCCCGTACCCGGTCTCCTGACAAAATACCCCGGTTTTCTGTTTCAAACCCTGGTTTCCGGACCCAGGTCCTTGTACCTCGGACCCCACATGCAAAACTCTGCACCCCGGTTGCCGGCCTTTGGTCCCTGAACGTCGGACATTGGACCCCGCACCCCAGTCTATACGTAGGTAAATCATACGTACATACATACATCATACGTACATTATACGTACGTCATACGTACATCATGCGTTCATCGTACGTACATCATACGTCCATCATACGTACGTACATCATACGTACATCATACGTACGTCATATGTTCACCATGCTTACATCATACGTACACGGTACACCATACGTACATCTTACGTACGTACACCATTAGTACATCGTACGTACATCTTACGTACGTACACCATTAGTACATCGTACGTACATCATACGTACGCCATACAAGACCCTGGTCCCCGGACCCCAAACCACGGTCCACGGACCCCAAACCACGGTTCTTGAACTTAAGACCACGGTCTTCGAACCTCAGACTCCGGATCCTGGTCCATATACCCCGGTCTTCGGACCCCGGACCCTGGTTTTCGGACCCCGGTCCTCGAACCTCACACATCAAACGCCGGGCCTCACACCCCGGTCCCTGGTTTCCGAATATCGGTCTCCGGACTTCGGTCCTTGGCCTTTGGTCCTTGAACCCCGATCATAGAACTTCGGTCCCCGCACACCGGTTTCAGGTCCCCGGACCCCGGTTTACGATTCTTGGACCTTTGTCCGCACTCTCCAAATAACAGTCTCCAAACCCCGGACCTTGGTACTCGGACCATAAACTTTGCTCCTCGGTCCACGGTCTCCGGACACTAAATTTTGGACCCCGGTGCCCGCACCCCGGTTCTCGGTGCCCGCACCCCGGTCCCCACACCCCGGTCCCTGCACACCGGTCAGCGGAATTTGG
Organism: Dastarcus helophoroides; assembly: GCA_028583605.1. Lineage (NCBI taxonomy): Eukaryota > Metazoa > Arthropoda > Insecta > Coleoptera > Bothrideridae > Dastarcus > Dastarcus helophoroides. The sequence continues at coordinate 18,905,878 of CM053332.1, forward strand.
ACCCCCGTCAGCGGAATCCAAGCCCCGGTCCCCGGAGCCTGGTTTTCGGACCCCGGTTCTTGGACCTCGGACATTGAACGCCGGACCCCGCACATCGGTCCCAGCACCCCGGTCTTCGGTTTCCGGTCATCAATGCTCAGACTTCGGTCCCTGGACTTTGGTTCTCGGACCTCAAACTCCAAACCCCGCACCTTAGTTCCCGGACCCTAAACCCTAAACCCTGGACCCCAATCTCCAAACTCCGGAACTTGGTCCGCGGTCTCCGAACCACGGTTTCCAAACCATCGACCCCCGGTACCCGTACCATGGACCCCGGTCTTTGGACCTTGGTTTTCGGACCCCGGTCTTCGCTACCCGGACCCCTGCCACCACACCCAAGTCCCCGCACTTTGGATTCAGGACCCCGGATTCCGAACCCCCGTTTTCCAACCCCGGTGTTCGCACCCCGCATCACGGTCCTTGAACTCCGGTCCCCGGACCACGGTCCTTAGACCCCGAACTAAGGTCCCCAAACCCCGTACCCGGTACCTGGACAAAGTACCCCGGTCAGAAGACCGGGGTACTTTGGACAGAAGAACAGAAGTCCCAAACCCTGGTTTCCGGACCCCGGTCCTTGGACCTCGGACCCCACATGCCGGACCTTGCATTCCGATTGCCGGCCTTTGGTCCCCGGACGTCAAACCCCGGACCCCGGACCCCGGTCTTTACGTACGTACATCATACGTACATTATACATACGTTATACGTACATCATACGTACGTCATACGTACATCATGCGTTCATCGTACGTACATCATACGTACATCATACGTACGTCATACGTGCACCATACGTACATCATACGTTTGTACGTACATCATTCGTATATCATTCGTACATCATTTGTACATAATACGTACACCATACGTACGCCATACGTACACGGTACACCAAACGTACATCTTACGTACGTACACCATAAGTACATCGTACGTACGTCATACGTACATCATACGTACATCATACGTACGCCATACAAGACCCCGGTCCCCGGACCCCAAACCACGGTCCACGGACCCCAAACCACGGTTCCCGGATTTAGGACCACGGTCTTCGAACCTCAGACTCCGGATCCTGGTCCATATACCCCGGTCTTCGGACCCCGGACCCTGGTTTCCGGACCCTTGTCCCCGAACCTTAGACATCAAACGTCGAACCCCACACCCCGGTCCCAGCACCCCGGTCCCTGGTTTCCGGATATCGGTCCTTGGACTTCGGTCCCTGGCCTTTGGTCCTCGGACCCCGATCCCAGAACCCCGGTCCCCGCACACCAGTTCCTGGTCCCCGAACCCCGGTTCACGGTTCTCGGACCTCCGTCCGCACTCTCCAAAAAACAGTCTCTTAACCCCGGACCCAGGACCTTGGTACTCGGACCATGAACTTCGCTCCTCGGTCCCCGGTCTCCCTGCACCCCGGTCAGCGGAATCCGGACCCATGTCAGCAAAATCCGGGCCCCGATCCCCGGAGCCTGGTTTTCGGACCCCGGTCCTTGGACCTCGGACATTGAACGCCGGACCCCGCACATCGGTCCCAGCACCCCGGTCCCTGGTTTTCAGACATCGGTGCCCAGACTTCGGTCCCTGGACTTTGGTTCCCGCACCTCGGACTCCGGACCCCGCATTTTAGTTCCCGGACCCCGGACCCCGAACCCTGGACCACAATCTTTAAACTGCAGACCCCGGAACTTGGTCCGCAGTCTCCGGACCACGGTTTCCATACCCCCAATTCTTGGTACCCGGACCATGGACCTCGATCTTCGGACTTTAGTTTTCGGACCCCAGTTTTTGCTCCCCGGACCTCTACCTCCGCACCCAAGTCCCTGCACTTTAGACCCTGGACCCCGGATTCCAAACTCCGGTTTCCGAACCCCGGTTTTCGCACCCCGGACCACGATCCTTGGGCTCCGGTCCCCGGACCACGGTCCCTAGACCCCAAACTAAAATCCCCGAACCCCGTACCCAGTCCCCAGACAAAATACTTCGGTCTTCTGTCCCAAACCCTGGTTTCCGGATTCCGGTCCTTGGACCTTGGACCCCACATGCCGGACTCCGCACCCCGGCCGCCAGCCTTTGGTCCCCGGACGTCAAATTCCGGACTTTGCACCCCAGTCTTTACGTACGTACATCATATGTACGTACGTACATCATACGTACATTATACGTACGTTATACGTACATCATACGTACGTCATACGTACATCATGCGTTCATCGTACGTACATCATACGTACATCATACGTACGTACATCATACGTACATCATACGTACGTCATACGTACACCATACGTACATCATTCGTACATAATACGTACACCATACGTACGCCATACGTACACGGTACACCATTCGTACATCTTACGTACGTGCACCATAAGTACATCATACGTACGTACATCATACGTACATCATACGTACGTCATACGTACACCATACGTACATCATACGTACGTACATACATCATTCGTATATCATTCGTACATCATTCGTACATAATACGTACACCATACGTACGTCATACGTACACGGTACACCATACGTACATCTTACGTACGTACACCATAAGTACATCGTACGTACATCATACGTACATCATACGTACGCCATACAAGATCCCGGTCCCCGGACCCCAAACCACGGTTTACGGACCCCAAACCACGGTTCCCGGACTTAGGACCACGGTCTTCGAACCTCAGACTCCGGATCCTGGTCCATATACCCCGGTCTTCGGACCCCGGACCCTAGGTTCCGGACCCTGGTCCTTGGACCTCGGACCTTACATGCCGGACTCCGCACCCCGGTTGCCGGCCTTTGGTCCCCGGACGTCGAACCTTGGACCCCGCACTCCAGTCTTTACGTACGTACATCATACGTACGCACGTACATCATACGTACATTATACGTACGTTATACGTACATCATACGTACGTCATACGTACATCATGCGTTCATCGTACGTACATCATACGTACATCATACCTACGTACATCATACGTACATTATACGTTTGTCATACGTACACCATGCGTACATCATACGTACATTATACGTACATCATACGTACGTACGTACATCATTCGTATATCATTCGTACATCATTCGTACATAATACGTACACCATACGTACGCCATACGTACACGGTACACCATACGCACATCTTACGTACGTACACCATAAGTACATCGTACGTACATCATACGTACATTATTCGTACGCCATACAAGACCCCGGTTTCCGAACCCCAAAATACGGTCCACGGACCCCAAACCACGGTTTCCGGACTTAGGACCACGGTCTTCGAACCTCAGACTCCGGATCCTCGTCCATATACCCCGGTCTTCGGACCCCGGACCCTGGTTTCCGGACCCCGGTCCCCGAACCTCAGACATCAAACGCCGGGCCTCACACCCCGGTGGCAGCACCCCGGTCCCTGGTTTCCGGATATCGGTCCCCGGACTTCGGTCCCTGGCCTTTGGTCCTCGGACTCCGATCCCAGAACCCCGGTCCCCGCACACCGGTTCCTGGTCCCCGGACCCCGGTTCACGATTCTCGGACCTCCGTCCGCACTCTTTAAAAAACAGTCTTCAAACCCCGGACCCCGGACCTTGGTACTCGGACCATGAACTTCGCTTCTCGGTCCCCGGTCTCCGGACACTAAACTTTGGACCCCGATGCCCGCACCCCGGTTCTCGGTGCCCGCACCCTGGTTCCCACACCCCCGTCCCCGGAGCCCGGTTTCGGGACCCCGGTCCTTGGACCTCGGACATTGAACGCCGGACCCCGCACATCGGTCTTAGCACCCCGGTCCCCGGTTTCCGGACATCGGTGCTTAGACTTCGGTCCCTGGACTTCGGTTCCCGGACCTCGGACTCCGGACCCCGCACATCAGTTCCCGGACCCCGGACTCCGAACCCTGGACCCCAATCTCCAAACTGCGGACCCCGGAATTTTGTCCGCGGTCTCCAGACCACGGTTCCCAAACCCCCGACCCCCGGTACCCGGACCATGGACCCCGGTCTTCGGACCTTGGTTTTCGGACCCCGGTCTTTGCTCCCCGGACCCCTGCCTTCGCACCCAAGTCCCCGCACTTCGGACCCTGGACCCCGGATTCCGAACCTTGGTTTCCGAACCCCGGTTTCCGCAACCCGGACCACTGTCCCTGGACTCCGGTCCCCGGACCACGGTCCCCAGACCCCGAACTAAGGTCCCCGAACCCCGTATTCGGTCCCCGGACAAAATACCCCGGTCTTCTGTCCCAAACCCTGATTTCCGGACCCCGGTCCTTGGACCTCGGACCCCACATGCCAAACTCCGCACCCCGGTCGCCGGCCTTTGGTCCCCGGACGTCGAACCCCGGACCCCGCACCCCAGTCTTTACGTACGTACATCATACGTACGTACGTACATCATACGTACGTACGTACATCATACGTACATTATACGTACGTTATACGTACATCATACGTACGTCATACGTACATCATGCGTTCATCGTACGTACATCATACGTACATCATACGTACGTACATCATACGTACATCATACGTACGTCATACGTACACCATGCGTACATCATACGTACACCATACGTACATCATACGTACGTACATCACACGCCATACGTACACACACCTTTGGTGTGTTTTTAATCTTTCTTGGTTTCAGGGGAAAAGTTCTTCATTCCAATTTTTCAAGATAACCAAGGACCAGTCTGTTCCATCACCAAAATTTCTTCTTTGAAAAACTTCGACTTCTGAAAAAGTTCGACAATTTTTTTAAAACTTTTAATTTATTACCATTTTTTTTTGAAATTTTACAATTTTTCACAAAATTTAAATTTGTCGAAATGAAAAAAAAAATCAATGACGCTTCCCAAGTTTTCACTGTGGTCGGTTAGATTTAATTAGGGTGAGTTATGCCTTTCTAGACGGGCAAATAAAATGGATCAAAAGGAATTTTGGTTTTTCAAAAATCACTTATTTTATATGATTGTATTCAGAAAATTGTAAATATTCCAAGAATGCTATATTATCAGAGACTAAATAGACTGAACCTAACACGGCAAGCAGTGAAGCCAGCTGAAAGCCTGGCGAAAGCCTAGCTCCATCTAGCTCGCAATGCCCTCTTATTATTTGACAGACCTTTGCGAAGATAACATCGGTTTTTTTTTTAAAGAAAATGGGCTGTAAATATGGGGAAGTGTATTGTGGATCATTGTTGAAACCTCAGTGAACACATTAGTGAAGGAAAATCAAGATTTTTATTCTTTGGGTAGGTAAAAATAAAATATATAAATATTCAATTATCGGCGTGCGCGCGTCGCCATTTCACTGCAATCATGACGTGTTTACAGCATCGGCTTAACAATATTGTAGACAGGCGTCGCGTATTGAAAGAAAATTATTTTACTATTAAACCAAGAAAATAGTTCTCCTGGCCTTTAACCAAAAAGCACTTATAAAAATTATCCTATTGATCCAAAAGCCCCTAATTCTAAAGTTTCACCTAAATCGTTAGAATCGTGACGCGGCAAGTTTCGTATTTGTAAATTTTATTTAATCCGACCACATCAGAGAGAAGTGGGATGCACCTCCCCACTTCCCCAGATTTTAGCTTCAACTGTACGCATGAGACAACATTGAAACGTTCAGTCTATTTAGTCTCTGGCTTTTAACAATTTTACGGGCATAACGCGCACTCACAAACTACTTTCTTTCACAAAAACAAAGACTGAAGTATATGGGGAGCCAAGGTGCATACGCAGCGGGGACTGCGAGGGCATAACGAGATTTATGATATGTTTATTTCTTTAAAATATGTAATCGTATCGCCTAGAATGAAGGTACTACAATTTATCCTATTAACGAGACGGGACCGAATATAATTTTTATTATAAACGTTAACATCATAGAAGCTATAGAAACCGAGATAATTGCAAAAAACTGATTTTTAGAAACTTTGACCTTGAATAATTTACTAATGGTTGACCATATAAAAAAATGTCTTAAACAAAACTTGTGGCAAATTCGATGCTCTACAACTTTTATAATAAATGTTACCATCATTGAAGTTGCAGTGTAGGTGCGAAGTGGGTAGGTGCGCAATACGTAGGTGCGCGGTGGGTAGGTGCGCAGTGTGTAGGTGCGCAGTGGGTAGGTGCGCAGGTGGTAGGTGCGTAGTGGGTAGGTGCGCAGTGAATATTTGCGTAGTGAGTAGGTGCGCAGTGGGTAGGTGCCCTGTAAGTAGGTGCGCAGTGGGTGGGTGCGCAGTGGGTAGGTGCGCTGTAGGTAGGTGCGTAGTGGGTAGGTGCGTAATGGGTAAGTGCGCTGTAGGTAGGTACACAGTTATTAGGTGCGCAGTAGATAGGTGCGCAGTAGGTAGGTGCGCAGAAGGTAGGTGCGCAGTGGGTAAGTGCGCGGTAAATAGGTGCACAGTAGGTAGGTGCGCAGAAGGTAGATGCGCTGTGGGTAGGTGCGCAGTAGGTATATGCGCAGTGAGCAGGTGTGCAGTAGGTGTGTGTGCAGTAGGTAGGTGCGCAGTAGGTCAGTGCACAGTAGGTAGGTGCGCAGTAGGTAGGTGCGCAGTGAGTAGGTGTGCAGTAGTTGTGTGCGCTGTAGGTAGGTGCGCAGTAAGTAAGTGCGCGGTAAATAGGTGCGCAGTAGGTAGGTGCGCAAAAGGTCAATGCGCAGTGGGTAGGTGCGCAGTAGGTATATGCGCAGTGAGTAGGTGTGCAGTAGGTGTGTGTACAGTAGGTAGGTGCGCAGTAGGTCAGTGCGCAGTGAGTAGGTGCGCAGTAGGTAGGTGCGCAGTAGGTCGGTGCGCAGTAGGTAGGTGTGCGTTAGGTAGGTGCGCAGTAGGTAGGTGCGCATAAGGTAGGTGCGCTGGAGGTGGATGCGCAGTAGATAGGTGCGCAGTAAAAAGGTGCGCAGTAGGTAGGTACACAGTAGGTAGGTGCGCTGTAGGTAGGTGCGCAGTAGGTAGGTGCGCAGTGAATAAGAACGCAGTAGGTAGGTGTGCGGTAGGTAGGTGTGCGGTAGGTAGATGCGCAGTAGGCAGGTGCGCAGTAAATGGGTGCACAGTTTTTGTAAATTTGATCTGAAATAACTTACCAACTATTAGGCATATGAGAAAATATTTGCTACAAAAGTTGTCAAATTTTATGCTTTACAATTTTTATTATAAACGTAAACATCCTAGAAGCTATAGAAACCGAGATAATTGCAGAAAACTGATTTTTTGGAAATTTGATCTTGAATAATTTACTAACGGTTGATCATATAAAAAAATATCCTGAACAAAACTTGTGGCAAATTTTATGCTCTACACATTTTATTATAAACGTTAACATTATAGAAGCTATAGAAACCGAGATAATTGCAAGAAACTGATTTATAGGAAATTTGACCTTGAATAATTTACTAACGGTTGACCATATAAAAAAATGTCTTGAACAAAACTTGTGGAAAATTTTATGCTCTACAAATTTTGTTAAATACGTTAACATCATAGACGCTATAGAAACCGAGATAATTGCAAAAAACCAATTTTTGTAACTTTGATCTTAAAAAATTTACTGTTGAGCATATGAGAAAATATTTGTTAATAAGGTTGTCAAATTTTATGCTTTACAATTTTTGTTATAAACGTTAAAATCATAGAAGATATAGAAACCGAGATAATTGCAAAAAACTGATTTTTAGGAAATTTGACATGAATAATTTACCAACAGTTGACCATATGAAAAAATGTCTCAAACAAAACTTGTGGCAAATTTTATGCTTTACAAATTTTATAATAAACGTTAACATCATAGAAGCTATGGAAACCGAGATCATTGCAAAAAACTGATTTTTAGGAATTTTGACCTTGAATAATTCACTTACGGTTGACCATATAAAAAAATGTCTTTAACTAAACTTGTGGCAAATTTTAGGCTCTACAAATTTTATTCTAAACGTTAACATCATAGAAGCTATAGAAACCGAGATAATTGCAAAAAATTGATTTTTAGGAAGTTTGACCTTAAATAATTTACCAACGGTTGACCATATAAAAAAATATCTCAAACAAAACTTGTGGCGAATTTTATGCTTTACAAATTTTATTTTAAACGTTAACTTTATAGAGGCTATAAAAACCGAGATAATTGCAAAAAACCAAATTTTGTAACTTTGATCTTAAAAAATTTACTAACCGTTAGGCATATAAGAAAATATTTGTTACTAAAGTTGTCAAATTTTATGCTTTACCATTTTTATTTTAAACGTTAACATTATAGAAGCTATAGATACCGAGATAATTGCAAAAAACTGATATTTAGTAAATTTGACTTTGAATAATTTACTAACGGTTCACCATATAAAAAAACCTGAAATTTTTAGACAAATTTCAATTTTGTGAAAAATTGTACAATTTCGAAAAGAGCAGATGTAAAATATCAAAGGGTTGAAAAAAATCGTCGAACTTTTAAAAAACCAAACTTTTTTAGAGCAAAAGAAAAATAATTTACATTTTTCCAGAGAAAGTTAAATTTTAAGAATAAATGTGAAATTTCGAAAACAATACGAATTAAAAAAAATCCAAATGTTCAGATAAATTCGAAATTTTATAGAATTGGTAAAATAATTTCGAAAGAATAGAAAATGTTGAGACAACTTTCAATTTCGAGAAAAATGTTGAACTTTAATGAAATTTTAACAAAAAAATCCAATTCTGAGAAAAACTCTCTGAACATGACAGCTTGGCTGTCGAAACGTGTTAAAGCAACTTTTGTTGTGTTTTTTAATCTTTCTTGGTGTCAGGGGACAAGTTATTTATTCCAATTAGAGAAGAAGAAAATAAAAAATATGCAATGTTTCAGAGAAAGTTAAATTTTGAGGATAAATTGAAATTTCGACAACAAGACGAATTTTGAGAACATTGGTGAAATACTTTCAAAAGAAAAGAAAATGTCCATATAACTTCCAGTTTTAAGAAAAGTATTGAATTTTAAAAGGTCAAAATTTACCAAAGAAATTCTTCAAGAAACAAAATCAAATTCTGAGCTTTGAAAACAGATGAATTTAAAAAGTAAAAGTTTTCAGAAAATACGAAATTTGGTAAAAAGGAAATTGCGAAAAAATTAATTTGTCAAAATTTTCAAAAAAGATGGAACACGAAAAAAATCGTCGAATTTCATCCATAGATTGAAACCCAGAACAAATATAAAACCTGAAAATTTTATACAAATTTCAATTTTATGAAAAATTGTACAATTTCGAAAAGAGCAGTTATAAAATATCAAAGGGTTGAAAAAACTCGTCGAACTTTTAAAAGGCCAAAGTTTTTTAGAGCAAAAGAAAAATAATTTACATTTTTCCAGAGAAAGTTAAATTTTAAGAATAAATGTGAAATTTCGAAAACAATACGAATTAAAAAAAAATCCAAATGTTCAGCTAAATTCGAAATTTTATAGAATTGGTAAAATAATTTCGAAAGAATAGAAAATGTTGAGACAACTTTCAATTTCGAGAAAAATGTTGAACTTTAATGAGAGGGCAAATTTTAACAAAAAAATCTAATTCTGGGATTAGGTCAAACATTTTGAAAATTGATGACTGTCGAAAAAACACACAATAAAATGTCGAATTTTAAAAGTCGAAATTTAAAAAAAAACGAATTTTGCGAACCAACTCCAAATTTGTAGAAAATACATAACAGTTTAAATGTTTTATAAAAGTTATTATTTGGCCAAAATAAATAAGCTAAATAAGCTAAATTTGCGAAAAGGACGAATTCCGAAAAGAATATAGAAATTTCGAGAGAAGTGTTCAAGTGTTGAAGGTCAGAATTTCCCAGAGAAGGTCAAATTTTGAGATCAAGTCAAATATTTTGAAAATATATAGATAATTTTCGTTAAAAAAATCGCAGTTGGCAAAAAGAATAAAGTACCCAATTTGAAGTCGAAATTTCAAAAAAAAAACCGAAATTTTACTCAACAAGTAAAAATTGGTAGAAAATAAATAAAATATTAAATGTTTAATAAAAGTCAAATTTGGGGAAAATGTCGAAATTTGGTAAAAGCACAAATTTTAAAAAAGTTTTAGAAAAAAGCCGTAATTTGGAACGAAGTCGCAAAAATGTAATTTTGGAAAGAAGTGAAATTTGAGAATAGATCTAAATTTCGAAGAAAGAAAACTTCTAAAAAAGATCTAAATCTTTCAAAGCTATTTTACTTAAAATACCCAATTACTTTAAATGTTTACTTTTTTTTTATAAAAAAATCTGACAAAGATAAATTTTTGACAAATAAGTCGAATCTTCCTGTAAGTCGAATTAGAAAAAAGTAAACATTTTTACTAATTGTCGAGTTTTGGGAAGGAAGGAAGATTTGGGGTAAAAATCTAATTTTAGGAACAAAATAAATATTAAAAAAGAAGACTTATACAGAAAAAAGTTAAAAAAGTCGAAATTGCGAAAAAAAGAAAAATTTTGAAGTAAAGGTCTAAATTTTGAGCAATATGTATCTTTTGATCTGAATGTATTTTCGTTTGACTACATGAGTCAGTCTCTGTCCCCTATTTTGTCTGATTTATCTGATTTAATTTTGAAATAAAATGTAAAAATTAGAAATAATAATTTGTGGCTCTTTGAAATTCACGAAATGAATTTTTTTATTGGGGCTGGCTCTTTCGGTTTAAAAGTTTGCAACCTCTGGTATAAGCAATATGATTTTCATTATATTTAAACATTTTTCAGGCGAGGCCTTAGTCATAAATCATGTTTAATATTTTCGAGGTTTAATTATGGTTATGTCCAAACTGAGACGTGGCTGAATTTAAAAAAAAAACGAAAAGAAGAAGGCTGGGTTGTAATAGAAGGAATTAGTCACATTTTAATTTAGTTCGAGGGAGTTTCAGTGCATGCTACTCTAAAAGCTTTAGAAATAAGTTAAATCCCAATAATATTCTAAAGTGAAAACAGTTAACTAACTTAAAAAGTGGGGAAATTTTTATATTTGAGGAAAACTTTTAAATGGAGTGCCATTTAATTTTTATCGGGGCAAGTGCTCTGGTTAATTATACAACTTGATCCTAACGAGTTCTTGTTCTAACGGGAAACTTAAACCATTAATTCCCTTTTGCGCAGTCGGTAATCCGTTTGGTTATTTGTTGAAATAACTACTTTAAAGTTGCTTAGAGATTTCATGGTCAGAACTATTAAACGATTCCTTGTTTGCACCCCTTGGGCAACATTTAAAAATCAGTTGCTTTACCGATTCGATAATATAAAACATTTTTATTAAATGGAAAAATTTATTAGTATAACACTTGGTGTCCAATTAAATTAACTAAGGCGGTGATTGTTGGCTAATATTGGTATAATAATATCAATTATTTATATTGGTATTTCAAGTATATTAGAATATTCAATATTCTGAAGTCTGGAACACACAATTACGTATTAATATAGCTCTAATTACTTGTAAACATTTAATAGATGTCTGGAACCTATGTGTAATTTCTCCTGCAGCGCATCTGCCTAATATCTTTTTTTAAACGTCTAGTAAATAGCAAAATTTTTAATTCAGTGCAAGCAAAATTAGTAAAGGTAACACTGGTCAACAACGACTTTGTCACACGAATTGTGTTTGGACTACCTACCCCCATCATGAGACAGCACTTATTTTCTTTCCATCACCTCCAGTTTTCTTGTGACAAGGTAAAATTTATTTTTGGAAATGTAATCTTCCCAAATATTGTTCGTCTTTATTTACGAACATTTATTATGTACATCTTCAAAAATTGAAATACAGAACTTGTCATCTAAAACCAAGAAAGATTAAAAACAAAGGACAAGTTCTGTATTTCAATTTTTGAAGATAACCAAGGACCAATCCGTCCACCAAAAAAAATGTACATCTTAAAAAATCTTTATCGTAAATAAAACATAATATCATGATTATATTAATTCTTCATTTGAAGTCTTTTTTATCAATAAAATTGGGGTACTTTTTATGTGAATGGGACACCAAAGATTGAAAAATTTACAATTAGGAAAAAGTATGTCCTACACGTAGATCTTTAATTTGAAAACAGAAAACTGTAAAGCATTTACATTTGTAAAGCTTTCTGATATATTTCTACCACCACTTCAGATCAAATTAGGTTTACCAGAAATTTTCTAGAGGGGATGGGTTCCAATAAAAATGAATTTTTATATTTCAAAGAGAAATTTTCCAGAATCAGTGAAGTAGCAGCAGTAGTAGAACCTTAAATTAAAAAATTAATAATAGACTCGTTTTGTAAAGAAATATTAAATGTTTTAAAAAAACAGCATGAAAGTGCTTCAAAAATTTAATTGGAAATGTTTTGGTTTACCATAAGAGTGACATCTATAGGTTAAAAAATTTTTATTAGAGTATAAAACTTTGGGTTACAATATGGGGATCAAGATTCATTTTTTAGACAAATATCTTGACTTTATTCCTACGAATTAGGGGGCCCTGGGGGGCTCTGAGTGATAATAACTGATAAAAGTTTTAGGTGGATATTCCAATGATGGAAAAACTTCAACAGAGCAGATTAAACTCAAGAGTGTTGACTGACTACTACTGCTTGATCAGGAAGGTCCAATTAAAAGCTAAATAATCAAGAAAAACAAAGTATAAGTTCCTAATGTATATTTTTCATGTTATACTTCTGGAGATCCACCATTTTTCTAAGGGTTAACAAACACATGTCGTGGGTGATGAAAATTTCAAATCTGCTTATTTTAAATGACAACAACTAACAGTGTTAAAAAACACAACAGAAGTTCATGTAACATGACAAAACTTCAGTGTAATTAATCTTCAAAGAAGGTTATATCACTTAAAATATTTTCAGGGAGCTGACGCAAACCAGTCAATGTTCATAAAATTATTAATATATCGACATAATAAATTATATCAAGCGTTCATGAACTTCTTATAAAAGCGTTTGCCTTTTGTTTACTCCGAAATTGAACACCATTTTTTATTATTCGGTTCATTAGTGGCTCTGAGCCCTATATAGCAAAGTTAACATTTAATTGCCACCCCCAATATATTTCTTTTTAACGAAGCAGGAATATTTAATTACGGTTCATTGTTAATGCTCGAATAAATTGATTGAGAGTAACCGGTCGTTTAATATTACATTTTTAATTGATAGAGTTTATATTTAATTTGAAAAATTAGTCGGAAATTTAAATGAATAATCATTCGGGCCGCACTGTCGATAAAACGAAACTGGTTTAAATGAAAAATCACCCCAAATTGGACCGCAATTTAGGCCAATTTTATCTTTTTCACTTTTTTAATATTTTTAAAATATGTACACAAATTTGATGTACAAATCTTGTCCCCTGTAACAAATAAAAATTAAAAAACAAAACAAAGGTTGCTCTAATGCGTTTCGATAGCTAAGCTATCATCTTCAGAGAGATACTGACAATGCGTTTCGATAGCCAAGATATCATTTTCAGAGAAATACTGGGGACAAGATTTGTATTCCAATCTTTGAAGATAACCAGGGACCAAAAGAAAAAAATATTTACAAAAACCAGTCAATGAAAGAAATGCCTCAAATATGTTGTTTTTACTATTTTCTTGTGTTTACTTGAATTATTTTTATTGGAACTTTCCTGGTGTGTTAATAGCTTTGAGATTAAATTCGACTGTCAATTGAAAAGTTTAAGAAAAATTTCGAAATTTCCTAACTTCGCAAAGTAGAAATCAATATCGAAAATTCACCGGTAGTGGCGTGGCGAGCCTTAGACGCGACTCTTGCATCAAAATTTGTTGCGGGGCTCAAATGAAGGGTAAAGATTTTTCACAAAAGGAACAGAAACGCCCGCAGCCAAGCTGTCATCTTCAGAGAGATACTAGAGATACAGTACCTCTCTGAAGATGAAAGCTTGGCTGTCGAAATGGGTTAGAGCGTTTGTTGTGTTTTTTAATCTTTCTTGGTTTCAGAAGACAAGTTCTGTATTAAATTTTTGAAGATAACCAAGGACCAGTAGGGTACATTAGTAATGCGCGATGATAACATGAAGTTTATCTCCTATGCATGCATTACGGGTTGCGCAACTTACATCATTACGCAACCCGAAATTCACACATTTATCCGAACGCATGAGCACGACATGTTGGTGTGTGCACAAGCTGGTACAGCCTGGTACAGTCGGTGCACGGAAATTCACAATTCACGGTGCGCATTTTGATGATGTAATTTATCAATTATATTCAATTTATTTAGTTATTTATCTGCGGTCGGATGATAGTGATCGGGATGGACGTGGGGGCGGTCGACTTTCTTCCTCATTAGTTAATGTGGCAGGTACCGCTTTCATGCGGGAGAGTACAGCCCTTGATGTGCCGAATATCTTCTCAATAAAAGATTTAGTACCGCTTTCTTGCGGGAGAGTACAGCCCTTGGTATGCGGTAATACCTTCTTAATAAAGGAGGTAAACACCTTTAAGGGATATTTTATACAACGTTTTCTTTTGTGAAAATTTGTCACTTGATGCCTATATAAGAACTCCCTACACCTCATCTCCTTTGCTTCCATTCTTTCACTCATCGATTGCCAACGCGCGCGTAAATGATGATCGTGGTGCCATGAAGATGTATTGGTAAGTTTTCTATTTATTTTTTAGTTTATTTTTCACTAAATTTTAATTTGCAGGTATCATTTTCTTATAGTTATGCATGCAGTTGTTTAATTTACCAATTTATCAGTTTGCTAGTCTCATGTTAGTTATATGAAGAGACCATGGCCTGTGCTATTGTTTTTTGTGTTATGTGTTTGACTTTTTCTTTGTCTGCAGATTGTGCTCCAAGTTTTCACCAGTAGGAAATAATTTTGACTGACATTTTGTATTCATATTTCTTTACATTGATGTTTTTCTGTATATTGTTTAATGTTTCTAATTTTTCACTTTTAAATTGTAGATCGTTGTTATTTAGTGGCATGTCACAATTTCAGAAAAATGAAATCTGAGCAGAATTTGTTATTTTATTTCGTTTATTTGTAAATTACGTGGATATTATGTTTGTTCTTTGAAATTTAAAACCCCCTCAAAGAAAATTGTTGATATCGGTCCTATAAAAAACCTATATTTTCGGAAATAGGGGGCTCTGAAAATGTCTAGTTGGGCCAAACCGCAGTGCACTTGATGATTGTTCCATTTGAACACACACGATATTTGTGCAGTGACGAATTTAGTGCAAATGGCAAACAGTATTAGCGTTTAGGTACACAAACTTGTGATACACTGCAAACTGTTTACATTATTTCCTTCAGCCATATTCCCAGCCTAATGTTTAGCGTTAAAATGTCTTACGCCGTGAAACTAGCGAAAGTTACATTGTGACTTAATACGCGAATGTACACAAAATCCCGTCTGCAAATTTCGCCTGAATAGAGTGTGATTTTAGTCAGTGCAGTGATGTGAATATCGGATGTGGAATTCTAAGGAAGGAAAATTAACAAACATTTATTCCACATAAGCTAAACAACCGAAGTTTAACTCGAGCGTCCTTAATACTTCCCTAAATGCCCTAATTAGGTTACCGAACTTTGTGGTTTTCATCAAATTACTTTATAAGAATGTGGAGCACATTCAAACATTTCTGTTGTTTGTTTACAATCGCTATCATCAGCGCGAAACAAGCGGACGCTATTTAAACTCCATGACAAAGCATAATTTGGGAGTCATCCCTGTTTCAAGTAAATTTAGTTGGTACTTCATGAGTGTTCAAATGAAAAATTTATTAAATTGGAATGCAAATAAAATACAACTTTAAACTGCAATAGTGCAACCCTCTAAAGATACGTGGTGGAACAAACAACAGTTGACGCATCGACGCAACGTGACGCGACATGACGTGACGCGACGCGACGTGACGCGACGCGACGTGAAAGCGACGCTACGCGATGCAACGTTTCGCATAATCAGTCTCTCTTAAAAAACCCAATGACTTTTGTAATCGACCCTTCAGCCGAAACAGTCAGAAGGATAGGAAAACATCTGGGCGTCTTCGTGGCGGCATATTCGGTTATCGGTTACTGGAACAACCCATACGACACCTAATTTATGAGACTTATAATTGCGACAGGACGTTAAAAATTATGTTAAGAGTGTGGCCGGAGAGTGATAAGTTTTTAAGACGACCCTTAAGCGGGCGATGTGTAAAAAGAGGCATTCCAATAGGAACTTTGTTAGAATTTAGTTCATTTATGTTATTCGTCTATAAATTTATTATTTTTTTCGATTTAATTAATATACGTTTGATTTAGTATAATTCAAGTGATTTATTACTTTCGAGAACTAAATCCTACACTTTATCCTAAAGTACAGACCAATTATCAAATTCAGAGTTACAATTCGCCACGTGAACGATATCTGACAAGATCGAAACTGGTCTTTGGTTCCCGAAGTCCGCGAATTTGTTTTTATTTTATGGTGTGTTCCAAAATAATGTCTGTTCAGATTTCAAAATTTTTATCAGAATAAATCCTGAGGAATAAAAATGGTCAAACTTTTTAGTAAAATGAGCTGAAGTTGATATTTTCCTAGTTATCAAGTTTGTCCAGCCCTGGGTATTCTTTGTATTTATTTTATTGTAAAATGTTCAGTAAACACAATTGAGTATTTTAGATAAATTTAAACCGAGAGCTTTGAAATAAATGTTTAATGATGAAAAATCAATTTATTTGCTTCCCTTTGATTAAGTCATTCTCTCGTTTGCTTATTCTTGCACAACAAATTGCGTAGATTCGCATTTATATTTGCCATAACAAAACAAATTTTAACGCAGTTTCCTGCTCTTTTACATTGAATTTAATAATATTTTTTCTGTCGATGTGCCAGCAGACATTTACTACGTACTTATTTAAACCGAAAACCAAATGATAATATAAAGAGCGAAACATATTAAAATAGTGTTATTTTGATTACCAAAGAGACCATTTAATTAGTCAAAACTTACAACTATTTATATAAAAAATTTTAAAATTGAGTAGGGAACAACACAGACTATAAACCAATGAACCTGAAAACATGAAAATTTTGCATGCAACGTGGTTGAGTACGAAGAAATGATTTCTCAAAATTGAGTCCCTAAGGGGGTGAAAATGTGTATCAAATTTTACATATGACGAATCAGTCTCCGGGTTGCATATTCTCAACAAATAATAAATGACTGAAATTAAGGTTTTTATAGGCGTTAGCTCCTGAAAAGGCAAATATGAAAGAAAATGAAATTATACTTGAACAAAATACAAAATCGGATAGAGCAACATGTAAAATACGCCATCGTTATGATTGATATCTTGGAAAATGGAAGACGATGATTAGAAGTAAGAGTATTAAAAGCTTTTGGAAATAAAACTTATTAAAAAAATCAACATATCGGAAAAAAGTCCACTTTTCCAGATTCATGACTGAATTAAAAAAAATTATACGTTTAAAAAATTACCAGAAAAAGATCGACAATAGAATATTAAAATCGAAACATAAGTTCACTGTATTGAGTCCCTAAGGGGGTGAAAATGTGTGTCAAATTTTAGACAGGACGAATCAGTCTCCGCGTTGCATGTTCTCAACAAATCAAAAATGATTGACCTTAAGGTTTTTATAGACGTTAGCTCCTGAAAAGCCAAATATATAAGTAAATGAAATTATACCTAAACAAAGTACAAAATTGAATAAAGCAACATGTAAAATACGTCATCGTCACGATTGATATCTTGGAAACTGATCTACATTATAATATTAAAATCGGACCATAAGTTAACGTAATTGAGTACTAAGAAAGGATTTTTCAAAATTGAATCCCTAAGGGGGTGAAAATGTGTAATAAATTTTACATAGGACGAATGAGTACTTCGAATTGCATGTTTCTGACAAATAATAAATGATTTAATTTAAAGTTTTTCCAGACATTAGCTCCTGAAAAAGCCTAATATCTGAAAGTAAAAGAAATTATATCTGAACAAAATACAAAATTGGATAAAGCGACATGTAAAATACCTCACCGTTACGATTAGTATCTTGAAAAATGGAAGACGATGATTAGAAGTAAGAATAATAAAAGCTTTTGTAAACAATAAATTTATTTAACTAGAAAATCTAAACTTGATAATCTTAAAAATATTTTGAATTTACAGAAATATCTGCAACTGTTAAATAATCTAGGACCTAGAGATCGAACTCAAACCTATTAAAAAAATCTACATTTCGAAAAAAGGTCCACTTTTTCAGATTCATGACTGAATTAAAAAAAAAACTATACGTTCAAAAAATTACTAACAAAAGATCGACAATATAATATTAAAATCAAACCATAAGTTAACGTTATTGGGTACTAAGAAAGGATTTGTCGAAATTGAGCCCTTAAGGGGGTGAAAATGTGTATTAAATTTTACATAAGACGAATTAGTCTGCGGGTTGCATGTTTTCAACAAATAATAAATGATTGGAGCTAAAGTTTTTCCAGAGGTTAGCTTCTGAAAAGTCTGAAAAAAAATTAAATTATACCTGAACAAAACACAAAATTGGATAAAGCAACATGTAAAATACGTCATCGTTACGATTAGTATCTTGAAAAATGGAAGACGATGATTAGAAGTACGAGTATTGAAAGTTTTTGTAAATAATAAATTCATTTAACCAAAAAATCTAAACTTGATAATCTTAAAAATATTTTGAATTTGCAGAAATATCTGCAACTTTTAAATAATCTAGAACCTAGAGGTCGAAATCAAATTTATTTAAAAAAATCAACTATTTCGGAAAAAAGTCCACTTTTTCAGATTCATGACTGAAATATAAGTTAACGTAATTGAGTACTAAGAAAGAATTGTTGGAAATTGAGTCGCTAAGGGGGTGAAAATGTATATCAAATTTTACACAGGACGAATTAGTTTCCGGGTTGCATGTTCTCAACAAATCATAAATAATTGAATTTAAAGTTTTTATAAACGTCAGCTCCTGAAAAGCCAAATATGAAAGTAAATGAAATTATACCTGAACAAAGTACAAAATTGGATAAAGCAACATATAAAATACGTCATCGTTACGATTGATATCTTGGAAAATTGGAGGACAATGATTAGACCTAAGAGTATTGTAAGCTTTTGTAAATAATAAATCCATTTCTCTAGAAAATCTAAACTTGATAAACTTAAAAATATTTTGAATTTACAGAAATATCTGTAATTTCAAATAATCTGGGATCTAGTACGTCGAAATCAAATTTATTTAAAAAAATCAACATTTCGAAAAAAAGTCCACTTTTTCAAATTCATAAGTGAATTAAAAAAAAACTATACGTTCAAAAAATTACTAGAAACAGATCGAAAATATAATATTAAAATCTAAACATAAATTAATGTAATTGAGTACCAAGAAAGGATTTTTTGAAATTAAGTCCCTAAGGGGGTGAAAATGTGTATCAAATTTTACACGGGACGAATCAGTTTCCGGGTTGCATGTTCTCAACAAATCATAAATGATTTAATTTAAAGTTTTTAGAGACGTTCCTGAAAAGCAAAATATGAAAGAAAATGAAATTATACCTGAACAAAATACAAAATTGGATAAAGCAACATGTAAAATACGTCATCGTTACGACTGATACCTAGGAAAATGGAAGACGATGATTAGACGTAAGAGTACTGTCAGCTTTTGTAAATAATAATCCATTTATAGAGATTCATGACTGAATTAAAAAAAAACTATATCTTCAAAAAAATTACTAGAAAAAGATCGACAATATAATATTAAAATCGAACCATAAGTTAACATAATTGAGCACTAAGAAAGGATTTTTCGAAATTGAGTCCCTAAGGGGGTGAAAATGTGTGTCAAATTTTACATAAGACGAATTAGTTTTCAAGTTTCATGTTCTCGACAAATCATAAATGATTGCACTTTAAAGTTTTTATAGACGTTAGCTGCTGAAAAGGCAAATATGAAAGTAAATGAAATTATATCTGAACAAAGTACAAAATTGGATAAAGCAAAATGTAAAATACGTCATCGTTACGATTGATATCTTGGAAAATGAAAGACGATGGTTAGACGTAAAAGTATTGTAAGCTTTTGTTAATAATAAATCCATTTATCTAGAAAATCTGAACTTGATAAACTTAAAAATATTTTGAATTTACAGAAATATCTGTAAATTTCAAATAATCTGGGACCTAGTAGGTCGAAATCAAATTAATTTTTAAAAAATCAATATTTTGGAAAAAAGTCCACTTTTTCACATTCACAACTAAATTAAAAATAAAAACTATATGTTCAAAAATTATACGAAAAAAAAAGATCGACAGTATAATATTGAAATCGAAACAAAAGTTAACGAAACTAAAGACAATATCCGGAAGTTAAAACTTAAAAATGTTAAAAGAAAATGCACATTTGGAAAAGCAACCAGCAAATCCTACAAAAAAAAATGTAGAAAATTAGTCTAAATGCATAGATCCATAGGTATGAACATTTATTAGATTCGAAGTTTGGAAACCAAAGACCGGTTTCGATCTTGTTAGATCTCGTCAGTTTGGTATATCTAACTCGAATGCTAACAAATTCGAGTTGGATATACCAAACTGACGAGATCTAACAAGATCGAAACCGGTCTTTGGTTTCCAAACTTCGAATCTAATAAATGTTCAAACCTATTGGTCTGCGCATTTGAATCTTTGTCTTCTGGGAACTTTCCTAGAAGAGCAATCGCTTCGCTAGGTGGCAGTGTTTCAACTGTTGGTAGTTCAGCTACCTATGATTCACTATACACGCCTGGAGGGCTGCTTGAATTTGTCAGTCTAGGTTGTATTCTACCTGCATAGAAAATTAGCAACAAAAACTTATATTTTTGATTTCAATATCGAAATATTCCAATTACTCCCAAAGTATCTTAAATTTCAAATTAAGATTTCGATTTTCAAATCAACATTTAAACATTCATATCAAAATGTTCATTTGAATCTGGAATACAGTCAAACCTATCCAAAACCAGTGGTGCATTTACATATAAGTTGCACAAGCTACAGCTTAGGACTCCCACTGTCTTGGGGGCCTCCAAAAAAATCATATTTGGCCGGCTGACATTTAATATCTGGACTTATAAGGGGTCCCATATCTCAAATAACTTAGGGCCTTATCAAGTCTAAATCCATACCTATCCAAGACGAAACCTCCATAAGAAGAAATCAGCTTCAAAAATTTTGACTCTTTTCGATACTTTTAAAATATTCAATTTTTTATGAAAAGTTTGACTTTTTTGAAACTTAAAAATTTCTTAGAATTTCTTAGACTTAAAATTTTCTGAATGCTAATTCATTCTGATAATAATTTTGACTTTTTTCTGAAGCCCTTTTAGAAAATTTCAACTATTTCTAGATGTTGTATTTAATAATTTATATTTTTGTAAACTTTCGACGTCTTAAAAATTTCAACATGTAAGTATTTTGACTATTTTAAATTTTTTTCTTTTTACGAAAAAGTTGACTTCAAAATTTCCACTTTTTCTCAACATTTTTTTATTAAATTGTAATTTGAAATGTGATGGAAATAAAACCCCTACTGTTTTCAAACTACGATTGGTATCAAAAATTCGACTTATTTTCAAAATTTTTGAGTTTTTTAAAATCCAGGATTTCTACTATTTTATGAATATGTTGAATTTTGTAATAATAATAGCTCCCTTTTGCTCCAGCGCTATTGAAATTTCATTTTTCGTCAAGCTTGGCCTTGGAATTTTACTTTCAAAACGTGACTATTTCGAGGGAATTTGATTTTGTAAATTTGCACGTCTGTTAAAATATTTCGACATTTCAAAATTTCTACTCTTTACAAATCCGTAACTGCATGAAATATTTGACTCTTCCCCAAAATTTTTGATTTTTTTAGAAACTAAAAGTTTCTAGAAATAGTCGAAATTTTGTGGTTTTTTTTTTTGTAAATGTCGAATATTATTTAAATTTCATTTTTATTGAAATTTCCCAATAATTTACATTTTAAAACGTGATTATTTTGAGAGATTTAGACTTTTTTTGGAAATTTAGGCCTTTTTATACATATACTTCGACATTTCAAAACTTTTACCCTTTTTCAAACTGTATCAAATTTTCGAAATTGCCTTAAAATTTTCGAGCTTTTTAAAAACTAAAAATTTCTAGCAATAGTCAAAATTTTGTCAAATTTTATTCCAATTCAATTTTTATTGGGATTTGGACTTTTCACCAAAATTTTGATATTAAGATTTGACCATTTCAAACAATTTAGACTTTTTTTGTAAATTTCGATTTAATCATTTTGTGTAATTCCCATTTTTATTTAAATGTCGAACTGAAATACAAATCCTGTCCCTTGAAAACAAGAAAGATTAAAAAACACAACAAAGGTGGAATGTTTTTTAAGTTTTGGATTTTTAAAACATTTTTTTGCGAACATTTTCACTTGCTACTTAACTCCAAAAATTACTTCTACTTTTTTTTTACTTTTTACTTTATTTCGACATTTCAAAACTTTTACCCTTTTTCAAACTGCACTTTGTATCAAATTTTCGAAATTCTCTCAAAATTCTCGAGCTTTTTAAAAACTAAAAATTTCTAGCAATAGTCAAAATTTTGTAAATGTCGAATTTTATTCCAATCCAATTTTTATTGGGATTTGACCTTTCACTAAAATTTTGATTTTAAAATTTAACTATTTCGGAAAATTTAGACTTTTTTTGTAACTTTCGATCTAATCATTTTGTATAATTTCCATGTTTATTTAAATGTCTAACTGAAATACAAATCTTGTCCCTTGAAAAAAAGAAAGATTAAAAAATACAACAAAGGTCGAATATTTTTAAAGTTTTGGATTTTTAAAACATTTTTTTGTCGACAATTTTCACTTGCTACCTAACTCCGAAAATTTCTTCTACTTTTTTTTTATTTTCTACTTTTTGTTAAATATTTGCTTCTTCATTTTGATTTTTTTGTTTTGTTTTTTTTATTTTTTCATTTATCTTTAAAAATTTCTACTTTTTTTTGAGTTTTGACTTCCAAAACATCCACTTTTTGGAAAATTTTTAAATTTAAAAATTTGTAATAATCTTTAAATGTTTTTCTTATTCCAAAATTGTGTTTTATTGTAAGAATTTCGATTCTTGATATTAAACATTTTGACTTTTTGCTTGAAGGTCTGATTTTTTTGTAAATTTTGTCTTCTTTTAAAAATTACTATTTTTAAAATTTCGACTATTTCGACTTTTTCAAAAATTTTGAGTTTTTAAACTTTTAACCTTTTAAAAAGTTTGACTTTCTTCAAAATTCTGTTCTGTCTTTTTAAATTTTAAAATTTATAATAATCTTCAAATGTTTTTCTTTTTCCAAAATTGTGATTTATTGTAAGAATTTCGATTCTTGATATTAAAAATTTTGAATTTTTGCTTGAAGCTTTGATTTTTTTGTAAATGTTGTCTTCTTGTAAAAATGCACTATTTTTAAAATTTCGACCTTTGGATATTTAGATTTAGACTGTTCTTGAAAATTTCGATTCTGACTATTTCGACTTTTTCAAAATTTTGAGTTTTCAAACTTTAAACCTTCTGAAAATTTTTGACTTTCTTCAAAATTCTGTCCTGTCTTTTGGAATTAGGTTGTATACATTTTGTCTTTTAAAATGCAGCATTTTTTAAAAAATTGTCGGCTATTTTGAAAATTGTACTTTTAGACAAGTTATTTCACATTTTTAGATTTTTAAAAATTTTGGCCTTTTTGTTCTAATTTTTCACTTTTTTAAAAATGGTCTAGCCAATTTAAGTATAAACTTAATATGATTACAAACGAAATTTAAGAAACCTAAACATAAAATTGGAAAAACTAAAGTTTACCCATAAATCTTAAAAAATTAGGCAAAGTTTTGAATTTTTGAAACATTTTTTTTGTCGACAATTTTCATTTGCTACTCAACTCTAAAAATTCCTTTGACTTTTTTTTTATTTTCTACTTTTTGGAAAATATTTGCTTCATTTACATTTTTTTATTTTGTCTTCTTTATTTTTTCTTTATCTTTCAAAATTTCCACTTTTTTTGAGTTTAGAGTTTTAAATATTCCACTTTTCCAAAAATATTCTAATTTTCTAAATTTTCAGTATTCTTTAAACGGTTTGCCTTTCTCAAAATTGTAATTTGTTGTAAAAATTTTGATTCTTGATTTTAAAAATTTCGACTTTTCTGAAATTCTGGCTTGTTTTGCAAATTTCGTTATTTTCTAGAAAACGTATTCTTTTAAAAGTGTTGAAGTTTGGACATTTAGATTTGGACTGTTCTTGAAAATTTGGTTCTGACTATTTCGACTTTCTAAAAAATTTTAGTTTTCAACATTTTAACTTTCTGAAAATTTCGACTTTTATCAAAATTTTGTTGTATTTTGGAGTTAGATTGTATATATTTTGTTTTTTTAATTCAGCTTTATTTAGTAAATTTTCGACTATTTTGAAAATTGTACTTTTAGACAACTTAGTTCACATTTTTACATTTTTAAAAATTTCGCTCTTTTTCTTCCAATTATTCATTTTTTTTGAAAAGGGTTTGCACCTAGAACATAAACTTAATATGATTTGTTCTGATTTTTAACTGTTTTAAAAATGGTCTAGCCAATTTAGGCATAAACTTAATATGATTACAGACGAAATTTAAGAAACCTAAACATAAAATTTGAAAAACTAATGTTCACCCATAAATTTTAAAAAATTAGGCAACGTTTTGGATTTTTGAAACATATTTTTTGTCGACAATTTTCACTTGCTACTCAACTCTACAAATTTTTTCTACTTTTTTTTTATTTTCTACTTTTTGGAAAATATTGGCTTCATTTTCATTAGTTTATTTTTTCTTTATCTTTCAAAATTTCTACTTTTTTTGAATTTTGACTTTTAAAATTTCCACTTTTCTAATTTTTAGATTTTCAATATTCTTCAAACGGTTTGTTTTTCCCAAAATTACTTTTTTTTCAACATTGTAATTTATTGTAAAAATTTTGATTCTTGATTTTAAAAATTTCGACTTTTCTGAAATTCTGGCTCGTTTTGCAAATTTCGTCATTTTTTAGAAAACGTATTATTTTAAAAGTGTCGAAGTTTGGACATTTAGATTTGGACTGTTCTTGAAAATTTGGTTCTGACTATTTTGACTTTCACAAAATTTTTAGTTTTCAACATTTTAAACTTCTGAAAATTTCGATTTTTATCAAAATCTTGTTGTCTTTTGGAGTTAGATTGCATACATTTTGTTTTTTTAATTCAGTTTTGTTTAGTAAATTTTCGACTATTTTGAAAATTGTACTTTTAGACAACTTATTTCACATTTTTACATTTTTGAAAATTTCGCCCTTTTTGTTCCAATTACTCATTTTTTTGAAAAGGGTTTGCACCTAGGACATAAACTTAATATGATTGGTTCTGATTTTTCAACTGTTTTAAAATTAGTCTAGCCAATTTAAGCATAACCTTAATATGACTACAGACGAAATTTAAGAAACCTAAACATAAAGTTTGAAAAACTAAAGTTTACCCATAAATCTTAAAAAATTAGGCATAGTTTTGAATTTTTGAAACATTTTTTTTTGTCGACAATTTTCACTTGCTACTCAACTCTAAAAATTCCTCTGACTCTTTTTTATTTTCTACTTTTTGGAAAATATTTGCTTCATTTACATTTTTTTATTTTGTCTTCTTTATTTTTTTTTTATCTTTCAAAATTTCCACTTTTTTTTGAGTTTAGAGTTTCAAATATTCCACTTTTCCAAAAATATTCTAATTTTTAGATTTTTAGTAATCTTTAAACGGCTTGCTTTTCC
The DNA here is from genome assembly GCA_028583605.1 of Dastarcus helophoroides. Lineage (NCBI taxonomy): Eukaryota > Metazoa > Arthropoda > Insecta > Coleoptera > Bothrideridae > Dastarcus > Dastarcus helophoroides. The sequence goes on from CM053332.1 coordinate 18,931,776, forward strand.
CAAAATTATTTTTTTTCAAAATTGTAATTTGTTGTAAAAATTTTTATACTTGATTTTAAAAATGTCGACTTTTTTCCTGAAATTCTGGCTTGTTTTGCAAATTTCCTCTTTTTTTAGAAAACGTATTCTTTTAAAAGTGTTGAAGTTTGGACATTTAGATTTGGACTGTTCTTGAAAATTTGGTTCTGACTATTTTCGACTTTCCCAAAATGTTTAGATTTCAACATTTTAACCTTCTGAAAATTTCGACATTCATCAAAATTTTGTTGTCGTTTGGAGTTAGATTGCATACATTTTGTTTTTTTAATTCAGCTTTTTTTTAGTAAATTTTCGACTATTTTGAAAATTGTACTTTTAGACAACTTATTTCTCATCTTTACATTTTTGAAAATTTCGCCCTTTTTGTTCCAATTACTCATTTTTTTGAAAAGGGTTTGCACCTAGGACATTAACTTAATATGATTTGTTCCGATTTTTTAACTTTTTTAAAAATAGTCTAGCCAATTTAAGCATAAACTTAATATGACTACAGACGAAATTTAAGAAACCTAAACATAAAGTTTGAAAAACTAAAGTTTACCCATAAATCTTAAAAAATTAGGCAAAGTTTTGAATTTTTGAAACATTTTTTTTGTCGACAATTTTCACTTGCTACTCAACTCTAAAAATTCCTTCACTTTTTTTTATTTTCTACTTTTTGGAAAATATTTGCTTCATTTTCATTTTTTTATTTTGTCTTCTTTATTTTTTCTTTATCTTTCAAAATTTCTACTTTTTTTTGAGTTTTGACTTTCAAAATTTTCACTTTTTCCAAAATATTTCTAATTTTTAGATTTTCAGTATTCTTCAAACGGTTTGCTTTTCCCAAAATTACTTTTTTTTTCAACATTGTAATTTATTGTAAAAATTTTGATTCTTGATTTTAAAAATTTCGACTTTTCTGAAATTCTGGCTTGTTTTGCAAATTTCGTCATTTTTTAGAAAACGTATTCTTTTAAAAGTGTTGAAGTTTGGACATTTAGATTTGGACTGTTCTTGAAAATTTGGTTCTGACTATTTCGACTTTCTCAAAATTTTTAGTTTTCAACATTTTAACCTTCTGAAAATTTCGACTTTTATCAAAATTTTGTTGTCTTTTGGAGTTAGATTGTATACATTTTGTTTTTTTTAATTCAGTTTTTTTTAGTAAATTTTCGACTATTTTGAAAATTGTACTTTTAGACAACTTATTTCACATTTTTACATTTTTGAAAATTTCGCCCTTTTTGTTCCAATTACTCATTTTTTTGAAAAGGGTTTGCACCTAAACATAAACCTAATATGATTTGTTCTGATTTTTCACTCTTTTAAAAATGGTCTGGCCAATTTAAGCATAAACTTAATATGATTACAGACGAAATTTAAGAAACCTAAACATAAAATTTGAAAAACTAATGTTCACCCATAAATTTAAAAAAAATTAGGCAACGTTTTGGATTTTTGAAACATTTTTTTTTGTCGACAATTTTTACTTGCTACTCAACTCTAAAAATTCCTTCTACTTTTTTTTTATTTTCTACTTTTTGGAAAATATTTGCTTCATTTTCATTAGTTTATTTTGTCTTCTTTATTTTTTCTTTATCTTTCAAAATTTCTACTTTTTTTGAGTTTTGACTTTTAAAATTTCCACTTTTCTAATTTTTAGATTTTCAGTATTCTTCAAACGGTTTGCTTTTCCCAAAATTACTTTTTTTTCAAAATTGTAATTTATTGTAAAAATTTTGATTCTTGATTTTAAAAATTTCGACTTTTCTGAAATTCTGGCTCATTTTGCAAATTTCGTCATTTTTTAGAAAACGTATTATTTTAAAAGTGTCGAAGTTTGGACATTTAGATTTGGACATGTTCTTGAAAATTTGGTTCTGACTATTTTGACTTTCCAAAATTTTTAGTTTCAACATTTTAACCTTCTGAAAATTTCGACTTTTATCAAAATTTTGTTGTCTTTTGGAGTTAGATTGCATACATTTTGTTTTTTTAATTCAGTTTTTTTTGGTAAATTTTCGACTATTTTGAGAATTGAACTTTTAGACAACTTATTTCACATTTTTACATTTTTGAAAATTTCGCCCTTTTTGTTCCAATTACCTATTTTTTTGAAAAGGGTTTGCACCTAGAACATAAACCTAATATGATTTGTTCTGATTTTTTAACTTTTTTAAAAATAGTCTAGCCAATTTAAGCATAAACTTAATATGACTACAGACGAAATTTAAGAAACCTAAAGTTTGAAAAACTAAAGTTTACCCATAAATCTTAAAAAATTAGGCAAAGTTTTGAATTTTTGAAACATTTTTTTTGTCGACAATTTTCACTTGCTACTCAACTCTAAAAATTCCTTTCACTTTTTTTTTATTTTCTACTTTTTGGAAAATATTTGCTTCATTTTCATTTTTTTATTTTGTCTTCTTTATTTTTTCTTTATCTTTCAAAATTTCCACTTTTTTTGAGTTTTGACTTTCAAAAATTTCACTTTTCCAAAATTTTTCAATTTTTAGATTTTCAATATTCCTCAAACGGTTTGCTCTTCCCAAAATTACTTTTTTATTAAATTGTAATTTATTGTGAAAAGTTTGATTCTTGATTTTAAAAATGTCGACTTTTTTCATGAAATTCTGGCTTGTTTTGCAAATTTCCTCATTTTTTATAAAACGTATTTTTTTGAAAGTGTTGACCTTTGGACATTTAGATTTAGACTGTTCTTGAAAATTTGGTTCTGACTATTTCGACTTTCTCAAAATTTATAGATTTCAACATTTTAACCTTCTGAAAATTTCGACATTCATCAACATTTTGTTGTCTTTTGGAGTTAGATTGTATACATTTTGTTTTTTTAATTCAGCCTTTTTTTAGTAAATTTTCGACTATTTTGAAAATTGTACTATTAGACAACTTATTTCACATTTTTGAAAATTTCGCCCCTTTTGTTCCAATTATTATTTTTTTGAAAAGGGTCTGGCACGCTAGAGCATAAACTTAATATGATTACAGAAGAAATTTAAGAAACCCTAACATAAAATTGAGAAATTGAAGTTTACCCATAAGTTTTTTTAAAGTAGGCAAACATGGGAATGTCGTCATAAGTGAACACTTTAAACTAGGAGGTAGCAGTATTTATGTAGTGTGGTTCAAACCCACATTGATTACAAGTCAGAATATTGGAAATATTTGAAAATAAGTGCTCTCAAATTTACCTACACATTTACATTTTCATCCGAATATGTTTTGCTCTTCTATTAAATATACAATATAGGTACTACTGAAATGCTGCTTCTTATTATTTATTTTTGTGTTATTCTTCAAAACTTATTTTTGTTCTTGGAAGATTAGAATTGTGAGAAAAATAAACTCTCTAATCTGTATAACTCAGGCGGATTGTCCATATCGCAGTCGAATGATTGAGCAAACTTAGCTCTCCTATTTAGCTAAATCCGCAGACGAAGTCGGCGTCTAAGTAGTATATATAAGTCAGAAAATAGCGAGAAATGAAAGGGGAAACTAACTAATGCACTATATCTTCGCATTTTAACCTATTGGTGTAATTTCAGTAAAGAGCATCCATCGAATCGGTAGTTATTTTCGTGTTTTATGCTTAGGGTTTCAATTTGGAATAATTTGCATTATTTAGAAGTGAATCGTGTTTATTTATGTAATTTGTGATACAATATATGAGAAATACTGCCGCACTTTTCTGTAATTTGACAAAATCGTCAAAACAAGTCATATTATAGGTACTTAATGTTGTACTATCCAGTGACCCTTAATTAAGCAATTAAGTCAGTTAAAAGTTGAAGTTATAGTTTAGTTGGTTGGGGTTGCGTATTTCGCTGATAGGATCTGGTGAACCGCGGGTTCAAACGCCGATGCCGATCACGCATTTTTGAACCGAACATTTCTTTAAACGCGTTAGGAGTTTTTTGTGGTTTTGCGTCACCGTCTCACTAAAGTGCGTTACCAATCTTCTCTAATGCTATAAATTGTTAACTTTAAGTATGGTAACGTAATTTAGAGTGGTGGTGACGCACATCGATAGCACTAAACCTCTCAACGAACGTAAAGGACTTTTTACTTCAAAACAACCGTGCAACATGAATTTATTTAAAAATCAACTATATGCCAAAACGAAACAATTCTATATTTAAAACTGTTACCGCAAAGTTACAATTAATTACTAATGAAAGCCTCTACATATGAAATGGATTAGGTACGATTTCGCTGACAAAACGAACGCTTAAAACGTTGAAAAATATCCTTTTTGTTCAAATTTAAATTACCCCTACATTCGGGCGCAACTGCATCATCTGATTTATGAAAATAAATTAGGTCGACAGCTTAAAGCTGTAAAAATAGTTTTATGGTGCGCGAAAATGGTTTTTAAACCAAACTTATTCCGAGCCTGAAAATTTTGTTCTCCGAAAAGTTATTGCAAATTCTTTGTATTTACGCTTCGTAAATTTTAAAAAGTACTAAAAGCTGCATTTCGCATCCTCTTGTTCTTTCTCCAGCGCTCGCACGACGTAAAATTTGAATTATGCCCTTGTACATTCACCGAGGGCCCTTGGTTCATTTTTTACGCGAGATTAAGATATCGTAAAGCACCGTCATGGCAAGCAAGCCAAGGGTATATTTTGTTTGGGCAAAATGAATTAGTTACAGCGGTTGGCTCTTAAATGACTGCGTCTCGAAAAAATTTGTGCCCTATAAACATGATAAAGTGTTGAAATAAAATGACGACATCGCCATGTGTCGATATTGTATCTACAATTCTCTTCAAACATAATGAAGTCCAAGTTCGTTCGGGCAAGGTGCTACGTTCCTGACTCGGCAATTTTAAATTCTGTAGTTTCAGTATGTTTTCTTCGCGAGGGGACGAATTCTTATGAAATCAAGCCACTTGTGCCCTAGAGAAATAAACGTGTCACGATGCTGAAAACTTTTATGGAGACAGGTATGAAAGGGTCACGGAAACACACAAAAACTTTGACAAGACACATGTGCCAGGACAGAGATACATCCTGTCATTGAAAATAAAATCGCCTTTTTCAGCTACGCAATGAATCAGTGGCGTACCTGGCGCTTTTGCCGCCTGTAGGTGATCGAAGAGAGATAAGAGAAGAACTGTCTCTATGAGAGATCATTTGGAGACAAATAAAGTGAACAATATCAATATTACTTCGCTTTTGGAGCAAATTTTTAACCAAACCACATTCATGATCAGCAGATTTCAGTGTTTCTTCTCGTTGACAGGACAGGTCGCTTCGCGTAAAAGCACAAATTCCCCTCTTGTGTCGAAGCTTTGTATGATGGATTCCAGTGTACTCGTTGTATATGCGAGATGCTCGGGACTACAGGCCCAGCCTAGATGACAACGGACTGCCAAGTTTTAAATTAGTCTCTGAATCTAGAGAGGCATTAACTATTATCGATGACTTTCTAATATGTTTGATAACAGATACTATTATCAGTAAAGTATGGAGTGAAACGGTCTGGTCCTTGATTATCTTCAAAAAATGAAATACAGAACGTAAGAACAGAAGTAAAACTCCTCGCTTCATAATAAATTTGGAGCCAAAAATGTTGTTGCGACTTGCAAACAGGAAAATATAATTTCAAGTTTTCCAATTTGCAGGAAGTTTCAAAAAGAGTGAAGAGAATATTTAATTTGCACCTTTCTTTATAAACACACACTTCTACAAAGTATAAACAAATTAGCCCGGAAAGATAATTTGTAAACTTTCCGGAAAGGTCGAGAGGTTTTGAAACTTTAAAAATATAATAAAACGCGACAGGATGAAAGTAAATTTAGATTCAAAAGTCACATGTGTACATTGCTATTTAGGGAAGCTTAAATTTTCAGTGACATTTTTGATTTACGAAGGCACGTTTAGAGGGAATCGGCAACAAAATTTATTAATAATGTGAATCGATACAACATGTTACATTGCACGTAACCCGGATTCCAACAAGGGCTTCTAGGGCAACCCTTATTTAGTTTTATTTCTTTCATCTGTCTTCGCCTCTAGCAGTTTCTCCTTGATGCTGCCTTAAATCACATCAGTATGTTAACGTCAGAATACGCCAACCTTTTACACAGATTATTTACTTCCTGTAATTATTTAAATGTGTTTTCTCTTAACCTACATAAAATACCCAACTGGAGAATTGACAAAGTTTGAAAAAAAATAGTATATGCGATAATTTAATAATAACGATATCGTTTTCATTATAAAATTCATTTCTTGTTAAAATAAATCTATTTCATATAATATCTTAATAAAACTCTAAACACTGAGCGACAAACCAAAAATATAATAGACCAAAACTGTTAAACTAAAAGTTTGAGGTTTTTTTTTGTCCAGAAACTGGAAAATTACGTAGAATGACATGAAATTTTTTTTTTGTCCTAAAAAGCATCTTTAATAACAAAAAATTAGAAAAAATTCTTTTGATTAGTCAGTTTTTATTGAATGGTTGTTTAAAAAACAAAAGCACTAATTTGTCAATATAAAACTTTTTTTGGTTGGGTGAAAAAAATTTACACAAACGTTTTCAGTGAGGTAGTAGTAAAACAAGTAAAAATTTCAGCCAAGTCGAAAGGTCGACTTCAAAAGTTGTTGATTTAGAGTGTAATGCTTCCTATGTATATTATTTATTTTTTATACTCACATTAAGAATTTATTGATAAGATATTACTGAAAATTGCAGTTAAAGCTAACAAAATATCTGAAACTCAGTACGCCATTAACGTAAAAGTATTACTTTCAAAACAATTTTTAACGATTTTAATGTAAAATGAAAAGTTCTGTTACGCTAACGCTAAAGGTTATTGAAAAGTTTATTTACACAACGAGAACTGGTGAAGCTGCACATCTTAACTGCACTTTAAAGTTTTAAGTTTTAATATGAAGCTTTTCCAAAGTTTACCGAATGTATGCTGAAGCGCCAGTTTTCTATTTCGTCTGAAGCAACTTCGATAACAACTGCTCATACTTGTTAGATCTACCTAAACATTTAAGCAATTAGTGGCATTTAATTATTTTCCGCAGATTTACGCTATGCTCTGCCAGGTAAGGATGGGAAATTGTCCCAAAATTACAGGCCAATCAGCCTCTTATCCAACTTGGGTAAAGTGGCGGAAAGGATTTTGAGGAAGCGTCTGCAGAATATCATCAGCGATCGCAACATCATTCCTAAGAAACAATTTGGGTTCCAACATATGCACTCTACCTCAGACCAGCTGCTGAGAATGGTTAAAATAATCACTCAATGCATGAACTGGAATTAGGTAGTTGGAGCTATTTTCTTCGATATCTTCAAAGCATTTGCACAGTTTGGCATCAAGGAGTAGTCTACAAGATGCGCCAGTTTGGAATACCTCTAACAATGGTTCAAATAGTAACTCGTTCCTGGACCATCGCTTATTCAGAGCAAAGGCGGAACAGAAACTATCAAACCAGTTTGGGCTACAGTATGGGGTGCCTCAAGGCTTTCCTTGTCACCTCTGCTGTATTCTATGTTTACCGCAGACATCTCGAAAACCAATCCAACAATCGACCATACCTTATTAGCAACTTATGCAGACGACACAGCTTTGGTGGTGTACTCTTACAGTCCAGAGTTGGTCACCAGACGACTTCAGGAGGCAACAAACAGTCTACTAGATTACTTCGCTCAATGGAGAATCCAAGTTAACGCAGACAAGACCCAAGCTGTCTTTTTCACCAGAAGAAGACTCCAACCATATGGGCATGTAAATGTTCATGGGCAAAACGTTGACTGGAGACTTCAGGCAAAGTATCTAGGTGTAATTGTTGATAAAAGATTTACATTCCAGGCACATATTGCTTATGCAGTGTCCAAAACCAAATTGCTGAAAGGACTGCTGCAATCGATGATTGGTAGAAATAGTGACCTGTCCATTGGACTTAGTGTTACTGTACAAATCAATCATAAGACCAGCGATGACCTACGCATCTGTAGCTTGGTCACAGGCGACGGATAATCAGATGAAGAAACTCCAGGTGTTCCAGAACGTCTTCCTAAGACAAACCATGGACGCTCCATGGTTTATGAGAAACAATCAACTCAATAGGAAAGCTGAAATACCTTTGGTAAGAGATTTTCTTAGGGAAATTAATTCCAGGGCAATGGTGAGAGCGGAAGCGCATCCCAACGAACTACACTTCTCCACAAAATTAACGCACTAAACAATTATCTCAAAATCATAAAATTTGATATTTAGAACTTTAACACCTTAAGGATTAAAAGACTTTTATTTCCCCAGTCATTTAATGACAGTAGTTTTTAAGATTTATTTAATACTTAACCAAATATTGCAAAATTCTAATTTTTTTTAATTTTTTTTAAGGTTAATATCGTGTGTTTCTCCCTCTACTGCGGATAACAGCTTCACACCGACGTGGCAGAATCTCTATTAAACTTATTATCTCCCTTTGATCTAGTCCATCTCAAATTTCTAGAATTCTTTCTTGTACCTCACCAAGGGTAGCTGGAGGGGGCATAAGAGCTTTGATTCGCTTTTCAATAATGTCCCACAAATGTTCTATGGGATTCAGGTCTGGACTTCTTGCTGGCCAGTCCATAACCTGAATACCAACTTCATCAAAGTATTCTCTCACTATTCTAGTAATGTGTGGTTTCGCATTATCTTGCATTAGAATAAAATCATCGCCAATATAGGGACCATACGGCACGACATGTCTTGTACAATTTCCGTTATGTATTGTCGACTATTCAATGAACCTCGATTAATCAGCTGCAAGTCTGTGTGACCCGTTGAAGAGATGCCACCCCATACCATTATTGATCCGCCACCAAACGCTTGGACTGGTCTTATGTTGCATTGGGCATACCGTTCGTTTCTTCGTCGAAACACTCTCACACGTCTATCATTGTTAAACGGGCAAAATCTGGACTCGTCTGTGAATAAGACATGAGCCCATTCGGCGTTGACGTGATCTCTAGCAAATTGTAGTCTTATTCGGCGTTGGTCTGCCGTTAAAACTGGACCCCTGGCTGGAATTCTGGGGTGCAACTCCTCAGCAGCAAGCCGCCTTCTAACCGTCTCTATGCTAACTTGCAGATTATGTGTGGCTGCAAGCTGGATTTCCAAACTTCTACAGGTTGTAAATCTCTCACGTAATGCACGGAGTCTCAAAAAACGATCTTGTGGAGCGGTTGTTTTGCTAGGCTTTCCTTGTCCTGGTCTTCTTTGATTCGTATTTGTTTCCCGGAACCGTTGAACGACACGAAAAATTGTTGAATGGCATACCCCAAGTATTTGGGCAATGTTTTGGTAACTTAATCCTTCATCGGCTAATGTTGCAGCCTGGACACACTCATTACGACTTAAATTGCGCGAAACACGGTTCATCTTTTGAAAATAATGTTCTTCAATCCAAAATGCCAAAACACACCTTAAACAGTCAAACAGTCAATTAGACGGAACTCTAATGGAACAACACAAAATCCTGTTTTATGTTGTTTATACCTTATTTTGTTTTTTTTTATACCAGCTGCAAAATGGACCAACAAAAAAAGGTAGCAGCATTTATTATATTCTAACATGATATGCTAATGTCCATGCATGTGAAAATCCTAAATTATTTGCACATGTACATAATTTTAGATAAAAGGATAGTGGTACGTTAATTTTGTGGAGAAGTGTAGTTCGACAGGTAGTGGATTACGATCCAAACGTCCCAACCAGGATTAGGAGACCAAGGATGGTTCTCTAGGCTACGACTTCCATTTCGGAAATTTTTGTTTTGTTGTTTCTTATGTTTCAGGCAAAACAGCTTACAATAGTTCTCCAACACTATTGTACTGTTCTGCCGGAAGGATTGGGGGCCAAGGACCCGGCCCGAAGAAGTAGGGGTCTTTAGTCGGTACCCGTAGTCTGCGCGGTAGTCCGACACTATCTGGGTATCTTTCCAAATATCCTTAACAGATTTACCCCTTTAAAAAAAAAACGCTATGCTTGCTCGAAGCCATAATATTCAAGCCAAAGATTCAAGCATTATGAATTATATTTTTTAAGAATTTTTTCATTTTTTTTTTTCAAATTTCTGAGTTGGGACATAAGTTTTTTTTTATTGATACCTAATGTGCTCTCGAAGTTTCGATTCGTTTGATAATTCAAAGCTTATACATTCAATTTTCATTGTTTGCTGAAAGTTTGGTACAAAATCTAACATTCCAAAAAATTTGGATGTCAGTAAAACAAATCTCAAAATTTGGAAAAAGTAATTTTTAATATACATTTAACATCTTATGATGGTTCCTTCTGGACTCTGTTGTGATATCCAATTTTCTCGCTGACAGATCTCTTCAGGTCGTCGTCAATGGCATCGCATCCGAGACATTTGCGATTAACGCAGGGGTGCCTCAGGGGTCTGTTCTGTCTCCTACTTTATTTCTGTTACACATAAACGATTTCTGAGCTTCAACTTCCAATTCTATATACAGCTACGCAGATGATAGTAATCTTGTGTCATCTTTTTTTCTCCGACAAACCATTATCCATCGCTGCTTTAGATCGACTAAGGGAACAGCAGATACAGACGATTAATTGGAATCTTGAAATTATCTTGGAAATGACATTGGATATTTCAAAGGCTTTTGACAGAGTCTGGCGCCGATCTCTTCTGGCCAAATTAACATCTTATGGCCTTCCTCCTGAACTCTATCATTTGATATCCAATTTTCTCGCTGACAGATCTCTTCAGGTCGTCATCGATGGCATATCATCCGAAACATTTGCGATTAATGCAGAAGTGCCTCAGAGGTCTGTTTTGTCTCCTATTCTATTTCTGTTACACATACACGATCTCTTAGCTTCAACTTTCAATCCTATAGACAGCTACGCAGATGATAGTAACTTTGTGTCATCTTTTTTCTTCGACAAACCATTATCTATCGCTGCTTCAGATCGACTAAGGGAACAGCAAATACAGACGATTTATTGGAATCTCGAGATTATTCTGGAAATGGCATTGGATATCTCAAAGGCTTTCGACAGAGTCTGGCGCCGATCTCTTATCGCCAAATTAGCATCTTATGGTCTTCCTCCTGGACTCTATCATTTGATATCCAATTTTCTCGCTAACAGATCTCTTTAGATCGTCGTCGATGGCATCTCATCCGAGACATTTGCGATTAATGCAGGGGTGCCTCAGAGGTCTGTTCTGTCTTCTACTCTATTTCTGTTACACATACACGGTCTCTTAGTTTCAACTTTTAATCCTATAGACATATATATATTAACTGAAGTAAATTTACACTTCATTTTGAGGGTTCCTACACATGCATACCCCTCTAACCTTAACTATTACATAATATTCTTATTTAATTACATTTTATTCCTACTTCGATTTGCCGTATGTTCCTAGTCTAGTCTAGTTTCTAGCCTACATTTAATCTGCCTAACCTACCCTTCACCTTAACCTAATCTAACCTATTTAACCTAAAGTTCTAATCTAACGTTCCTCCTCGCGTTGTCTCTTTTTCTTTCCTCTTGCGTTACGTCTAAGGCTGGGTGCTCAATCCCCCAGCTTGTGCCATGTCAAGGTACTCGATCCCCTTGACTTCGGATGGTTCCAGGTCAGAACTTGGGATTCCTCGTAGGCTTCCTCCCATATTGTCCTATTCCGCTTTCTCGTAGATTCATTTCCCAGGTACTCGATCCCCCGGTACTCGAAATCTATTGTTCCTCAAATGAGGACTTGAGTTCGTCAAGCTTTCCAGCGGCTTGGTTCAGAACTTCAAAGAAATTTGGGTTCCGAGCCGCTTCATCAATCTCCTCGATACTTCTTGGCCAGAGCACTCCCTTTCTTATCGCTAGTTGCTCTGTTCTGTTCCTCCATTCCTCCCGATTCCTGCATACGAACAATACATGATCAGCATCCTCGGGCTCTTCGCATTGGCATAATGGTGAGTTCCTTTTCCCCATCCTATGGAGGTATTCCTGAAACCTTCCGTGGCCTGTAAGCAGCTGTACGCATTGCTGCGTAAGCTGCCTTCCTCTTAGACGCCTGTAGCCTTCAACTCTTCTCAGGTAGCGATGAGTCCCTCTCCCTGTTGTGGCAGAATCCCATCGTTGTTGCCACCTGAAAAAAGAGCAACGCGACAGTCTGTTCCTAATAAGCCCAAAGGGCACCTTATCGTATTCATATACCACCACCATGTTATTATTATCATTATTGCCTAAACTGCATGCGCCTTTCGCGAGCTCGTCCGCCCTTTCGTTGCCAGTGACTCCCCGGTGTCCCTTAACCCATTCCAATCGCGTTTTCCTTTGTTCTTGAAGCAGATCTTGCGCTTCCATAACAAGTTCCGAATTTGGTTTATTTTGCATGGCAGCTATTGCCGCCTTACTATCACTCCTTATAATGCAACTTTCCAGCGTACGAGCTCGTTCTAGTGCTTTCTTAATAGCTAATACTTCCGCCTGAAACACCGAGCAATTGCCTCCGAGCCTGTATTGCCCCTTACCTATTTCCTTTCCTTTCCTATAAATAACGTAAGCTGCTCCTGTGCCTGTTTCCTGTTTGGATCCGTCTGTATAAATTTCGTATTCCGTTGCTATTTCTTGCTTCTTTTGGTCTACTTCTTTTACCGGATGTTTCCTTCTCTTCTTGACCTTTTTCTCTATCTGTTCTGCATTAATCTCCAGTTCCGTTTCTTCACGAATTTTTTCCCCTGTCCATTCAAATATTCTTTTTCTGTTTCTTATTTCTTCTAATTTAATATCTATTGGCACCAGCCCTGCTAATACCAATGCCGCTTCCGTTGACACTGTTCGATAAGCTTTCCCTGCTTTAAGTGCCATTATTCTTTGTACGCTTAATAGCTTCCTTTTTTCTTTGACTCCCATTTTATCGTACCATAAGTTCGCCCCATATGTTATAATAGGTTCGATTGCTCCTTCGTAGATAGCTGCAATGTTTCTCCCTTTAAGACCCCAGTCTAGGGCCGCAGCTGCTGTAATTTTCTGTGCTACATTCTTTGCTTTCCCTGTTACGTGTTTTATGTGTTCCTTATAGTTTAATTTCTTATCTAGTATAATTCCTAAATATTTAAGCGTTTCTTTGCACCTTATTCTGCCACTTCCCATCCTGAAAGTCGGCTCTTGTTGATTTGAACTTTTTCCAAAAAATATAGCTTCCGTTTTTTCTGCATTAAATTTCACCCTACTCCTTTCGGCCCAGGCTTCTAGCATTATCAGTGCTTCTTCGCCCGCTTGTTTTGTGCCCTTCCATGTGTTATTCCTTATGATAAGTGCCGTATCATCAGCATATGCTATGATGCGACACCCATTTGGCAGCTCACATTTAAATATATCGTTATAAAATATTTTCCAAAATAACGGTCCAGACTTCGATCCTTGGGGGCATCCCAAGTCTGCTGTTTTATTTACTTCAACTCCTTCTTCCTTCATTATCGCTATTCTCTTCCTAAAATAATCTCTTGCCAATTGGACTAAATTATCAGGACATTCATATTCTATCATCTCGTTTATTATTTTTGGCCTCCATGCGTTATCAAACGCTCCTTCTATATCCAATGATATTATTGTACAGTATTCCCCCCTTTCCTTTGCAAGTTTAACTTCTTTAACTACCTCTTGTATAGCATCTTCCGTGCTTTTCCCTTCTTCGAATCCATATTGATCCTTGTGAATCTTTCCTCTTCCCATGTTTATATGATATTCGATCCTACTCGCCATCAGTCCATCCAGCACTTTCCCAAGTACTGGAATAAGACTAATTGGTCTATGTTTGGTTTTATCGTTTCCTTTTGGGATCAGCTTAACCACCTGTTTTTTCCAGATGTCAGGAAATGCTCCTTTTTGAAGACATTTATTGAATAAATCAACAAATACTTCTGGTTTGGCTTCGATTGCTTCTTTAATGATATCAGACGTTAATCCATCTATTCCTGGAGCTTTCTTTGGGCTCATTGATTTTATTATCCTTATTATTTCTTCTTCTATGAATTCCTGATCGTTCTCTCCTCCGTTTAAATTTTCAGTCCTTTGTCTGATTACTCTCTGTTCATCAGATTCATTTTCCTTATCTTCATTTGGAAAGTACTTCATTAGAAGCTCTTGTGCTGTCTCTTCAGCCGTTTTTGTGTATTCACCATTCTTTTTGCGTACGCTTTGCATCAGTACGCTACTTTTCCTTTTTCCTCTTATTATTTTGTATGCTCCTTTCCACGGATTCTGTCCCTGGTTTCTACTACAGAACTCCCGCCATCCGTTTAATTTTGCGTTTTCTATTTCCTTTTTAAATTCCGTCCGCTTTTGCCGATAAACTTCTAGCTTTTCTTCCCTCTCTTCCCCTTGTTTGTCTTGATAATCTCTTCGAGATTTGTTTACCTCTTTTTTCTTTTCCGTTAATTCTGAAGTCCACCATGGCACTGCTTTCTTATTTCCTTTCTTTTTGGGAATTACTTCCCCTGCTATCCTTTCGATAGTCTTATTTATTTTCTCGGCTACCGCGTTAATTTCTTGTTTTGTGTGCGCTTCTCTTATTTCGACTTCTATACCTTCCATTTCTTCTTTAATTCTCTTTGAGAATTTCCCCCAATCTGCTTTCTTTGTACTAAATCCAAAGTTTTCTTCAACCCTATTCTCTCCTTCTATAGTAAACATGATGTTTCTATGATCACTCATATTTTCTTCTTGCTCTACGTTCCATCCTTTTATCAGCGAATATATTCCCATGGAAGCTAAAGTCACATCCAAGTGGCTGCTCCCATGTGGCCCTATATATGTCGCTTTTTCTCCTTCGTTCACAATTACCAGATCCAGCTCAGCTATCAACTCGGTAATCGCGTTTCCTCTGTTATCTTCCCTCTGACTTCCCCAAGCAGGTGACTTACTGTTCACGTCTGCTCCGATTATTATTTCGCCTCCTTTCGTTTTTAGTATGCTTATAATTTCTTTCAGTTTTCTTACTTTCATAGTGAATGTGTCATTCTCCATTCTTCGTGCCACAGGTGGTATATACGAAGATACCGCAAACATGTGTCTATTTCCCAGATTAATACCTATTACCGTATTATAATTATCCGCTAATTCCTTAATTTCTATTGCCCCCATTGAATTACTATTAATTAAAATCGCTGTTTTATCTCCTCCTGAGAATACTTTAATTTGTCCGTTAAATCCTTTAATCTGTGCCCCCTTTACATGAGGTTCTTGAATTAGCACAACCTGTATATTTTCTCTAATTATCTTTTCGTTTAATAATGCTGTAGCCGCTTTAGATTTTCCTAAATTTATTTGTAAGAATTTAATATCTTCTTTAATAATATTCATTATCTCTAATTTGTTTGTTTGTCCGACTCTTTTGCTCCCTAATAACACCTAATACCCCCGTAATGAGTTCAAGCACCCGGTAGACAACTACTCTAATGTGTTTCCCGTAAGTGCCTGTGACTAATTCCACAGTAATTACCTCGCGTTTATTCCTCAATGAAAATGAGTCCAAACAACTATTTAAACTCAATTCCAAAACTAAACAAAGTATTAAGGAACTAAACAAGGCAACCAAGTGCGTAATTTTTGTGTTTAACTGATTAACTTTCGTAATCAGTTCTCGCGATAACCGCGTTTTTTAATTTTTCCATCGATTTGCATTCTTTGCTATAAACCTCGTGTTCGCTTTCAAATTTATTTCTTACGCAAATTACGCACTTGGTCTCCTTGGCGCTGCATTCCTTAACATCGTGTTGCCCTCCACACTTTTTGCATGCAATCTCCTTTTTACAGTTAGCAGCTTTATGCCCCGTCCCAAAGCATTTAAAGCAATATAGGACATTAACATAATCCGCTGTTGCTACAGTACCCCATCCCAGGTTAATACGCCCTGTTAGTAATTTTCTAAGTTCCGCATTAACTTCCAACACCACATGCTTCTTATGCGGGTCCCTCGGTTTTTTAATGAAGTGCCTCACCTTCATGTCCTTCGTGATTTCCGAAATGCTTCTGTATTTCCTTTTTACTTCCTCGTTCTGTTCCCTTATAGAAGTAATAATTCCCTCAGCTTCTAACTTGTTGTCGATGTTATATAAGATAACCAACGGCTTAAATTTTTTCTCCTCCTGAACAATAACCCCTGAATTTTGCACTCCCTTCTTTAATTTTTCGGCATCTTCCCGCGTCGCACATTTTACTACCACTTTGTCGCTTTTTGTCTCAACAACCCTCTTAATCCCTATTCCCATTTCCGTTGGATTCACTTTTTCCCTTAATAATTTTGTCGTATCCCCCGCGTTCTCTTTATTCGCCCCCTTGAGGATCACCGCATAAGACTTGTTAATTTTACCCTCCTCCTTTTCAATTCTTTCCTGCACCTTACTTTTAGATCTTTTTCCACCTACCTTTTCAGCGTCCTCTTTTTCCGTCGTCTGTTTTCCTGTCTTTTTCTTCCCAATTCCTTTAATGTGGGTATCCACGATCCTCCGTAGCTCACCAGCTTCTCCTTCCAGCCTCATGACCTTCTGATGCAGCGCAAACACTATTTCCCGCAATGTTTTTCGTTCCGCCACTGTTATTGGTTTAGATTTTCCCGTAATAATTGTCAAACTAGCTGACAATAGCACATCCGCCGTATTTGCCGACATATCTTCCGAATTAATCTCACTTCTACTAGAATCCTCGTTCTCTGTTGGCATTATACTGTATAAGTATAATGCCTACTATTAACTTGAACTCACACACCAATGCACACCAATCGCTTAGCTCTCTTGAACTCGACCGTACACTTCGAGCACTCGAACTAGACTCCAATCCTATAGACAGCTACGCAGATGATAGTAACCTTGTGTCATCTTTTTTCTTCGACAAACCATTATCTATCGCTGCTTCAGATCGACAAAGGAAATAGCTGATACAGACGATTAATTGGAATCTCGAGATCATTCTGGAAATGGCATTGGGTATCTCAAAGGCTTTCGACAGAGTCTGGCGCCGATCTCTTCTCGCCAAATTAACATCTTATGGCCTTTCTCGTGGACTCTATCGTTTGATATCCAATTTTCTCGCTGACAGATCTCTTCAGGTCGTCGTCGATGGCATCTCATCTGAGACATTTGCTAATGCAGGGGTGCCTCAGAAGTCTGTTTTGTCTCCTACTCTATTTCTGTTACACATACACGATCTCTTAGCTTCAACTTTCAATCCTGTAGACAGCTACGCAGATGATAGTAACCTTGTGTCATCTTTTTTTCCCGACAAAGCATTATCTATCGCTGCTTCAGATCGACTAAGGAAATAGCTGATACAGACGATTAATTGGAATCTCGAGATCATTCTGGAAATGGCATTGGGTATCTCAAAGGCTTTCGACAGAGTCTGGCGCCGATCTCTTCTCGCCAAATTAACATCTTATGGCCTTTCTCGTGGACTCTATCGTTTGATATCCAATTTTCTCGCTGGCAGATCTCTTAAGGTCGTCGTCGTATCTCATCCGAGACATTTGCGATTAATGCAGGGGTGCCTCAGAGGTCTGTTCTGTCTCCTACTCTATTTATTTCTGTTACACATACACGATCTCTTAGCTTAAACTTTCAATCCTATAGACAGCTACGCAAATGATAGTAACCTTGTGTCATCTTTTTTCCCCGACAAAGCATTATCTATCACTGCTTCAGCTCGATTAAGGGAACAGCGAATACAGACGATTAATCGTAATCTCAAGATTATTCTGGAATGGGGTAAAAACAATTTGGTTGACTTTAACACTTCAAAAACTCAGGCCGCGGTTTTCTCTAAGAAAACATCAAGGGATAATTCAACAAACATACTAATGGACGGTAAAATTCTTCCGATGGGATCTAATCTATCTATCCTAGGAGTGAATGCTAGCACTAACTTCTCTTGGGACGATCATGTGCGCGCCGTTGCCAAATCCGCCTCTCAGAAGCTAGGCTTTCTTTTTAGAGCTAAAAAGTACTTCACATCTCATCAGCTATTAACACTATACGAAGCTCCAGTTGAGCCAACACTAGCCAATACTGTTCTCATGTTTGGAGTTCAGCCCCAAAACACACTTTAGCTCTCTTGGATTCAATTCCAAAAAAAGCGATTCGCCTAATTGATGACGAGAGTCTGACCAATTCTCTCGAAACACTAGAGCACAGGCGTATGGTTGGTGTCTTGTCTCATTTCTACAAGTAATATCGTGGAAGATGCTCGCAGGAACTAATAAGATTGATCCCCCCAAGGGCAAGATTCTTGAGGCGAACTAGACAGTCGGAGATGGGAAATTCCTGTGCGGTCCAGCTTGACATAGTGAGGACTGCTGTCTACGGAGACTCTTTTTTTATATAGAGCTGCCAAGTTATGGAACTTGTTACTAAGAGGAATTTTCCCAAAAAATTACAACCTATCCTTGTTTAAGAAGACAGTTTATCGTCATTTATCCTTGTTTTCACATCCTACTCGTAGTACTTTGAAAGCATAATGGGGTTACCCTTTGCGAGTGGATTAAACTTAAAAAAAAATACAAGTTGTAAATAATTCGCTTCTCACTACAAGGATCTCGAAAACGGGAAGAGATACAGCATTGGTTAAATTGAGACAAGGCGACATAATTTGAGGAGCAGCATATTGCTGCTCTTGAGATTTTTGAAAAATAGAAATATTTTGAATTTGTTTTTCATTTTTTCTTTGCGTCGTTTGAAGGGTTAATTGGAAAACTAAAAACACTTTTCTGTTAGCGTTGTTATCCTTTACAAGACATCCCACAGGATTTTTTTATTAGACGTTTCATCTTTTCGTTACCATTACACTGGTCCACAAAAAAAACTTTTTGGTTTGGTGCAGCTCTATCCGTATCTGTAGTCGGTAGGGTAGGTAGTATAAACTTTATTACTGCTACTAGATGTCAGATGACAGCTCTGGTTTACCTACAATTCTTATTTTAATTTTTTCCGGTTTTATTCAAAATCAGTCAATCTGATAATCACTTTTATGACATTAATAGTAAAAATTTATTATAAAAAATCAGTTGAGATGTTGCAGTAATAATCCTGATATGTTTTGTTACATATGCGGTGAGTACGTAATGAAAGATCAACGGAAATTGATTAATGACACGGTAATTCGCTTGTATTCTGCTTACTTTGGTATTGAAATTGGCAATCAAGATAAAGTATGGGTGCCACACATTGTCTGTAAGATTTGCATTGAACATTTGCGGCAGTGGGAAAAAGGAACGCGCAAATCTTTGAAGTTTGGGATCCCAATGATTTGGCAAGAACAAAAAAATCATCATGACGATTGTTATTTTTGTATGACGAGTGTAACAGGCATTAACAAAAACAACCGCAGCAAGTGGAAGTACCCCAATATCCTCTCAGCTGTAAGACCTATTCCTCATTCAGACACCGTTCCATTACCAGCTTTTCATCGGGAAGTTCAGGAATGTGAGGAGGATGAAATGGAAATTTCTGAAGAAGAAGAAGAAGATGATAATTCTGACTACTGTGGAGAAATATCGAATCCTAAAACTTTTTCACAAGGTGAGCTTAGTGATCTAATCAGAGACTTATATCTTTCAAAAGAGCGTGCTGAGTTGCTATCATCAAGATTGAAAGAAAAAAATTGCCTCTCTTCTGGTGTAAAAATTACTTTCTATCGCACAAGAGAACAACACTTACTACAATTTTTGTCTTTTGATAAAAATTTGATATATTGTCATGACGTGAACGGATTGATGACTTTCATGGGCTTGAAGACTTATCATGCAAGTGATTGGCGTCTTTTTATCGACAGCAGTAAAAGAAGTCTCAAAGCAGTCCTTTTACACAATGGCAATAAATGTGCTCCTATTCCACTTGCTCATTCTACATCTATGAAAGAAGAATACAAGGTAATATCAGTTCTTTTAGAAAAAATAAAGTATTCTGAACATGATTGGGTGATTTGTGTCGACTTGAAGATGGTCAATTTTCTGTTGGGCCAACAGAGTGGTTATACAAAATGCCCTTGTTTCATTTGTTCCTGGGACAGTCGAGCTAGGTCTAGTCATTGGACTCAAGAAAATTGGCCTGTCAAAAATCTTGTTCTGGGTGAAAAGAATGTCATAAACCAGCCTTTAGTTCCACGAGAAAAATCATTCTTCCACCTTTACACATAAAATTAGGGCTCATGACACAATTTGTCAAAGCTCTTGACAAAAATGGTCAATGCTTCCAGTTCCTATCTCAAAAATTTCCTGGATTGAGTACTGAGAAATTAAAGGCAGGAATTTTTGATGGGCCTCAGATACGTCAATTGATTAAGAGTTCTACGGTTTTTGAAGCTTCTATGACTGAAATAGAAAAACTGGCGGGGAAATCTTTTGTCGTTGTTATACAAAACTTTGTTGGTAACCATAAGGCAGATAACTACAAACATTTAGTCGAGGAAATGCTGCTGAACTTCAAAAATTTGAGCTGTAATATGAGCTTGAAAGTGCACTACCTCCATGATCATATTGATCATTTTGAGCATAATTTAGGAGATTTTAGCGAAGAACAAGGTGAACGTAGCCACCAAGATATAAAAACAATGGAACACGGGTACCAAGGCAGGTGGGATATTCATATGATGGCTGATTATTGCTGGGGACTTATGCGTGATTGCCCAGGACAATCTGACTCAAGAAAATCACTGAAAAAAAATTTTCTTGATGTATAATTTCCAAATAAATTGATATTTTTGAAAAAATGTGTGTTTTTCTTCTTTCTTATAAACGAGAGCTGATGTGAAAAATGTGACTGATATTTTCGTATCAGCTCACAAAATATACCCAAAATCAGGTCTAAAATCTTGGGCACCAAAATGAGTGTAGACCAGTGTTATCAAGTTTATTATTTTAAATACGGACCTGTAATTTTTATTTCATCTTTGTGTAGCTTTCAAATTTCCGAGGAACTAATGTTTAAATAGTAGACATTTTAATAGACGTCATAATTTTCGAAAGGGTTCTAAAATTGAAAATTAAGCTGAAATGAGGAATAAACTTTAATTTTGCAAAATTATCAAAAATTTAAAAGAAATTTAAAAGTTAAATGAGTCAAAATTAAAAAGAAAAAGTCGAAACTTTGAATTTTTTAAAATTTTCACAGAAAGCTGAAACTTTCATTTTTTTTACATTTTATTTTATTTTTAATTAAAAAAATTAAAAACTTAAAAAAGACGAAATTTTAAAAAATATGGCGATTAGAAAAAAAATCATAATATTAAAGTTTTGAAATTGAAAAAAAACTAGAAATATTTAGTCGAAACTGAAGAAAAATTGCCAACGTTTTAAAAAGTCAAAAATTTTAAATGATGTCGAGATTTGTAGCACTTAAATTTTTTTTAATAGTCAAATATTTTGAAAGTTGGTGCTTCTTAAAAAAATTGTAGTTTTGAAACGGGCAAAATTTTCAAATATGTCGAATTTTGGAAAAAAATTGAAATTTGATAAAAATTAAAATATTTAAGAAACAGAAACGTACTAATTTTTAAAATAAATAAATTTGGAAACAAATTCCAGATTTTCAAAAAATAGAGAATTTGAAAATATTTTCCAAATTAAGAGGTTTAAAAATGTTGCATTTCAAAACATTATCGGTTTCGTGGAACGGACTTTGGTCCTTGGTTTTCTTCAAAAACTGAAATGCAGAACTTGTTCCCTGAAACCAAGAAAGATTAAAAAAACACAACAAAGATTGCTCTAACGCGTTTCGATAGCCAAGCTGTCATCTTCAGAGAGAAACATTATCGGAATTGCACAAAAATCAAAATTTTAGGGTCCAAATTTAAAAAAAAAATATGGGATTTTCAAATACCAGAGATTTTGAAAATGTGAAGAAGATTTACAAAAAAAAGGTTTAAAAAAGTTGTATTTCGAAAAATATCGAGATTACACAAAAATCAAAATATCAGGGTCCATTTTTTTTTAAAAGTAAAGGTTTGTAAAAAATCAAAATTTTTGTAAAATAGTTTCCAAAAAAAAATGAAAAAAAAACTGAAAATTAAAAAATAACTTTGAAAGAACTCGAAGTTTTGGAATAAAATATATAAAAAATAAAATAAAAATTCGAAATATCTAAAGAGTCAAAGGTTTGAAATAAAGGCGAAATAAAAAAATGAACTTCAAAAACCCTGACATTTTCAAACAAGAAACTAAGAATTTTTGAAAACTGTTGATATCTCAGAAAAAAACCAGAATTTAAAAAAGAATCGAATTTTTGAAAAAATGCTGAATTTTTTATAAAAGTCAAAATTAAATACTCCATTCATTCTTCAAATTTTGGTAGTTTTTTGGTGGTCCTTGGTTATCTTCAAAAATTGAAATACACAACTTGTCTTCGACAGCCAAGCTGTCATCTTCAGAGAGATACTAGTATTTCTATACTAGGATATCTCTGAAGATGAAAACCGAGCTTTAAAAAATGACGCTCTTTTTCAGAGAAAGGTGAAATTTAGAGTAAAAAAGATGAATTTTGAGAATAAAGTAGAAATGAAAAAAAAAAGATAAATATTAGAATAAAAGTTAAAATTTCATAAAAAGAGGAATTTTTAGGAAAATGTCGAAATTTGCAAAAACAAAAAATGGTTAAGCTTTGAGAAAAAAGTCTAAATGTCTGGAAATTTGAATCTAATTTTGAAAAAAGAAGGGCAAAATTTTGAAAAAAGGACGAATTTTGAATCAAGATCCAAATTTCTAGTAAAAGAAGGTGTCTAATTTTGATTGAAATTCAAATCTTGTCCCCTGAAACCAAGAAAGATTGAAAAACACAACAAAGGTTGCTCTAACGCGTTTCGATAGCCAAGCTATCATCTTCAGAGAGGTCAGAGTATCTCTCGCTTTCACGCGTTTCAATAACCAAGCTATCATCTTCAATATCTCTCTGAAGATGTTAGCTGAGCTATCGAAACGCGTTAGAGCAACGTTAGTTGTGTTTTTTAATCTTTCTTGGTTTCAGGGGACAAGTTCTGTATTTCAATTTTAGTTTTTGTTGAAGGATTTCGTTCTAGCTTTTTAACATTGACTTTCTTTTCAAAGTACCCTGTTTAACTTGCTTAATAATTTTAAACTATCATGGCATGAAATTATAGAATAATTCACGCCACGAAAACACTTGCACATTCGAAATTACGATTATGTAAACCAAACGACGAATGTCAAAGATGCAGCAGACTCATAACGTGTCTTCCCCTTACAAAGCAAGGAATACTATTTAAAATAAGAAAAAGGTCTGCAAGTATGACAACTTGGCGTAATTTGCATTTGAATGCGATGAGACACCCCAAAGGACTCCGGTGAATTTTAGGCGGATGCGCAAGGACACATACATCCAGAAATTCGCATTGTGCCATCCGAGCTTAAATTTAAAGTGGATGAGTAATTAAATCCAAGCTTCCGAGCTTTGTGCATTGCCTTGTCACAAATATAAATAGATCCAACGTGGATCTATTTCCACGTCGCTCGTTCCATTTATAGGAGGGGATAGCCGGATGATTTAATTAGAATAGGTAGCCAAATTTGGGGCAAAGCATTAATAAGCTAAATGCAAAAGGTACTTATTTATGACTCTGGCAGAATGGAGGGCCATAAAGAACATCGAATTAAGTCATTAGATAAATTCGGCCGGCTTTGATATAAACAAGCGCGGAAAATGTAAATAGTGGAGATATTTTACTGCAGCTCGTCGACT
This sequence comes from Dastarcus helophoroides, assembly GCA_028583605.1. Taxonomy (NCBI): domain Eukaryota; kingdom Metazoa; phylum Arthropoda; class Insecta; order Coleoptera; family Bothrideridae; genus Dastarcus; species Dastarcus helophoroides. The sequence goes on from CM053332.1 coordinate 18,955,539, forward strand.
TGCCCCATTCGCAAATTTGATCATCTAACGTTTCAGTCAGCTGCGCTTCTGCGTTGTTTACTTGTTACAAATTGAAAATATTGAGCAAAGGAAAATTGCTTGTTTTTAAGACAACATTAACCCTCGCCGGCCCACGCTATGCCAACGTGTGCACCCGCCTTGCGTTAAAACTAGGGATATTCATAACTAGTAAATTTTATTAACAATTAAAACAACAACCAACAACAGGTATTAAAAATTCCTCGATGTTTCGATAAATATTTGCTATGACGGGACCTGGTTTCTCTGGTTTTAGCCATCATCGGTGGTTATATTATTATATATTATTAATTAAAATCAAAGTTGTTTTATGATGGAATAAATGTATACATATATATATATATATATATATATATATATATATATATAGATTTTAAATTATTTTACTGCTGTTTGCTAACAGCATTTTTCAATTTTTTTTCTTAAACAATCACATTTTTGAGAAAAATACTAGATTTTGGTGGAATGGGCGGTCCTTGGTTATCTTCAAAAATTGAAATGCAGATCTTGTCCCCTGAGACCAAGAAAGATTAAAAAATATAACAAAGGTTACTTTGACGCGTTTCGATACCCAAGCTATCATCTTCAGTGAGATACTGAACACCACTAAACATTCATACGTAGTTCGTTCGCTATTTGTTTATAAATTTTAAGTTATAAGTTGCATTTTGTTACGTAATAATTTTATTATATTATTATCAATATTGTAGCGGCAATCTACAAAATTAAATTATGTGCGTTTGTCTCACGTGAATGATTTAGCTCAGATACACTAACAGAACTCAAGGAAACATTATTCTTGCAATTGCTTATTAAAGAAAATTCGTTTAAATTTGGTATACATTGTAATAAATTTGACACGCAAGCCTAAAAATACTTCAAAGTTTAATTCTACTGATCACAAATAAATTCAAATGTCCTGCTCTATTTCAACAGAAATAAACAATGAAGTGATGTCGAGAAGCGAGTTTTTAGGTCAACCCAGTTGGAAATTTGTGTGTCTAGATCAGTTTTATATTAAATCGATAGTGTTATTTCAGCCAACCTGGCAGATATTTCCTGGTGTTGCGATTTGGCAAGGAGGAACAAGGACGATTCAGGATAGAACGTCGTGTAATGACATCGCGTGCATCAATGGATATTCGAATGGTGTCTAGAGTGCTTCCTATTAGCATGTTTGAGCCTCATTATAAACTTAATAGAACCTTCACTTTGCGTACTGGTCGAGTTTTATTAACTGGATGTACTACTTTTCGCTTTCGGAATTTTAAACGTTTTTCAGGTGAAAATAGGTCACCAGATATCCTGCGAAATGTACAAATTGAATGCCAACGTTCATCTCTAATGTAGAAATCTGAGCGGAATCGCTTTAAGAATCGTAAAGAGGTTGATTCTGTCTATATTTCTACTTAGTGGGGCCCTAGGTGACCATGGCCGACGGGCTCGTGAACCAGGGACGTAGCTGCCGCTGTATTAACGATAAGGGGCCTCGGACTACAGCACAGAAGTTTGTAAGCAAAAATTTGTAAAACGCTACCCACAATTTCACTTCAACTCTTAGGCTGTACCTCCGAGAAAAAATCATATTATAAAAAAGTGCCCAACGTGGCTAAAGAAGTCTTCACTTCTAAAATTACGAAAGTCAAAAAAGGGAATCCTTTTTTCCCCAAGTTTACTAAGCGCCCAAAACTTGGCAACGCAGGACGTCTTACATCCGGTTACAACTGCAACAGCTGAAATAAGCCTTTCCTAATTAAAACTGATAAATAAAAAATTATCTAAGGATTTCATTAGGACAGGAATAGTCAAATTTTGAAAATGGTTTAAGGGTGTAATATTGAAGAAATCCCAAAAGTTTCGGAAAAGTAGAAACTAGAAAGTTTTCAATATAATTAATTGTGTAAAAAAAAAATTTAAAATATTCAAATTTTAGAAAGTTCAAATTTTACAGGAAGTCAAAATTTTGCCAAAAGTCCAATTTGTGAAATAATGTTCAAATTTTTAAAATTCTAACCTTTAAAAAATTGGACCTTAGCAAAACTTTTTAGTCAAGTTTTAAAGGAAATCTGAATTTTTCAAAACTCAAAATTTTAAAATTAGAAATTATTATAAGAAAATTAGGAGAAAGATCAAAATGTTTAAGACAGTCAAAATTTTGAAGGAAATCACAATTTTTAAAAACGTCGAAATTTTAAATAGTCAGAATTTTGAAAAAACTTTAAAGTTTTAACAGATGCTAAAATTTTCAAATAAGTTTTTACCTTCTTTCAGAATAAATAGTATTTTGATAATGATAAAAAAGTCAAAAATTTGAAATACGATTGAAATTTTGGCAAAAATTCAACCATTTAAAAACCTCGACATTATTGAAAATTTCGAAATCTTACTGAACTTCAAATTTCTGAAAAAATCGAAATTTTGAAAAGTTGAATTTACTAAAGGAGGGTTTGTAAATAGGGCCAAAAGTCAAAGTTACGGAAAAAATGGTACTTAAAATTCCAAAAATGTCAAAAAATTGAACTCTCCATATTTCTGGAATTTGGGCTTTTTTAAAAATTTGTACGTTTTTTAATTCGCAAATATTTGTATTTTGCTAATTTAATCGATCGAGGAATAAAAATTAAAAAAATAATTTGATAAATTTAAAGAAAAATATTTTAAGGAAGTAATCACTTTTTCCCAAAGTTATTTTTTCTAAATTTCGATTTATTCCCAAAATCGACTTTGTTTCTAACAAATGGTCCCTTCGGCGTTGTTTTCAGTAGCGACTTTCCAGAATGTTGTTCTTTTTGTCAAAATTTCGACCTTCTTTTCAAAATTAACTTTTTTCCAAATTTCCTTCGCCTCTTTTCTCAAACAAACGACTTCTGAAATGTTCGACTTTTATTTAAATTTAACTTTCTGCAAAATTTTACTTATTTCCCAAAAATTGAAATACAAAAGTTGTCCCCTGAAACCAAGAAAGATTAAAAAACACAACAAAGATTGCTCTTGCTTTTTTTTTCAAATTTCTGAAAAAATCGAAATTTTGAAAAGTTGAATTTACTAAATGGGGGTCAATAGGGTCAAAATTTTGGAAATAGTCAAAGTTACGAAAAAAATGATACTTAAAATTCCAAAAATGTCAAAAAATTGGACTCTCCATACTTCTGAAAATTGGGCTTTTTTGAAAATTTGTACGTTTTTTAATTCGCAAAAATTTTTTGCTAATTTAATCGATCGAGGAATAAAAATTAAAAAAATAATTTGATAAATTTAAAGAAAAATATTTTAAGGAAGTAATCACTTTGTCCCAAAGTTATTTTTTCTAAATTTCGATTTATTCCCAAAATCGACTTTTTTTCTAATAAATGATCCTTTCTTTTTTATTCTTTTTGTCAAAATTTCGACCTTCTTTTCAAAATTAACTTGTTTCCAAATTTCCTTAGCCCCTTTTCTCAAACAAACGACTTCTGAAATGTTCGACTTTTATTTAAATTTAACTTTCTGCAAATTTTACTTATTTCCCAAAAAGTGAAATACAAAAGTTGTCCCCTGAAACCAGGAAAGATTAAAAAACACAACAAAGATTGCTCTTGCTTTTTTTTCAAATTTCTGAAAAAATCGAAATTTTGAAAAGTTGAATTTATTAAATGGTGGTCAATAGGGTCAAAATTTTGGAAATAGTCAAATTTAAGGAAAAAATGATACTTAAAGTTCCAAAAATGTCAAAAAATTGGACTCGCCATACTTCTGAAAATTGGGCTTTTTTGAAAATTTGTACGTTTTTTAATTCGCAAAAATTTTCTTCTAATTTAATCGATCGAGGAATAAAAATTAAAAAAATAATTTGATAAATTTAAAGAAAAATATTTTAAGGAAGTAATTACTTTGTCCCAGTTATTTTTTCTAAATTTCGATTTATTCCCAGAATCGACTTTTTTTCTAATAAATGATCCTTTCTTTTTTGTTCTTTTTGTCAAAATTTCGACCTTCTTTTTAAAATTAACTTGTTTCCAAATTTCCTTCGCCTCTTTTCTCAAACAAACGACTTCTGAAATGTTCGACTTTTATTTAAATTTAACTTTCTGCAAATTTTATTTATTTCCCAAAAATTGAAATACGAAAGTTGTCCCCTGAAACCAAGAAAGATTAAAAAACACAACAAAGATTGCTCTTGCTTTTTTTTTTAATCTTTCTTGGTTTCAGGGGACAAGTTCTGTATTTCAATTTTTGAAAATAACCACTCCGTTCCACCAAACTTATTTCCCAAAATTCGAAATTTTATATTTCCGCATATTTTGACTTTTCTCTTGAAATTTATCATTTCTTGGCAAGTTTAACTGCATCAGCAAAAACCTACTTTTTTTGAACGTTTGAAAATTTGTCACTGCTTAAAATTTCGAGTTTTTATTGAAATTATTTTACTATTTTTCTCAAAATTGGATTATTTTTAAAATGTTACATTTTTTATTGGTTTTGTTCTCGAAATTGCAAACATTTTTTTATATATTTTTTTTAATAACACAATATCATTTTCGTCAAAATTACATTTTTTTCTCGAAGTTTAATTTTGTTTTAATCTGTTTATTCTCAAAGTTTAATTTTTTAACATAAATTTTGTACTTTAGGATGTCTTAAAGTTCAAGAATTTTCACAAAATTTATTTTCAAAATTATTTTTTCTTTTAGTTATATAATTTTTCTCAAAATTGGATTATTTTCTGAAACTTAAAATATATTTAAATTTGTTTTACTTTCATTCAGTTCATTAGAATAATTTATTTTTTATCAAAATGGAAAATTCTACCTTTTTTTGGAAATTTCAAGCTTTCTTTCGATGCTTTGAATTTTTTTCCTCAAAGTTCGATTTTTTACAAATTTTTTCATATTTCTCAAAATTTTGACTTTTTGTAGTTTGTTTAGATTTCATTTTATTCTGAAAAATGAACTTTTTTCTTAAACTTTGATTTAATTTGGTACAATTTGACAATTTTGTCAAAGTTTCGTTATTTTCCAAAATCTCTGTTTTTTTCGAAGTTGTACAATTTTTCCCAATATTCGATTCCTTTTAAAATTAAGTTTTTTGAATTTGTCTTTTTCTCGAAATTTTAATTTATTCTCAACATTCGACGTTTGTTATAAAAATTTAATTTTCTCTACAAAATGTCGATCTTTCTCCTCGAATTCTTCAAACTTTTTTTAGAATTTCAACCTTTTTATATTCAGTTTTTTCAAATTTTCTTATATTTCTTAGAATTTTAATTTTTAGCAAATTATTTAATTTTTTAAAGCTATTCGTTTCGGTAAATTAACATATTTTTTCATAGAATTTTACCCTCTCTGGGGAATTTCGATCTTTTTAAACTTTAACAAAATTTGTCTTTTTTTTCGAAGTTGCACAATTTTTCACAATTTTTTCTTTAGATTGCAAGTTTCTTTTTTAAGTGTCCTCATCAATTTATCCTTCAAATTTGCTAGTTTTTTTATCAAAATTAAACTTCCTCTAAAAAATGTAGAAGGTTGTCTTAAAATTTTGAATTCTTTTTTAAAGTTCAATTTTTACATATTAAGTTTTAAATTTATTTTGTCGAAATTTACCTTTTGTTTCAAAAGTTTATTGTTCGCTAAAACGTAACCGTTTTCGTAAATTATAATTCTCTTGAATAAATTTCGACTTTTTTGAAAATTCAACAATGTTTTCGATGTTTCGAGTTTACTTTCAAATTTCGTTTTTCAAAATTTTACAGATCCTCTCAAAATTCCCTTGTTTTTGAAATTCCAAATCCCAAGTTTTTTTTTCCAAATTTGACTTTTTTAGAGAAATTTCTATTTTTTCTTTTCAAAATTTCGGTTTTCTTTTAAATTTCTTCTTTTTCTAGATTTCTTCATTTTTCTCAAAATTTGGGCTTTTTTAGAAATATTCGTATCATATTCGTATCATCGATTATATCACAACCTTCGACATTCTACGATGCTGGAAATTTCGCTTTTTTTCTTCAAAAACCTCAATTTTAGGAATTTTAACAGTTTCCAAAAAAAAGTAAAATGTTCATCAAAATATTTTTGTTTTTTAGAAATGCCGGAAAAATATTTCTTGAAAACTTTCCACCTTTTTTCTCCAAATTTCAAGGTTGTATTAAAATGTATATAAAAACCTAAAAATCATGAAAACGATTGTTAGAAAGTTCAATTTTTCTTAAAACTTCCCTGAAAGTAAAAGTAGTTATTTTGAAATACCGAAATTTTTAAAACGTCAAAATATTCAGAAAACGGAATTTGAGAAACGTTGAAATTTTAAAATAGTCGATTTTTTTTAAACTGACGAGATCAAACAAGATCGAAACCGGTATTTGGTTTCCAAACTTCGCATCTAATAAATGTTCAAACCTATTGGTCTGTGCATTATAGAATCCTTGTCTTCTGGGAACTCTCCTAGAGAGCAACCGCTTCGCTAGGTGGCAGTGTTTCAACTGTTGGTAGTTCAGCTACCTATGATTCACTATACACACGCCTGGAGGGCTGCATGAATTTGTAGTCTGGGTTGCATTCTACTTGCATAAGACATTGTTGGCGATGGCCATCGTTTCTCTATGGATCAATAGGTGGTAGTACTAAGAGTCACTCGCTTGACGTCCGTGAATTCTTTAGAACTTACTTGTTGGAACATTTGTTAGCATTCGAGTTGGATATACCAAACTGACGAGATCTAACAAGATCGAAACCGGTATTTGGTTTCCAAACTTCGAATCTAATAAATGTTCAAACCTATTGGTCTGTGCATTATAGAATCCTTGTCTTCTGGGAACTCTCCTAGAGAGCAACCGCTTCGCTAGGTGGCAGTGTTTCAACTGTTGGTAGTTCAGCTACCTATGATTCACTATACATGCCTGGAGGGCTGCATGAATTTGTAGTCTAGGTTGCATTCTTCTTGCATTTTTTAAAAAGCCAAAATTTCTACAGGAAAATTAATAATGTACAAAAAGGTCGAAATTAAAACAAATAGAATTTTTTTAAGTCAAAAACTGCAAAAGGTAATTTTAAAGAGAGTCAAAATGTAATTTTGGTGCAACGGAATGGTCCTTGGTTATCTTCAAAAATTGAAATACAGATCTGTCCCCTGAAACCAAAAAAGATTAAAAAACACAACAAATGTTGCTCTAACGCGTTTCGACAACCAAACCATAATCTTCGGCTTGGCTTTTTTAGAGAAATTTCTATTTTTTCTTTTCAAAATTTCCGTTTTCTTTTAAATTTCTTTTTTTTCTAAATTTCTTCATTTTTCTCAAAATTTGGGCTTTTTTTAGAAATATTTGTCTCATATTCGTATCATGGATTATATCACAACCTTCGACATTCTCTGATGCCAGAAATTTCGCTTTTTTTTCCAAAAACCCCCATTTTAGAAATTTTAACAGTTTTCAAAAAAAAATAAAATGTTCATCGAAATATTTTTGTTTTTTAGAAATGGCGGAAAAATATTTTTTGAAAACTTTCGACCTATTCTCCAAATTTCAAGGTTGCATTAAAATGTATATAAAAACCTAAAAATCATGAAAACGATTGTTAGAAAGTTCAATTTTTCTTAAAACTTCCCTGAAAGTAAAAGCAGTTATTTTGAAATACCGAAATTTTTAAAAAGTCAAAATCTTCAGAAAACGGAATTTGAGAAACGTTGAAATTTTAAAATAGTCGATTTTTTTTAATCTGGCGAGATCTAACAAGATCGAAACCGGTATTTGGTTTCCAAACTTCGAATCTAATAAATGTTCAAACCTATTGGTCTGTACATTATAGAATCCTTGTCTTCTGGGAACTCTCCTAGAGAGCAACCGTTTCGCTAGGTGGTAGTGTTTCAACTGTTGGTAGTTCAGCTACCTATGATTCACTATACACACGCCTGGAGGGCTGCATGAATTTGTAGTCTGGGTTGCATTTTACTTGCATAAGACATTGTTGGCGATGGCCATCGTTTCTCTATGGATCAATAGGTGGTAGTACTAAGAGTCACACGCTTGACGTCCCTGAATTCTTTAGAACTTACTTGTTGGAACATTTGTTAGCATTCGAGTTGGATATACCAAACTGACGAGATCTAACAAGATCGAAACCGTTATTTGGTTTCCAAACTTCGAATCTAATAAATGTTCAAACCTATTGATCTGTGCATTTAGAATCCTTGTCGTCTGGGAAATTGTTCTTAGAGAGCAACCGCTTCGCTAGGTGGCAGTGTTTCAACTGTTGGTAGTTCAGCTACCTATGATACACGCCTGGAGGGCTGCATGAATTTGTAGTCTAGGTTGCATTCTTCTTGCATTTTTTAAAAAGCCAAAATTTCTACAGGAAAATTAATAATGTACAAAAAGGTCGAAATTAAAACAAATAGAATTTTTTTAAGTCAAAAACTGCAAAAGGTAATTTTAAAGAGAGTCAAAATGTAATTTTGGTGCAACGGAATGGTCCTTGGTTATCTTCAAAAATTGAAATACAGATCTGTCCCCTGAAACCAAAAAAGATTAAAAAACACAACAAATGTTGCTCTAACGCGTTTCGACAACCAAACCATAATCTTCGGCTTGGCTTTTTTAGAGAAATTTCTATTTTTTCTTTTCAAAATTTCCGTTTTCTTTTAAATTTCTTTTTTTTCTAAATTTCTTCATTTTTCTCAAAATTTGGGCTTTTTTTAGAAATATTTGTCTCATATTCGTATCATGGATTATATCACAACCTTCGACATTCTCTGATGCCAGAAATTTCGCTTTTTTTTCCAAAAACCCCCATTTTAGAAATTTTAACAGTTTTCAAAAAAAAATAAAATGTTCATCGAAATATTTTTGTTTTTTAGAAATGGCGGAAAAATATTTTTTGAAAACTTTCGACCTATTCTCCAAATTTCAAGGTTGCATTAAAATGTATATAAAAACCTAAAAATCATGAAAACGATTGTTAGAAAGTTCAATTTTTCTTAAAACTTCCCTGAAAGTAAAAGCAGTTATTTTGAAATACCGAAATTTTTAAAAAGTCAAAATCTTCAGAAAACGGAATTTGAGAAACGTTGAAATTTTAAAATAGTCGATTTTTTTTAATCTGGCGAGATCTAACAAGATCGAAACCGGTATTTGGTTTCCAAACTTCGAATCTAATAAATGTTCAAACCTATTGGTCTGTACATTATAGAATCCTTGTCTTCTGGGAACTCTCCTAGAGAGCAACCGTTTCGCTAGGTGGTAGTGTTTCAACTGTTGGTAGTTCAGCTACCTATGATTCACTATACACACGCCTGGAGGGCTGCATGAATTTGTAGTCTGGGTTGCATTTTACTTGCATAAGACATTGTTGGCGATGGCCATCGTTTCTCTATGGATCAATAGGTGGTAGTACTAAGAGTCACACGCTTGACGTCCCTGAATTCTTTAGAACTTACTTGTTGGAACATTTGTTAGCATTCGAGTTGGATATACCAAACTGACGAGATCTAACAAGATCGAAACCGTTATTTGATTTCCAAACTTCGAATCTAATAAATGTTCAAACCTATTGATCTGTGCATTTAGAATCCTTGTCGTCTGGGAAATTGTTCTTAGAGAGCAACCGCTTCGCTAGGTGGCAGTGTTTCAACTGTTGGTAGTTCAGCTACCTATGATACACGCCTGGAGGGCTGCATGAATTTGTAGTCTAGGTTGCATTCTTCTTGCATTTTTTTAAAAAGCCAAAATTTCCACAGGAAAATTAATAATGTACAAAAAGGTCGAAATTAAAACAAATAGAATTTCAGTCAAAAACTGCAAAAGGTAATTTTAAAGAGAGTCAAAATGTAATTTTGGTGGCACGGAATGGTCCTTGGTTATCTTCAAAAATTGAAATACAGATCTTGTCCCCTGAAACCAAGAAAGATTAAAAAACACAACAAATGTTGCTCTAACGCGTTTCGACAACCAAACTATAATCTTCGGCTTGGCTTTTTTAGAGAAATTTCTATTTTTTCTTTTCAAAATTTCCGTTTTCTTTTAAATTTCTTTTTTTTCTAAATTTCTTCATTTTTCTCAGAATTTGGGCTTTTTTTAGAAATATTTGTCTCATATTCGTATCATGGATTATATCACAACCTTCGACATTCTCTGATGCCAGAAATTTCGCTTTTTTTTCCAAAAACCTCCATTTTAGAAATTTTAACAGTTTTCAAAAAAAAGTAAAATGTTCATCAAAATATTTTTGTTTTTTAGAAATGCCGGAGAAATATTTCTTGGAAACTTTCCACCTTTTTTCTCCAAATTTCAAGGTTGTATTAAAATGTATATAAAAACCTAAAAATCATGAAAACGATTGTTAGAAAGTTCAATTTTTCTTAAAACTTCCCTGAAAGTAAAAGTAGTTATTTTGAAATACCGAAATTTTTAAAACGTCAAAATCTTCAGAAAACGGAATTTGAGAAACGTTGAAATTTTAAAATAGTCGATTTTTTTTAAACTGACGAGATCAAACAAGATCGAAACCGGTATTTGGTTTCCAAACTTCGAATCTAATAAATGTTCAAACCTATTGGTCTGTACATTATAGAATCCTTGTCTTCTGGGAACTCTCCTAGAGAGCAACCGCTTCGCTAGGTGGTAGTGTTTCAACTGTTGGTAGTTCAGCTACCTATGATTCACTATACACTCGCCTGGAGGGCTGCATGAATTTGTAGTCTGGGTTGCATTCTACTTGCATAAGACATTGTTGGCGATGGCCATCGTTTCTCTATGGATCAATAGGTGGTAGTACTAAGAGTCACACGCTTGACGTCCCTGAATTCTTTAGAACTTACTTGTTGGAACATTTGTTAGCATTCGAGTTGGATATACCAAACTGACGAGATCTAACAAGATCGAAACCGGTATTTGGTTTCCAAACTTCGAATCTAATAAATGTTCAAACCTATTGGTCTGTGCATTATAGAATCCTTGTCTTCTGGGAACTCTCCTAGAGAGCAACCGCTTCGCTAGGTGGCAGTGTTTCAACTGTTGGTAGTTCAGCTACCTATGATTCACTATACACACGCCTGGAGGGCTGCATGAATTTGTAGTCTAGGTTGCATTCTTTTTGCATTTTTTTAAAAAGCCAAAATTTCCACAGGAAAATAATAATGTACAAAAAGGTCGAAATTAAAACAAATAGAATTTTTTTAAGTCAAAAACTGCAAAAGGTAATTTTTAAAGAGAGTCAAAATGTAATTTTGGTGGAACGGAATGGTCCTTGGTTATCTTCAAAAATTGAAATACAGATCTTGTCCCCTGAAACCAAGAAAAATTAAAAAACACAACAAATGTTGCTCTAGCACGTTTCGACAACCAAACTATAATCTTCGGCTTGGCTGCCGAAACGCGTTAGAGCAACCTTTGTTGTGTTTTTTAATCTTTCTTGGTTTCAGAGGACAAGATTTGTATTTTAATTTTTCAAAATGTAAGTCAAAATTCTCAGTCTAAATTTACAAATGTCGATCTTTTGAAAGTTAAAATTTCAAGGAAAAGTAGAAAATCCGAAGGCAAAGATTTGAGAAAATATCGAAATGTTGGTAAAAATGGGAACTAAAAAAGTGGAAATTTTTAAATGTCGAGTTTTTGGAATACATCGATCAAAAATTAAAGATCAATATTTCGATAAAAACACCAAAATTAAAATCGAAATCATTACAAAAAAATGTAGAAATAACAGAGCTTTTAAAATGTTGAAATTTTTAAAAGGTTAGTTTTCAGGTAAAACGAAATTTTAAACAAAAAAAAGTCCTACTACTCGAATTATTCAGGGAAGAGTGACAACAATGCCCTGAAGGTCGAGAAAAAGCGGAATTATTTTAAAAATTCTTCCTTTTGAAAAAATATCGATATTTTCTTAAAAAAGAAAATTTTTAAAGCTTCGAAAAGTTATAAAAAAGTCAAAATGTTTAGGTACATTTAAAATGCATTATTAACTCTGTTCCATGCTAATTTCGGAAACCCATTTCACCCCCTTTTTACCCTCTTAGAGGACGAATTTTCAAAAATCCCATCCTATTGCTCATCTACAACAAAAAAGAAATATTTTTTCCAAATTTCATGTTTCTGACTTTAGCAGTTAAGGCTATGCGTCGACGATTAAGTTTTTTAGTCGATCAGAAGTTCTCTTTTTTTAATATTTAGTATAAATAGAGCAGAACACGACACCTACATCTATGAAATACTTAACTGAATAAAAATTGAAATACAGAACTTGTCCCCTGAAACCAATAAAGATTAAAAAACACAACAAACGTTGCTCTAACGCGTTTCGACAGCCAAGCTGCCATCTTCAGAGAGATACTGAATGAATTGAAGATAACCAAGGACCAGTCCGTTCCATCAAACTTAACTGAATGAACCCATAATTTTGGTGGAACGAATTAGTTCTTGAGTATCTCTCTGAAGATGATAGCTTGGCTATCGAAACGTGTTAGAGCAACCTTTGTTATGTTTTTTAATCTTTCTTGATTCAGGGGACAAGATTTGTATTTCAATGTTTGAATGAACTCGCTAAATAAAAACAGTAAATTTTTATTATTTTGATTCTTTCATTTGTAGCTTGCCAGCTATTACATATCCTTTTAGTGTTATCCGGCTACCAAAGGTTGCAACTTTTCGGGAAACTTCAACTTTGTAAACAAGGCATTTTAGGCCAACTATCGATTTCACCGTTCATGTTTGGCCCCATCTCGATGTGCAGCGGCGAGAATGCTCGTTGGTGTTTTCCTAACTAGGGCTTTCGAGGTCACGAGGACTAGGTTAGGACCGTCTGGCAAATCGTCAGTTGTTGACCCAAACTGCAACTGCAGCTGAGCCTCCAATTCGATCGATATGACTTCCCAGTCGTCGAATTTGCATGTTGTTCCAATAAAGCATCGCCAACAAAACATTTTACTCATTAATATTCGAACGTTATTCAAACACCTTGGCGCGGTGGTTCGAGTTAAATTGTTCGATGCACTCGAAGCATTGATCAGGTCACAATGCACATTATTTAGAGAGTCACATTGGCAGGAATAGGTTTGAATGAGCGACTGTGCAGTTGCTTAATCGGACGAAATTTACGGTGTAATACACATTATTTGTTTGTCATTTCCTGGAGCTTAGTTGTTCTTGATACCTTAGGCATGGTAACAATCGTAACGATCGCTAACAATCACTAACAATCATAAATTGAACATCATTAAACAGACCAAAAATTGTCCCTTGAAACCAAGAAAAATTAAAAAACACAACAAAGGTTGCTCTAGAGGTTTTTTAATCTTTCTTGGTTTTAGAGGATAACCAAGGACTAGTCCGTGCCACCAAAATTAAACAGACCATGTTTTTCATGTCTGAAATGTTTCCGTTTTTTATCGAAATTTTGAGTTGAACCAATTTTTTATGTTGCAGCTTTTAATTGTAAATTTAGACATAAAACGAAATCTATTAACTAAAATATGAAATTATAGAAAAACGAGTCAGCATTTCTAAAGAAGTCTAATTTTCGGGTTAATTGTTGATCTTTAAGAAAAAAATTTAATAGTGAAATTCTGTACGTGGTGTCTCATGTCTCATGGTGCCCATGTAATTAAAACACTTCATAATAAAAGAAAAACGAAGAAAAATCTTTTATTTAACTCTTTAAAGGAAAGGCAAATCAACCCATAAACCAAACGTAATAGGACTTAGCTGATCGCGACTTCATAGGTCAATAGATTGTCATGTAATCACCCACTCAGCAAAGGTAGTGCTAAAGCAGACTGACCAGAGAGAGAGACATCGCTAATTAAGGGACAGGGTCCTGCAACATTGCGTCGGGCATCTGTAGATCCTACAATAAAGAAGTTAGGAATTTTATTCAAATGCAGACCTTAACTGTGTACAAGGATGTATTTCAGGAAAATATGGTTACATGTTTCTCCAAAAAGTGTGAGCTGCCAAGGGTGAATATTTTTAAATAAAACCCCCTGTATTTTTTACATTTTTGGGTTTCTTTCTGACAACTTTGCACATTCCTGAGATATTGTTAAATTTGGTTAAATAGTTCCAGAGTAATAAATAAATTAAAAGAAAAAAATATTTTGCAATATTTTCTTTAAATATTCATTAAAAATACAATAATGCCCTTAAATCAAAACTACGCAAGGTATTTACTGCAATGGGTCTCTAGTTACTTTGCTATAAATATCTTAAGCCTAACTTGTACAGGGTGTCCAAAATTCAATGCCGAATTGGCTAAAATATGAAGCAATTTTTCTTCGTTTTTTCAAATAGAACACCCTGTGTATTTTTTTTCTTTGAGATACAGAATTAAAAAATAAACATTTTTTGTATCTACAAATATTTCGAAATTTTTAACGGTTAAGCAGATATTTGTTGGATTATTACATATGGCTCTTTCGACACTAAGATATAAGACGAAGAATCAAAGATGGCTTTGATAAAAATCAATTACCTTTAATTATGTTATAAGTTAACTTTCAAGCCTTCTTAGGACTACAAATAAATAAATAAATAACAGAATATCCCCTAAATTTAAACCACTAAAGACTACCTTAATAAATGTGCAAAACGCCTTAAGTCTCTAAAAAAAAAGAAGGGTGTTCTATTTGAAAAAACGAAGAAAAATTGCTTCATATTTTAGCAAATTCGGCATTGAATTTTGGACACCCTGTGCAAGTTAGGCTTAAGATATTTATAGCAAAGTAACTAAAGATCTACTACAGTAAATTCCTAGCGTAGTTTTGATTTTAGGGCGTTTTTGTATTTTTAATGAATTTTAAAAGAAAATGCTGCAAAATATTTTTTTCTCTTTATTTTTTTATTACTCTGGAACTATTTAACCAAATTTAACAATATCTTAGGTATGTGTAAAGTTGTCAGAAAGAAACCCAAAAATGTAAAAAATACAGGGAGTTCTATTTAAAAATATTCACCCTTAGCGGCTCACCCTTTTTAGAGAAACCCTATACATGTGACCATATTTACCTGAAATACATCCTTATACACAGTTAAGTCTGCATTTGAATGAAATTCCTAACTTCTTTGTTATAGGATCTACAGATGCCCGACGCACGGTTGCAGGACCCTATATATGTACGTAACTATATTTAACGTAGTTATTATTATTATAACATAGTTATTTTTGTTTCCATACACTTAAAACTAATATGAAAATAATTGCATTTATTTTATATTTTTGGTTGACCAGATTCATCAGGCATTATTTTTCAGGGCTTCGAACCGGAATTGAACTGAAAACCGGAAAACGAAAAAAAACGTTATTTGTGTCGGAACGAAAACCGGAACCCAACCGAAAAGAAAATATCTGTTTATTTCGGTTCAATGCAGATTCAAAAGTCCACAGTTAACAAACCCTCCCCCCTTTAATGTCAATTTTACATTAATAATCTCAAATTTCAACCCAATATTTTGCTTTATTATTATTGTGTTGTTCGCGAGTTTTTTTTAAATTTCGACTTTTTGTTTTAAATTTCGAATTTGAACTTATTTTTATTTTGTCACATAAATGCCTTCTTTAAATTTAAAATGTTAAATTTTTTTATAAATATTGATGTTTATTTTTAAACATTCCAACGTTTATCACCAGCATTTAAATCAAAAATATGTAGAATTTTTGTAAAATAAATTTGGAATATTATCTTCAATTTCACCTTTTTTCTCAAAATTCTAGGTTTACATTTTCAATTTTTTCCTATTATTTCAATTGTTATAAAACATTGGTGCCTGATCCATAGTTCCTGAGTCACATGTGGTTTGCAGTAACTTTTGACGTGACTCGCGTTGACTAGGAAGGAAAAAAATATCCCATTTTGTTTCATGTCTACAAAATAAAGTCAAACACTCTGTAAAAAAATCATAATTTTAATTTTAAAATAGAAAAAAAAATTAAAAATCTAACCTTAACGTAAAAAGTTTAACGCAAAAGTCAAAAATTCTAGAAATTATTCGAAATACATTTATTTAAAAAAATTTAGTTTCAAACTTCAAGTTTACGACTACAAATTATCAAAAAAGAGTTTAAAAGGGAAATCTGTAAAATATCAAGGATTTTAAAAAGTATACTTTTCAACTTTCAATTAAAAATATTATGCAAAACATTGAAAAGATAAACTCTTATAACAAAACTCTTCTCGAATTTTCAATTCTAAAATTTAAACACAAAATTTTGAGAAAATATCGAAATTTTGAAATAAAAAACTAAAAGTGATTCACAAGAATTTAGTTCCAACATGAAATTTCGAGAAAATAATCCAAATTTTGAGTTTAAAATCGAAATTTTGAAAAATAATGAGAACTTTGGGATTAAGAATACATTTTGAGATTAAAAGTCAAAATATCTAAAAAAAGAGTCTAGATTTCGAGTTTTACATAGAAAATTTTGAAAAATAATAACAAGGTTTAAGTTTGAATCCACAATTTACAGAAGCAACTCGCCTAAGAAAGTCTTAAAATTTCGGCCTTATTTACGCATTTTGAGATCAAAGTAAAAAATTCGTTGAAACAGGTAGAACTACAAATTAAAATTTTTGAGAAACGTTTTTCTTTAATGAATGGAATTTTTTTGGAAATGGTGACTTTTTTCCTCGAAACTTCAGTTTTAAACTTAAAATTTTAAACCTAACCACTTTACTTTAAGAAAAAAGTTTAAATGTCCAGAGAACCTTAAAATTAATAAAAATTTATTTCAGTTAATGAGAAATTATGAGAAAAATTCGAATATTTTAGGAAAAACTACAAATTTATAGTTTTTTTACTATAAACTTCCGAGTTTGTAAATGTCAAGTTTAAAGTCGGAACTTGGATTTTTTTTTAGTTAAGAATGTTTTTATTTTGATACAAAATTTCTACGAAACCTTCGTTTTTTTCGAAGTTTTGGAGTAAAACGATTTTGTTTTAAATTTGTATTTTACCCACGGCGTTAATAACTTCAAATTTTCAAAATCGAAAATACCAGAACTTTCTTAAAATCTGTGATTTTTCTTCAAATTTCGCGTTTTCTGTCAAAATGTTCCACTTAAAATTTAAATTTTTACATTTTTCCGAAAATTTCAACTTTAGAATCAAAATATTGACTTTATTTCGACTTTTATTTTAAACACTCGGGTTTTCATGAAATTTGGAAATAGAACCCAAAATTATTTGAAGTTGAAATTTTTTGATTTAATCTTCTGAGGTCAAGGCTTCAAAAAATTTTTTCTTTTTAATTTTTCTCCTTAATCAAAAAATTTCAACTTAATAGTTAAATTTCGGTCTTCATTATTTAGGTAATTTGACTTTAATCAGGACATTTCGAATATAAACTCGCTATTTTTAGTTGTATATCGAATTTCTGACTTTACTCGCCATGTTTATTAATTTTATTTAACATTTCTGCGACCCAGTTTGGAAATATTTAAATTTTTAATCGCCACATTTCGGGAAAAAAGTTTTTGTAAAAAACCTAAAAGTTTATTTAAACTGTTTATTAATTAAAACTGCTAACCCGGATTTTCGATGAAATTTGGAATTCTCAACATTTGCTCAAAAAATCAAAGTTTCTAAAAAATGGAAATCTCATTGGTTATTAAAGTTAAAATTTTGACAAACGTTTTTTAATCAAAACATAGACTATTTCAAAAAAATGTTGATATTTTTCTCTTCAAATTTAGGCTACTTTTATCTTAAAAAATTAGAATTTCCAATTTAAACTGTTGATCTTCAGAATATAATAGAATTTCGAAAAGAACCTGAAAATGTCTTCTTCAAATTTCCTGAAAACTTTAAAATGCTTAAAAGGAATTCAGAATTTGGATACAGTTTTTTAAATATATTTCATATTTTCTTTAAATTTTTACATTTGTCTTAAATTTGATATAAAAATTGCAATTTTTGTTTTTTTTTTCTAAAATTTCGATTTGAAACACGAAATGTAGTCGTTTTCCAAACATTATGACTTTTTTATGTTTACACCTAAATCTCAAATTCGAATGCTGAAAAGTTGAAATCTTAAGATATTTTTATTTATGAATTTAGTTCCTTTTTTCGAGCTTTGATCTTTGATTGAATTGAAATTTAGATTTCTTTCTAGAACTGTGAAATTGTTTCCCTTAAATTTGAATGTTTTTCTAAGAATATCGAATTAAAACACGAAATTAAAAAGATGTCAAAATTTCACTTACAATATCAAGGTTTAACTTATAATTTTAAGAAAGTAGTCAACATTTCAAAAAAAAAATCGAAATTAATGTAATTTTTTTTTCATTTAATCATAATATTTTGACTTTCAGCTGGATTGTTCGAATATTTTCTCTAATCTTAAAGTCTCTAGTATAAGTCGAAATTTTGCAAATTAATACTTTTCTTTAATCTTGATATTTTTGCAAAATTCTGCAACTGCTAGTTTTTTTCTGAAAATTTTACTTCAAATTCTATTTCTTAGCAATATTAACTCTGTTTTATATATTATTTTCTAAACATAACTTAAGCTTAATAAGTTTTAGGATTTCTAAATAGTTTAAACTCAATATTCTGTAATACATAACGATCATAGGTTCTATATTAAAAGATGTTTGCTGTGATTCATCCTTTTTTTTTCATCACTTCAATCATGATAATGTTTTTTTATTCTATTTATTCTAAAAGTTAGATTACAAACTTCCAATTTATGCATTTTCTAAAAAAAATTGGCTTTATACTCAAAATTTCAACTTCAATTATTCCCTAAATTTCAGGGTTTATTTTTTTGAAATTCCGACTTTTGTTTTGAGATTATTTGAAATATTTTCTTTCTTTTAAATAAAAAATTAAGAATTATTCGCTCGGAGCTGAACCGAAAACCGAAACCGGAAAAAACCGTTATTTTTGTCGGAACGAAAACCGGAACTAAACCAATTTAATTTTTTTT
Organism: Dastarcus helophoroides; assembly: GCA_028583605.1. Lineage (NCBI taxonomy): Eukaryota > Metazoa > Arthropoda > Insecta > Coleoptera > Bothrideridae > Dastarcus > Dastarcus helophoroides. The sequence continues at coordinate 18,974,459 of CM053332.1, forward strand.
TCGGAACGAAAACCGAAAACCGGGACGAAAATAGCAACGGTTCGAAGCCCTGTTATTTTCATCCTGCCAAAATGTTTCATTCAGTCGAGGATCCATGAAGGACAGCTGCACAATATGTGCTCCACACTCCGCCGTCTCCCCCGAAAAATAAAAGTCAACGTTTAAATTTCCTAGTTTACAGGTGCTTTATTGCGAATTTAGCTCTGACAACATTGTACACTTTATTCTCCCTGTAGGTGTTTCCACTTTATAAGGGAGTAGCAGGAGGTCAATAAATAGGAAAGCACGTATAGCTGCAGCTTATCGCAGATAAGAAGCTTATGTGCTAGACGTTCTGCCGTTATTGATTTGGTTTTTTTTTCACGCTTCCTCCCAGCTTAACCTTCAAACTCTTGATCTTAACCACATCTAGTGACCTACACCTAGATCCTACATATTGCGCCCTACACTCAAAAGGTCATCAATCACGATCGCGAAGTTGAAAATTTTCCCGTGACAACTTGTTCGAGCAAGAATCAATCAACACTTTTTAACATATAATTTGCTGGGCGAGACACGATAAGAAAGTTTATAAATGATCGTAGGCATTCTCAATGTGATAACGAATCACATTTGACCTCATTCCTTCTACTCTTGTATCTTACATGTGAAACTTTTCCTAAATTATCGCTACATCTATTTCTCTCCTACAAATTTTCGATATTTCGTTGGTGAAACATCAAAGGGTGCGCATTCCGAGCGGAAGCTAGTCTAGGGAACTTCCAAAGGCGTGAATTATTAGGAAGTTGGGAGTGTTACTTTGCAATGCGGAAATCTTTCCATTAAATCTAAAACTACTTCCGTAAACATAAAGTTTCGAGTTCGAGTAGGTTACTTCAGAGGTGAGATAAATGTTGGAACTGTCAGAAGTCAAACTAAAGCCATTGGGAAACTGAATGCACCTTCAGATCCAATAGTTTTAAACGAGAAAGTGGGCGGAATATTTACCAGAAATATAGCAACTTTGGAAACTCCTTTGAAATTTATAAAATCACAGATAGGATGCGGATGAGGAAGATCTCTAATAACATCCACAATTCATTTATTGGAAGTATGCAAGTCGAAGGCTGATTTATCACATTTAAAATTTGATACATATTTTCACCCCCTTGGGGATTACGTTACAAAAAATCCTTAATTTATGTAGGGTTGCCACTCGTACTTTATAATTAGAGCTTGGAAGTTATGGCATTTGCATTTGATGTCATATTTGCCATTTTTGACAATTTTCAGGTTATTTTGCCATTTATGGTGTTACTGCCAATTTTTCGCCTTACATTCAGAAAAAAGATAGACATAAAAAAAGGATTTCAATTGCATCAATTAAAATTTTATAATAATTATAATTCTCGTAAATTATCTTTATTTGATTAATGAGTCTTTAATATCTGATCCATAAACCATGGTCTAGGCAGAATTTGCTTCAGGGGGTATCATTAATTATCTTGAAAAATCGATCAACAAAAAAAGATATAATTTGTTCGGTTGAATATTTGTAAACATTTAACTATGCAAGTAGAATGCAACCTAGACTACAAATTCATGCAGCCCTCCAGGCGTGTATAGTGAATCATAGGTAGCTGAATTACCAACAGTTGAAACAATGCCACCTAGCGAAGCGGTTGCTCTCTAGGAAAGTTCCCAGAACACAAGTATTCTAATGCACAGACCAATAGGTTTGAACATTTATTAGATTCAAAGTTTGGAAACCAAATACCGGTTTCGATCTTGTTAGATCTCGTCAGTTTGGTATATCCAACTTGAATGCTAACAAATGTTCCGAGTTGGATATACCATATATATATATATATACCAAGTCAGATTTTAAGGAAAAAAATCGAATTCCAAAAATATATTCGAAATTTCAAAAAAAAAAGAATTTATTGAAAAAAAACTCGAAACCTCGAGGAAACACGAATTTTGAAATATAAAAATAAAAATATCTGGCTAAACTCCTTTTCTGGTTCAAAATGTATTTTCAGTTAACTGCGTAAGCCAGAGGGGGGAAAGTGACATCAATCTGGTACAACATTGCTATGAGAGGAAAGTATTTTTTCCATATACATATAAACCTATAATAATAAAAATTTATAAATGCCATTTTATGAATTTTCACTGCCATTTACGCCCATTTTATTTGCCATTTGTGGCGCCAAAACTTAACTTTTTACTGCCACAACCTCCGGGCTTTATTCATAATAAAGTACCGTACGTTGATAACGAAGGCTTCCACGGCCAGAGTCAGTACAGGATATACTTCTTCCGCGATTGGACCGTGTCAAAGAACTACTAAAAGTGATCGACGTTTCGCCCACCATCGTAGGGGGCCTCTTCAGGAACAAAGAAAGAAAAATAGATGAAAAGAGGAATATGAGGGAATATGCAAAAAAGAAAAATAAAAAATAAAAGGGCCAATTTCAAAACATCAGAGCACGGTAACTCAGTATGTCCACCATACCAGAGGCGAAACTCTTCTGAATTGAAAATTGGTACAAAGGGTAGGAAAATTTCGACTGAAGAGCACGGTAACTCAGTATGTCCACCATACCAGAGGCGAAACTCTTCTGAATTGAAACTTGGTACAAAGGATAAGAGAGTTTAGACAGAAGAGCACGGTAACTCAGTATGTCCACCACATCAGAGGCGAAACTCTTCTGAATTGAAAATTGGTACAAAGGGTAAGAAAGTTTAGACAGAAGAGCACGGTAACTCAGTATGTCCACCATACCAGAGGCGAAACTCTTCTGAATTGAAACTTGGTACAAAGGATAAGAGAGTTTAGACAGAAGAGCACGGTAACTCAGTATGTCCACCATACCAGAAGCGAAACTCATCTACCGTACGTTATTTAGGTAAATTGTACTCTAAACTTTATAAGCGCAATAAAGTAAGCCAAAATAATTTTTTGCACACCAGTTTGCTCTATTATCGAGAAATCATGGCAGTTCTATCAATGGTAGGATCCATTGTGCAAAAAAATATGTCTATATAAAAACAGATAATGTTTCATTTCCCAACTACCACATAATGAAATTTAAATACTGTATCAAAATGTAATTATAAAGTTTAGTTGGGAATTTTCTAGAAAATTTGATAAGGGGAAGCGGCTGCGATAATAAATCAAACGGCAGATAAGCGGTTCAGAAATTTCAGTAAACGATAAGCCTTATCTGCTGAATTTTTCTAGAACTCGAGACTTGTATAAGGCGGTCACTTTTCCCTCAGAGTATTTAATCAGAAGTCAATGAATAAATTAATTAATTAAGCAGAATTAGTGAATTTCAATTGTAGCGTTCCCGAATCGGTTAGAAATAAAATGGTTACAATTCACCAAGTGTTAATCATTCGAACCAACAACGCGCAATATATTGAATATTCTTAAATGAAGAATAGTTTAATTTGGTCTACTAACTACTCACTGTACGGAGCTCGAACTGTGTGAACCCCTCCCGCTCTTGGCCGATTTTTTAATGAAGATAATAAGTTTATAAAATAGAATATAAAAAAGTTCTCATTAATTTCCAAGCTAGAATTACCTCTTTAAATTTTCTCATGCAAGCTAAAAAACATCCCCCAAGCTTTTAATACATGTAATGTCATATTCGCTATTTTACAGCTACCACAGCCAACTTTGTCACAGCTTTCAGATCTAGTTTCCTAAATATTCATTTTAAAAAGCAAATGACTAGCTTTATCCGTTTATACATCTTTTATATCTATTTTTAGCTCTAGTCGAGCCTCGCTAAGCTTACAAGTTCTCCTTCGGAATCGAAATGAAAACTATCTAGTCGGATTTATATTTCAGGACCTCTGTAAAACAATCTTCTCGCAATGTGATACTGGAAAAATGTCTTTTGCGGCGAGTAAATCTCCCCTGAAGGACGGCATTAAAGCGAGAATGAAATGACACTAAATATCATTTTCCACGTCCTTGCTAGTTTTATAACAAAAAGGTGGACTACACTTGTAAGGCTCAGATGTTTACCCTGCTAATGGTGCACTACGTTGCGTTTAATAATTAACAACCAGGAAACCTGGAAGAAATTGCGTTCTACCTATACTTATCGTGTAACATTTTGCAACCGCAGGGTGCATTATTTATCAAAATGAGATCTACAGCGCTGGTCTGTAACTCGGAATAAATTCAGTAAATCAAAGACAATTTTTTTTCGGAAATATGTTTAGATACTTCGATTAATATTTTAATTTGCCCTCTTCTTAATGATATGTTGGAAATCACGTTCAAAACGTGAGAGCAAAAATCTATCGGTACTTATTTTAAAGTAAAATATTAGACCCTCGAATGCTTTATGAGTTTTGCTGTATCTTTTACGAAGTGAAATCTGATACGGGTACTTCAACTTATTTGGAACACTTTTAGGTGGATGATTAATTCTAAGAACGCTGGTCAGTCCCTTTTCTGAATATAGGTTTTAAGGGATTAACGTTGACATATATATTAGCAGTGTATCATGAAATAGACCAGATGTATTTGGAAATATTACGAAAAGATTCCTTTTCGACTATGAAGTTGAGAATATAATTTCGTCGCGACAACACACACCTTCTGAGACCTCTTGAATAAATAAAGTCTCGATAATTAAAGTGTGGTGTTTTATTGAACTAAATAGTTCATACACACCCCATTTCCAATAGGTTATGGGCCCAGAATATTTGTGATAAAAATTGTGCAGTGTTAAAAGGGTTTATATTCGTGAGCGATTGATAAACTTTCTTAAAGATAATGAAAGGTTAAAAGTGCAAAAAATAATTGAACCCTTTGATGGTGAAAAATACAGTGTGTGGAATTTTCATCACAGCACAGGAAAAATAATGGTTGAAGGTGACAACCAATTTGGGCATTCCAAGAGAATTGGAAGAAGTACTGTATTGTTCCGTGGTACCGTACAATTTATTGTCGGTGCGGAAAATGCAGCAGGCTGGTATGACCATCATTTTCAATCAAAATGGTATAGTAAAAAAAAAGGTGGTAAGGTCGTAATGACAGGTAAGCCACTAAATAATTTAATTGCTGTTGAATTTATGGTTTATATGAACATGACAAATTCAATAAACAGTCAGTAGCTCTGAATAATGTAATTATGAATTATGGCATAAAAGGTTAGGTAATATTAGAAAATTAAAATTTTTGGAAATAAAGATCAAACATATGTTCGATGATATGAGTAAAATTAACCACGTAATGCCTAATGACAATTTATGTGAAGCTTGTATAAATGGAAAACAAGTCCAATTACCTTTTAACAGAGCTAAAGACAAAAGTCATGTGAAAAGACCATTATTTATTGTCCATACGGATGTTTGTGGTCCAATCACTCCTTCTACTATAAATGAGAAAAATTATTTTCTACTTTTCGTAGACGAGTTTACGCATTATTGCGTGACATATTTAATTAAATATAAATCAGAAATATTTATAGTATTTCGAGATTTTGTTGCGAAAAGTGAAGCTCATTTTAATTTGCAGTTAGTAAATTCGTATTGTGATAATGGGCGAGAATATTCGTCAAATGAAATGAAAGGTCTTTGTATTAAGAAAGGTATAAGTTATCATTTAACGGTCCACGTAGCCCACAGTTAAATGGTGTATCGGAACGTATGGTGCAAACCATTACCGAAAAAGCCCGTGCAATGATAAACGGTGCAGGTTTAGAAAAGGTTTTCTGGGGAGAGGCAGTATTGACTGCTACGTATCTCATTAATTTGAGCCCAATAAAAGCCTTGAATGTAAATAAAACACCATATGAAATGTGGCATAGTAAGAAGCCACAATTGAAATTTTTAAAGGTATTCGGTTGTACAGTTTATGTACGTAAAATAAAACCAGTAAATTAAAATTCGACGTAAGGTCGTGGAAAGGAATACTGGTGGGATATGAACCGAATGGGTATAAAGTGTGGGACGTGGAAAGTGAAAAAAAATTTGCTATAGTCAGAGATATAACAGCTGATGGAACACATTTCTTAATATCAAGACCTAAATTAAAAAAATCAAAATTCTAATATTTCTGGTGGTGATGAAACTAATAAGCTAAAATTAGTAGAAAAATCTGATAGTAATAAATCAGATGAAATGTTTGAATTATCAAGACCTAAATTAGAAAGTCAAAATTCTAATATTTATGGTGATGATGAAACTAATAAGTTAAAATTAGTAGAAAAATCTGATAGTAATAAATCAGATGAAATGTTTGAATTATCAAGACCTAAATTAGAAAGTCAAAATTCTAATATTTCTGGTGAAGATGAAACTAATAAGTTAAAAATTAGTAGAAAAATCTGATAGTAATAAATCAGATGAAATCTTTGAAGTAGTTGATGAAAATAAGTCAAATAAAAGGGTTAAATTTGACAGTAAATGTGTTGAAAATAGTATTGAAACTATTAGTATTGAGACTTCATCTCAAAATAATAAAAGTAAGAAAAACACGTTACCTGAACTAAGAAAGAGTGATAGGATTAAAAATCGTCCAGTGATATCATATAATGAAGACGATATGTTTGATGATAGTTTATCATCTGCTTATTCTATTGTATGTAAAGTTCCTAAATCATATGATGAAATTAAAAATAGGAATGATAAAGAGAAAAGGGAAAAAGCTATAAAAGAAGAAATAAATTCTCTTTTAATTAATAATACTTCGTCATTAGTAGACAAAACGGAAAATAATAACATCGTTGGGTGTAAGTGAGTATTTACAATTAAAAACGATGAATTTGGTAATCCGTTAAAGTTAATCCGTTAAAGTATAAAGCGCCTCTTGTAGGTAAAGGGTTTAGTCAACAATATTTAATAGATTACAATAAAACATTTGCACCAGTAAAAAGAATATCAAGTTTTAGATTCATGATTGGTTTCGCTTATGGATGTGAAAATAGCATTTTTAAATGGCGAATTAAAAGAAGAGATCTACATGAAAGTTCCAGAAGGTGTAGAATGTAAAAGTAATCAAGTCTGTAAATTAAATAAAGCTTTGTATGGGTTAAAACAAGCAGCTAGATGTTGGTTTGAGGCATTTGAACAGACACTAATAAATAAAGAAATAAAAAAATTCAAAATTCTGAAGTTGACCGTTGCATTTATATTTTAGACAGAGAAGATATTAATAAAAATATCTATGTTGTACTTAACGTAGATGATCTGGTCATTATTACAGCAAATAATGATACAATGAAAAGTTTTAAAGGGTATTTAATGCATACTTTTTGTATGGTCGATTTAAAAGAAATTAAACTTTTCTTGGGAAGTAGAATTAACAGAATTGGAAATAAAATTAATGTATATTCCTACAGGTGACCAATTGGCAGACGCTTTAACAAAGCCATTGCCAAGTGTGAAATTCCTCCAGTTCAGAAGTGGAATGGGTCTAGAGTAGGATGATGGTTACATTAAATTAAAATTATGTGTATAGATGTAGAATAATGGTCTGGTTAGGTTTTTCTGGGTTTTCCTAATCCTCGCAACAAATGTTGGACCATGTAAATGTATTTCCCCAGAAGGTTCAAAGGAGGTGTGTGTATTATATGTGTTAATGCTTTGTTATTTGATAGAATAAGGTGAAATGTATATACTACATAAAATATAATGCATTAATTATATCAATTTGAATAAGATACAAGAAAATGTATTTTTGGTTTGGAACAATATAAGTTGTTAAGTAGTTCTAAATGAAGTTGATGAAAATTAGAGAACCCGATTAATTTTTGAGGGGGCGTGTTGGAAATCACGTTCAAAACGTGAGAGCAAAAATCTATCGGTACTTATTTTAAAGTAAAATATTAGACCCTCGAATGCTTTATGAGTTTCGCTGTATCTTTTACGAAGTGAAATCTGATACGGGTACTTCAACTTATTTGGAACACTTTTAGGTGGATGATTAATTCTAAGAACGCTGGTCAGTCCCTTTTCTGAATATAGGTTTTAAGGGATTAACGTTGACATATATATTAGCAGTGTATCATGAAATAGACCAGATGTATTTGGAAATATTACGAAAAGATTCCTTTTCGACTATGCAGTTGAGAATATAATTTCGTCGCGACAACACACACCTTCTGAGACCTCTTGAATAAATAAAGTCTCGATAATTAAAGTGTGGTGTTTTATTGAACTAAATAGTTCATACACACCCCATTTCCAATAGATATTTACAAATTTAGTAACTAATTCGAAAAATCAAGAAATCTGATTCAATTCAATGCAATTTTCATAAAGTTTAAAAATCGTTTGACATTTTTTGTCAAACTTATCATCTTATCACAATCGTAGATTAGATTAGATTATATATGGGTCGTTTCGTGTTTCTCTTCATCCACCCCGCACCTCGACCTAAGGAGATCTTTTGTGCATACCCTGATCTATGTAATTCCCAGGTTCAAACTCTTATAGAAGTTTATTATGGACCTGGGATTAAGTTTTTCCACATCTGAGGGGTCTAAGGACACCCATCCAAGTTGGACGCGCCTTTTGCGTGCAAGCGCATCGCACTTGCATAGCACATGTTCTGCAGCCTCCGCAGCTTCTGCGCAAAAGCGACATAGGTCTGCTTCAGCCTGACCCATTTTCTTGCGGTGGTACCTCATAGGGCAATGTCCTGTTTAGAGGTCGGTTAGGATCCTCAATTCGGATTTACTGAGTTCTAAGTAGACCTTTGTCTTTTCAAGCGTTCCAGATCTTTTCGCCTGTCGTAGTCCTGGATATGATCTCCAGTAGGAAGTTCTTGACTTTGCTTCCCATTTTTTGGCCTCATTGTTGATTTGACTTTTAGAAAAACCAAAGGCCGGTTCAGGTCCAAGAAATGATGATGCAGATCCTTCTCTAGCGAGTTGGTTCGCAGCTTCATTTATTTGTATTCCTTTGTGCCCTGGCACCCATTTAAGGCTGATCCTGTTGTGTTTAGCCAGTTGCTTTAACGTTTGTTTTGTTGACAGTCCCAAACTAGTTTGGATTTGACAAGGCAGCTGCTGAGAGTTTTTATTGCCGCTTGGCTGTCAGAGTTGATGTAGATATTTGTTCCTTTCAGGCTTCTTTGAATAAACTCGTAGGCGCAGAGTTCTATTGCATGTATTTCAGTTTGAAAGACAGTTGGGTCTTTTCCCAAGGCTTTAGAAAACCTATAGTTAGGGCCATAAATTTCTACTCCAGTCCCATCTGTAAACCAGATGGATAATTTGTGTTTTTCTTCAGGTACTGACTAAGCGTCAATGTGGCTCCTCAAAGGAATGATCAAATTCGTAGCTGGATTGCATATAATCAACCAATTTTGTTAAAATCGACGGGCTACATTTCTTGAGGATTCCCATGTGACCAGCGAAGTCTCTTTCTTTAAATTGTTTTAATTGCAGTAATCTTGAGGTTCCTTTGATCGCTTCCCTCTTCACTAAAAGGTGGAGAGGAGTTAGACCTAGCATTGCCTCCATTGATGCTGTTGGGCAGGTGTTCATTGTGCCTGTTATGCTCAGACATGCATACCTTTGAACTATGTTCAGTTGGTTTTGTGCTGTCTTCTTCACTATTTTTGGCCACCATACTAAAGAAGCGTATGTAATCAAGGGTGTAATTATCATCCTATATGGCAATAGATCATTTTCGGTTTCAAACCCCAGGTTTTGCTAAACAATCTGCGGCATGTCCAGAACGCTGTCGTGGCTCACTTGATTATTCTAGTCAAATGAGAATTCCAGGTGAGCTTTTGGTCTAGGACTATTCCTAGATATTTAGTCTCACTTGAGAAGTTGAGTTGAACTCCATTCATAGTGGGAGCTGTTAGATTTAGCTTCCTTCTCTTCGTGAAAGGAATTATAATTGTTTTATTTGGGTTTACACTTTACCCTTGGTTTGAGCAACAGTTGTTAATGGTGTTCAGATCTTTCTGCCTTAAATCCAACAGGATTTTATCGTTTTTGCCCCTAATAATGACAGTAATATCATCTGCATAACCTATTGCTCTAACGCCCGAGTAATGTAGTGTATTTAGAAGGTCATTAACAGTGTGTGTCGAAACAACAGTCGCGTTCATCGTGGTTCTTTTAGTACGTGAATTAATGTGGTAAATAGTTCATAAACCAAAATCATATTTGTTGTGATTCAAGTTAAATGAATAGAGAACAGATCTGTGTAATCTTCTTAGTCAATAAGAGTGATACACACAAGAATAATAATTGCAAACTCAGACTTTAAATAAACTATTACATGGTGATATCTTGATAAGAACATGTCAGCTGATAAAGACGCGCCACATGCTCTTCCATGCAAAAAGTGCAAAATAATGCCGACCAGCGGCCTGGTATGTGTAAAATGTGATTCACCGAGTCATCCTAGTTGCATAAAATTATTAAAAAATATTAAGCATTTAAATGGGAACGAAATTATTTACTGCGAGGAAGGATATAGCAACCTTAGCACGAATTCTGGTGTTTTAACGAATCATATTCAGGAGGTTATTGCCAATGCAATTCTGCCTCTAACAAGAGAAATAAAAAAGTTAAAGACTGAAGTAAAAGATCTCCAAACCAGCAATATTGAACTGGTAAGGGTTTTAACACAAGGAACACCGTTTAGTTATGCACAAACAGTAAGCGCAACTGTAAAAGAGAATAATGCCAAATTATCAACAACACCCGATGTGGATCAAGTGCAAGCACCTGTAGCAACCGGTAGCACAAATATCAACAGTAATAAAACTAAAACGTTCGTTAACCCCATACTTAAAGAAAGTTTTAAAGATGTAATAATAATGAAATCCAAGAATAATAAAACAAAAGGAGATATGCGTAAAGATTTAATCACTCACTTAGATGTAAAATTATTTAAGGATGTAGCTGTAAGAAATTCAAAACTTGATGGTACGTTAATCTTACAAAGCGAAGATAAACAAAAATTGAAGGAAATGGGTACTGCAATCAAACAGAAGTTTGAAGATGATGTTGAAATTCGTAAACCAAAACAGAAATTACCGCAAATTAAAGTAAGAAATATCAAAAATGATTGTGAACTTGATAATGATGCCTTACTAAGCATGATAATAAAACAAAATGAGTTAGATTCTACAGTAAAAAATTTTTGTTTTAAATTAATTTATAAAACAAAAACAATAAAAAATGTATTTAGCTTGGGTATTGAAATTGATCCCATAACATTTGCAAAAATTAAAGACCTTGAGTACCTAACTGTTGGTTTTAGTAAATGTAAATTTAGTGAGACATATAACATCATTAAATGTTTCAAGTGTAAACAATACGGACACAAAAGTAGCAGTTGTAAAAATAAAGAGATATGTGGTTATTGTGTTGAAGAGCACGAGTCAAATACGTGTACAAGAGAACAGGTCAAATGTACAAGCTGTGTAAATAAAAATAAACAATACGGTACCCAGTTTGTTGTAGATCATAATTCATGGGATCCAAATGGTCCATCGTACCAAGCAGTTGTAGATATAATCAGAAAAAAAATAAACTATGAATCATAGCAATTAGACAACATCATTTACATAGTCAATATACAAAGTCTTTTGCCGAAAATTGATGAAGTCTCAACATTTATTATGGACAACAATGTTGCCTTCCTTGCTCTTACTGAGACTCATGTAAATGATAATATTTATAATAGCGAGTTGCATGTAAGTAACTACTCTTTAATTAGATGTGACTCACACAGTCGTTTTACCGGTGGAGTAATATTCTATATCTTTAAATCTATTAATTTTACAATCATCATTAACACAAATATTAATAACCAAATCTGGATCCTGGGTGTAACATCGATAATTGACAATACAACCTTTGCTATTATATGCTTATACAGATCTCCCTCTTTAAACAGATCAGATTTTTGCAATATATTGAGCCAACTAATAGACAATTATAGCCACCTAAAACTGATCTTGATGGGTGACTTTAATTTTGATGTATCGCGTGATGATTATAATACGAAACAGTTTATATCTCTTATGGACAATTATAGACTTTGTCAAATTGTGAAAGCATGTACAAGAGTCACTGCCACATCAAAAACTAAGATTGATCTGGTATTTACAAACCTGCATGCCATTTCTGCATTAGTGTTGGATTCTCCTAAGTTTTCTGATTATAGTATCATACAAATACATCGTAAAATAAAACCTTATAACACTATTATATTATATGATAAAAATGAATATGTAAGAAATCTCAAAAGTATCGATAATACTGTATTTCAAGATAAATTGCTTAGAAAAAATTGGATGAATAATCATCAAGTATGCATTGATCAACTGGTGGACTGCTTATATAATAACGTTATAGCTGTCCTAGATGAAATAGCCCCTATTAAATTAATGAAAAGATCTCAGAATAACAAAAAGTGGTACGATGGTGAAATAAGAGACCTCACAAGATTTAGAGATGATCTCTATAGCTTGTGAATAGCTTGTGTAACAAACACTGGCTCTGACTGGGAACAATACAGAAAAAGTCGAAACAAAGTTACAAGCACTATCCAGCGTAAAAAGAAGAATTATTATTCAAGAAAAATTGAGAACAGCACCGATCCCAAACATATGTGGAGAAATGTTAAAGAAGCTATCGGTGCCACGCAAATGTCACATCCAACAAAAATGAAATTTGATGGCATTATATACCAAGACGAGGCAACAGTAGTCGAAAAATACAATGTCTTTGTGAGTCAAAGTATTATTGCATTAGTGAAATCTGATGGGAGACATTATAAAGACAAATATCCGTATAATGTTTCCAATAGCACTTATGGTGAACCATTTTCAATTGAGCCAGTTACACCCGAAGAAGTCAAAAAAGTCCTCAAAAGTATTAAAAAAGGAACGTCGACTGATGCAATCAATAATAAAATTATTTCAATGGGCGGTAATTTTCTTTTGCTCAAAATTACTGAAATTATCAATAAGTCTATTACCTCAAACGCTTTTCCGAAGAAATGGACAGAATCTGTCATTACGTCAATACCAAAAGTTACCAGTTCTGATGATCCATCCAATTATAGACCAATTAATTCCCTACCGTACTTAGAAAAGGCTTTGGAAAGAATTGTGTATAATCAGATGCTGCAATTTATTAAAAATAGTAATGTTCTCATTCCAAATCAGTCAGGATTTCGACAGGGACACTCTTGTGAAAGCGCACTGCAGCTAACCGTCTGCAGATGGAAGAAATGGTTAGACAACCCTCGCCATCTAGTTTTAACCGTATTCTTGGATTTACGCCGTGCTTTTGAAACTATTAACAGAAAACTCCTTCTTGAAAAACTGCGACTTATTGGTTTTGGCGATCCCGTACTCCAATGGTTTAGCAGTTATCTAACATCCAGATATCAGGTTACTCGGATTAACAATTATGTTTCGAGAAGTGCAGCTAACAATTTAGGTGTACCGCAGGGGTCGATATTAGGCCCACTGTTGTTTATTTTGTACATTAATGACATCGATCAGTGCACAACCGACGACTGCTTCCTTAACCTATTTGCGGACGATACGCTCATATCAGTTGAAGAATCAGACTTTCAAAGAGGGGTAACTCGCATGAATGCAATTTTGGTGAACGTTAGTGAGTGGTTAAGAGTTAATGGTCTGATAATGAACGTAAAGAAGTCGAAAGTGATGTTAATGGGGAGCTCTAACGCGATGGCGGATAAAGTAAAGTTAAATGGAGAATCTCTGGGGTTTGTCAACCAGATAAAGTATCTAGGAGTAACCATTGACAATGACTTAAACTTTAAAAAACACCTTAACAATACTGTGTTACAAATAAATGGTAAAGTTAAATACTTTATCAGAATATGTAAAAATTTAAATCTTGCCAATCGCCTTAAAGTTTTTAACACTTTAATTCGACCCTATTTTCATTACTGCCCAAGTATCTTGTTCTTTGCTAATAAATACCATTTAAAACAACTGCAGATACTGCAAAACAAATGTCATAGAGCAATATTGAAATGTAACGTTTATACACCAATCGATCTGATGCTTGATTGTCTGGGCTCACTGTCTATACAACAATATTTGTTTTATCAAACTATGGTATTTATTTATAAAATTATTAAAGGATTGTTGCCAGAATACTTAATGTACAATATAAGAAATGTTAACGAAGAACATAACTATGAAACACGTAACTGTAGTAATATATATATATAAATACTGTTAGTAAAGAATCGACATATAGATCTTTATTTTATAAGGGTGTGTCTTTATTTAATAATCTGTCAAATGAAATAAAAAGTGCAAATAATTTGTCTAGTTTTAAGAGAAAGCTAGGTGTCTATGTTAAAATGAATGTTTCTTGTTAACCAATAATGTTTTCCTGTAAAAATATGTATTATTTATTTATACATTTAATAAACTAATATTATTATTAATAACCATGATGGATTACAGCAGTGAAGATAAAACAGCTCCTTGGGGACAACCCCTTGCTGCGCTCACTGTGACTGAATCACTGCCTAAGGTTGCTTTGATCCTCCTACCATCTAACATGGAGACAATCCAGTCGATGGTAGGTTTTTAAAACATTTTTTGATAGCTGCTGCTTTTATGGATTCATATGAGGTGTTATCAAAAGCACCCTCTATGTCTGTAAATCCACAAAGAGCTATTTCTTCGTTTGAGTGTGCACTTTCTACCTTTTTGACAAGATTGTGTAAGACTGTCTCTGTGGATTTGCCTTCTTGATATGCAAATTGATTATCATAAAGCGGATTTTTTGACAGTACTTTGCTTCTAATGTGTTGGTTTATAATTTTTTCTTCATTGTTTTAAGGAGAAATGACATTAGACTAATGGGTCTATATGATTTAGGCTGCGCAGACGGTTGTTTGCCTGCCTTTGGTATATAGACCACATTTACTTCTCTCCAGCTTATTGGAAGCTATCTTAACGTGTAACTACCTTTGAAAATTGTAGCTAGTGGATTTATAAGTTCCATTATGCCGTGCTGTAGTAGGGCTAAGAAGATTTTATCTTCTCTAGGTGATTTATAGGGCTCGAAGGAATTCACCGCACATTTTATCATATTTTTTTGTAAATTTTTTCCCCGCCATACTTTTTACTTGAATGCAGGGGCGTAAATGGCCCCCAGCAAACGCAGCACCATTGTAGGTATTTCCAATTTTTATAGATCCCGGAAAGTGAGTTTGCATAAGCAACCTTACACTTTTCAGGCAGTTCTTGGTGTCACTTCCGTCTTGGTGTTGGAGAAGTCCTATTCCATTTGAGTGATCTTTGGATAGGATTTTCTGGAGTCGCCTTGACTCGGGCACATTTTTAGTCCCCTCACAAAAGCTTCTTTATGATTTCCTTTTAGATCTTCTGAGCTCTTTGTTGTATTCTGTTAAGGCTTTTTTGTATTCGCTCCAGTTATTGGTGCGTTTAGCCTCATTGAACAGTTTTCTCGTTTCAGCTCTCGTTTCAGCTGAGCGTCCTGTTTCACTAGGGTGTTGATTTATTTGTAACCCTTTGTTTTACTGAACAGCTGTGCTTATAACTCTTTATTATGAGAGCTCTCATTTCGTTAGCATAAAATTCTAAATCATCAACCGTTTCAATTGAGCAGTTGAGATCATTAATTTCCGATTTAAGTTTGGTTCTGTATAGATCTCAATCGGATAATTTGGGGTTTCTGTGTTCACTGAAGGCATTTATTACAGCCTTTATATTGAACCGGATATGTCTACGGTCCGATATTAAGGTTTCATCTGAAACATGCCAGTTTTTTATATGGTTACTCATTGTCGTGCTCGCGAGGGTTAGGTCTAGTACCTCTTGTCGGACGATGGTAGCAAAGGTGGGAGAATTACCAGTGTTAATAATGTCTATGTCACTAATGAACAAATATTCAACACGGTACTCAACTCTTTTGTTATCACAATCGTATAAAGAAAAGTTAATAAAAACAGATAAGAAGAGTAGTACCGTATTGATAGAAGAGGCTATTAGTTTGACGTTTAGTGAGAAGCGCCATCCTTTAAAAAATCAAACAAAATGCCGCTCTTAACTGAAACCCACAAGATTGAAATTTTACTAATGATTGGCTACGAAGATAGAAAAAGAACACAAAATGAAGTTATTCGTTTATTCAGAGAGAAATATACTGATTTACCACCCATATCGCAAAGTACGTAAGCAAGATTAAAAAATAGTTTCGGGAAAATAGGCATTTAAGAAAAACAATTAATTTCCATCAGAATGCTCTCAATGAAGATGTCAAAATTAGTGTACATCTCTCTGTCCAAAAAAATCCTCATTTCCCGACTAGTCAGATAGGTGGGGAACTCCAAATTAGCCAGTCCTCAGTTACAAGAATTCTGATAATGCTTATCCTTATATCCTTATAAAATGACAATCCTCCATAAACTATTAGAAGATGATCCGAATAAAAGACCCCAGCTTTGTAAATAAATGATGTCTGGAGAGAAATATTCTAAGCATAGAAAATATCCTGTTTTCAGATGAATCAACGTTTATATTAAATAATGAGTTAAATTGTCAAAATTGTCGTTACTGAGCAAACAACAACCCAAACTGGGTGAGGGAAGGCCACACTCTACATCCAGAGGTCACGTTAGTGATCAAGTTATAGGGCCAATTTTTTTCCAAGGAAATCTCAACGGGGCAAGGTATTTAGAATTCTCGCAGACAGAGCTAGTTCCTGATTTAGCTATTTTGTTTCCTGATCCATTCGAAGCTGATATCCCGAATAGAAAAATGTGGTTTCAACAAGACGGTGTCCCTCCTCATTTTGCAACACCTGTCCGTGAGTATCTGGATGATGTATTTCCAAACAGATGAATTGGTAGAAGAGGCCCTTTTGAATGGCCATCCAGGTCTTCAGACTTAGCACCTATGGACTCTTTCTTATGAGGGTATTTGAAGAGCAAAGTTTTTAAAACCAAACCTGCAAATATTGAGGAGGTAAAAGGACGAATAAGACAGGAGTGTGGACTAATTTCCCCCGAAGCAATTAGAAATGTTCAAAACGAGTTGCAGTTCCGTTTAGAGTTTTTTTCAATTTATTTAACATTTCTTCGGCCCAGTTTGGAAATATTTAAATTTTTATGGTTTGTTGACAATATTATGTTTTTTTCAATTTATTTAACATTTCTTTGTTTGTCAACAAACCATAAAAATTTAAATATTTCCAAACTGGGCCGAAGAAATGTTAACTAAATTGAAAAAAACATAATATTTCCGGTCAATAAGGGTCTACCATGAAGAATAATCCGTTTAGGGTATTGTCAGTTAATAAATGAACAACATTTTAAACATTTATTGAAGAAACATTATTGAGTTGAATCAGATTCCATGATTTTTCAAATTAGTTAATATATGTTAAGTATCTTTTAAATAAAAAGCAAGTAAAATTGAAATTTAATACGCATGTGTAACTTTAAATATTCTTTAGGAATAATTAACAAAAAAATAGGGTTGCCATTTAAAAAAATTGTTGATCACGTCATATCTTAAATTTGGGACATTCTCTATAAAATTTTTTTAACTTAAATATTTTGCACAAATACCGCTGAAAGGATCGTGATTGAGCTGGTCTCCTGTTTTCAGAATTTCTGCGGAAATGGTTTTTTTGGGTCACTTAAAGATTATACTTTTAATTTTCACTTTATTAGAAAATTTCGAGGGTAAACTTTTTTATAGAATACAATTTCGAAATTTCTATTTTATTTTCTCAAAATTTCGAAATTTACTGGTAGTAAATATAATTTTCCCCTTAGCAATTTTCTGGATGCGCCTTTGTCTTTTAAGCAACTTTATTGGCCACATTTTTGTAAGATCTAGGATACATATACGTTATAAATAAATCAGAACTTTTTGCGAAAAATATCATACAAAGAATTTACGATACGATTTACCCCTAAGCCTTGGGCAATATAGTAGCAAATTATTATTCTGAAAATTCCGTGTACCTCACACCTGAAACGTGAATGTTATAAATCCGCAATCCAAAATTGTATCCGGCTTAGAGTAGATAGCGGAGACACTGGTTTTCCTTTCCGGCTATTGAATTTATATTGCTTCACAATGAGCTGTTATTTTTCTCGCCCGAGTTATTTACCTTGAATCGAAATATTATCCTTTAAGGTGAAGTAAATGGGATTGTTTTTCGCCAGTATTTTTATGTAATCAGCCAAACATTATCGCTACAAATATTCCATTCTAAATCTCCTTATTAGAAATATATCGAATCAGGTCGATCTATTTTACTTGTATTTTCTTTTAGGTGATTTCTTTCGTAACAAAGGAGTACTTTGTAAGACGAAACATCAACTAGTTTCTCTTAATGAACCAACATTTTTCTAATCCTGTACGGTATCGCTTTATCAGCATGATAATATTCAGTAAGGATATTTGTAAAAATTGAAACACAAATCTTGTCTCCTGAAACCAAGAAAGATTAAAAAACACAACAAAAGTTACTTTTTCGCATTTCGATAGCCAGGCTATCATCTTCAGAGAGATACCTAGTAGATATCTACTAGGTATCTCTCTGAAGATGATAGCTTGGCTATCGAAACCCGTTAAAGCGACCCCCGTTGTGTTTTTTTAATATTTCTTGGTTTCAGGGAACAAGATTTATATTTGAATTTTTGAAGATAACCAAGGACCAGACTGTTCCACAAAAAAAAAATTGTTTTTTGAACTCAGATTTTTTTTCAAAACGTTTATAAGTACTCAGCTCAAGTGCCTATTTTAGAAAAT
>CM053332.1:19000876-19035876 GCA_028583605.1 Dastarcus helophoroides
ATTAAATTTTGGTAATAGTCGAAATTTAGTGCCAAAACTTAAAAAAAAGTTAAAACATTGAAAAATGTCGAAATTTTTGGAAGTGGTAGAAATTTCAAAAAAATCGTAATTTTGAAAAAAATATCGACATTTTTACAAAGTCCGAATTTGGTCAAAAATTGAAAACTTGTCTCTTTTTTAATTGTTCCCATCAATTTATCCTCCAAATTTGCTAGTTTTTTTATTAAAATTAAACTTCCTCTAGAAAATGTCAAAGCTTGTCTTAAAATGTTGACTTTTTTCATAAAATTCGATTTTTTACATACTAAGTTTTAAATTTATTTTGTCGAATTTAACTTTTGTTTCAAAAGTTTATTTATTGCTGAAAATTAACTTTTTTCGTAAAATGTAGCTTTCTTGAATTAATTTTGACTTTTTTCAAAACTTAACGTTTTCGATGTTTCGAGTTTATTTTCAAAATTCATCATTTCAAAATCTTACACATCCTCTCAAATTTTCCTTGTTTTGGAAATTTCAAATCTCGGGATTTATTTTTTTAATTTGATTTTTTTCAGAGAAATTTCTACTTTTTTCAAAATTCGACAATGTTCTCGATATTTCTAGATTATTTTCAAAATTCATCCTTTCATAATTTTACAGATCCTTTCAAAATTTCCCTGTTTTTGAAATTTCAAATCTCGAGGTTTATTTTTTTCAAAATTTGACCTTTTCAGAGAAATTTCTACTTTTTTTTTAAATTCGACAATGTTCTCGATGTTTCGAGTTTATTTTCAAAATTCGTCCTTTCAAAATTTTACAGATCCTTTCAAAATTCCCTTGTTTTTGAAATTTCAAATCTCGAGATTTATTTTTTTTTCAAAATTTGGACCTTTTCAGAGAAATTGCTACTTTTTCTTTTTCAAATTTGGTTTTCTTTTAAATTTCGTCTTTTTCTAGATTTCTTCATTTTTTTCAAAATTTGGACTTTTTTTTAGAAATATTGTAAATATTACAATCTTCGACATTTTTTGATACTGCAAATTTCGCTTTTTTTTCTCCAAAAACCTCCTCTTCAAAAATTTTGGCAGTTGTCAAAAAAAGTAAAATTTTCATCAAAATATTTTTGTTTTTCAGAAATATCGGAAAATATTTTTGTTTTCAGAAATATCGGAAAAATATTTTTTAAAAACTTTCGACTTTTTTCTCCAAATTTCAAAGTTGTATTAAAATTTAAATAAAAGCCTAAAAATCATGAAAACGATTGTTAGAAAGTTTAATTTTTCGTAAAAATTTCCTTTAAATAAAAATAGTTATTTTGAAGTACCGAAATTTTTAAAAAGTCAAAATTTTCTGAAAACGATATTTGAGAAACGTTGAAGTATTAATTTTTTGAAATTTTTGGTAAAGCTTTTCGAAATAGGTATTTTTGAGTCGATTTTTTTTAAAAAGAAGTCGAAATTTCCAAACAGAAATTAATAATGTACAAAAAAGATCGAAATTAAAACAAGTAGGATTTTTGTAAGTCAAAAATTGCAAAAGGTAATTTTAAAGAAAGTCAAAATGTAAATCAAGTCTAAATTTTCAAATTTTGATCTTTTGAAAGTTAAAATTTTGAAAAAAAGTAGAAAATCTGAAGTAAAAGTTTTGAGAAAATATCGAAATGTTGGTTAAAATAGGAACTAAAAAAGTAGAAGTTTTCAAATGTCGAATTTTTGAAATACATCAATCAAAAATTAAAGATGAAAATTTAGATACAAACGCAAAAATTAAAATCGAAATTATTACCAAAAATTTAGAAATAACAGAGATTTTCAAATGTCGAAATTTTCAAAAGGTTAGTTTTCAGAAAAACGAAATTTTCAAAAAAAAGTCGTATTTTTTATAAAACTCGAATTTTTCAGAGAAGAGTGACAGCAATGCCCTGAAAATCATCATTTTGAGAAAAAGCAGAATTATTTTTTAAAATCTTCCTTTTGAAAAAAAATCGATATTTTCATAAAAAATAAAGTTTTTCAAACTTTGAAAAGTTATAAAAAGTTAAAATGTTTAGGTGCATTTGAAATGCATTATTAACTATGACATGCTAATTTCAAAACCCTATTTCACCCCCTTTTTACCTTCTTAGAGGACGAATTTTCAAACATCCCTTCTTATTGCTCATCTACACTAAAAATAAAAATATTTTTTTCCAAATTTCATGTTTCTAACTTCAGCAGTTAAGGCTGTGCGTCGACGATTAGGTTTTTCAGTAGATCAAAAGTTCCCTTTTTATAATATTTAGTATAAATAAAGCAGAACACGACACCTATAATACATCTATGAAATACTTAACTAAATAAAAATTGACACACAGAACTTGTCCTCTGAAACCAAGAAAGATTTAAAAAAAAACAAGAAACCTTGCTCTAACGCGTTTCGACAGCCAAGCTGTCATCTTCAGAGAGATACTGAATGAAGTGAAGATAACCAAGGACCAGGCCGTTCCACCAAACTTAAGTTAATGAACCCATAATTTTGGTGGAACGGATTAGTCCTTGAGTATCTCTCTGAAGATGATAGCTTGGCTATTGAAACGCGTCAGAGCAACCGTTGTTGTGTTTTTTAATCTTTCTTAGTTTCAGGGGACAAGATTTGTATTTCAATGTTTGAATGAACTCGCTAAATATAAACAGTAAATTTTTATTATTTTGATTCTTTCATTTGTAGCTTGCCAGCTATTACATATCCTTTTAGTGTTATCCGGCTACCAAAGGTTGCAACTTTTCGGGAAACTTCAACTTTGTAAACAAGGCATTTTAGGCCAACTATCGATTTCACCGTTCATGTTTGGCCCCATCTCGATGTGCAGCGGCGAGAATGCTCGTTGGTGTTTTCCTAACTAGGGCTTTCGAGGTCACGAGGACTAGGTTAGGACCGTCTGGCAAATCGTCAGTTGTTGACCCAAACTGCAACTGCAGCTGAGCCTCCAATTCGATCGATATGACTTCCCAGTCGTCGAATTTGCATGTTGTTCCAACAAAGCATCGCCGACAAAACATTTTACTCATTAATATTCGAACGTTATTCAAACACCTTGGCGCGGTGGTTCGAGTTAAATTGTTCGATGCACTCAAAGCATTGATCAGATCACAATGCACATTATTTAGAGAGTCACATTGGCAGGAATAGGTTTGAATGAGCGACTGTGCAGTTGCTTAATCGGACGAAATTTACGGTTTAATACACATTATTTGTTTGTCATTTTCTGGAGCTTAGTTGTTCTTAATACCTTAGGCATGCTAACAATCGTAACGATCGCTAACAATCGCTAACAATCATAAATTGAACATCATTAAACAGACCAAAAATTGTCCCTTGAAACCAAGAAAAATTAAAAAACACAACAAAGGTTGCTCTAGAGGTTTTTTAATCTTTCTTGGTTTTAGAGGACGAAATTTGTAATCCAATTTTTGAAGATAACCAAGGACTAGTCCGTGCCACCAAAATTAAACAGACCATGTTTTTCATGTCTGAAATGTTTCCGTTTTTTATCGAAATTTTGAGTTGGACCAATTTTTTATGTTGCAGCTTTTAATTGTAAATTTAGACATAAAACGAAATCTATTAACTAAAATATGAAATTATAGAAAAACGAGTCAGCATTTCTAAAGAAGTCTAATTTTAGGGTTAATTATTAATCTTTAAGAAAAAAAATTAATAGTGAAATTCTGTACGTGGTGTCTCATGTCTCATGGTGCCCATGTAATCAAAACACTTCATAATAAAAGAAAAAACGAAGAAAAATCTTTTATTTAACTCTTTAAAGGAGAGGCAAATCAACCCATAAACCAAACGTAATAGGACTTTGCTGATCGTGACTTCATAGGTCAATAGATTATCATGTAATCACCCACTCAGCAAAGGTAGTGCTAAAGCAGACTGTCCAGAGAGAGAGACATCGCTAATTAGGGAACAGCAAATCTACAGGGTCCTGCAACACTGCGTCGGGCATCTGTAGATCCTACAATAAAGAAGTTTGGAATTTTATTCAAATGCAGACCTTAACTGTGTACAAGGATGTATTTCAGGAAAATATGGTTACATGTTTCTCCAAAAAGTGTGAGCTGCCAAGGGTGAATATTTTTAAATAGAACCCCCTGTATTTTTTTACATTTTTGGGTTTCTTTCTGACAACTTTGGACATTGCTGAGATATTGTTAAATTTGGTTAAATAGTTCCAGAGTAATAAATAAATAAAAAGAAAAAATAGTTATTTATGATACAAGTGTTAAAAGTGACATTTTATTTTGTGAGTGGGGAGTATTGCGGAACGAGCGTAGCGAGTGGAGCAACCCCACGAACAAAATAAAATCACTTTTAACAAGTGTATCATACAATATTTTTTGTAAAACTGTTAAATTAAAAGAGAAAATGCTGTCCCTAGGGTTGAATTTTAGATTTATTGTTTGCGTGTTGAATTACATATTTGACATTTACATCTGACAATCAAGTCAGGTATTGGATAGAGTGTAACTAAGTAAAACAATTGTAAGTTGTTTAATGTTAATTAGTAACCACAATTGAACCTGTCCTAAAATATTGTAGATTTTATGGCTAATAAACATGAATTTTGAAGAAAAGATTGGAAATTAAAGCAATTTTATTATTCCATCTGATGTTGAAGAAACAGCAAATACATCAACTGAGATTTATTGCTCCAGAAATCGGGACAAAAATATGATAGTATGAAATAAAGAATATAGCGGATAACTTCACTAAAAATATATTTTTGGTTTACGCCGAAGGAAATTCTAAGTTATGGAATCTCTCTATGATAAAAGCTAGTTTTTAAATCAAACTAGGATATAAGCAAGTATTAAAACCAGCGTACAAGATTTTTTTGAATGAAGCTCCAGACACCAAATATGCAGTAAAAAGTTGCGTCAGTTTTTGGATTATTTGGAGTCTGTCGTTCTCAAGAATTTTGTAAATTAACACTGGGTGATATTGAAAAATCTTTGTTTTATATTATGAAGACTAAAATCAACATCCGTCCTGGTTTTTGCACGGATTACTTTGCATAAATACCTGTGCAATTACTTCTCAGGAAAACTAAAATAAGAAACCGTTCAGATTGTAATAGTAATATTAATATTATAAATAAATAATTTATAACTATTTTGAATGTTTTAATGTTTGGAAACACAATATTGTTGGACCAGTCCGTTCAACAAAAAAAAATATCTTTCTAATTTTACCAGTACAGCTTTCTATTTTATATTGCATATTGCTATATATCAGTGTTTCCTAAACAGTGGGTCACAACCCGGCAGCGGACCACAAAAATGAAATACCAGGCTGCAGAATTGTCTTCATACTCACAAATGATTAGTTCTTTCCAGCATTAAGATATAATTAAAACATCTTTTAGTGGGTGGCGAAGGGAAAATATTAAAAACAACCGGGTTAGGGCAAAAAAAGTTTGGGAAACACTGCTATATTTACTTTTAACACTAGTGCGAAAAAAATTTTTCGCACTAGTGTTAAAAGTGTTTTTGTCACATGTCATTATAAAAGTCAATTTTTAGTTCACTTATCAATGAACTAAAAATGTCACTTTTAATAACAGTTTTACAAAAAAATATTTTGCAACATTTTCTTTAAAAATTCATTTAAAATACAATAACGCCCTACGCTAACTACGCTAGGTATTTACTGTAGTGGGTCTCTAGTTAGTTTGCTATAAATATCTTAAGCCTAACTTGTACAGGGTGTCCAAGATTCAATGCCGAATTGGCTAAAATATGAAGGAATTTTTCTTCGTTTTTTCAAATAGAACACCCTGTGTATTTTTTTTCTCTGAGATACAGAATTAAAAAATAAACATTTTTTGTATCAACAAATATTTCGAAATTTTTAACGGTTAAGCAGATATTCGTTGGATTATTACATATGGCTCTTTCGACACTAAGATACAAGACAAAGAATCAAAGATGGCTTTGATAAAAATCAATTACCTTTAATTATGTTGTAAGTTAACGTTCAAGCTCTCTTAGGACTACAAATAAATAAATAAATAACAGAATATCCCCTAAATTCAAACCACTAAAGACTACCTTAATAAATGTGCAAAACGCCTTGAATCTCTAAAAAAAAAAAGAAAAAATATAGAGTACGTTGGAAAAAGTTGGAAAAAGTTCTTGTTATAAAATTAAATGACAGATTTAATATTCACGAAAAAGAATTCGGTTGATTTCGTAGATCTTAAAAATAAATTTTAGTAAAGATGAGCTTGTAGATATGGTTTTTGTGTTAGGTGAAAGCGAAAAAAATTGCCTATTAGCAAGTAAGCTTTATGCTAGTCGGTATCCTGAAAGAAGGCATCCCGAAGAAATTACTTTTGGAAGACTGCTTAAATGATTTACTGATACGACAAATGTGACGTACAGAAAGGAAGAACAAACGAAGCCTGTTGTTAACGAGGAAAATCAATTCACTGTGCTTTTAACTGTAGAGGAATATCCAAATTTATCTCAAAAAGAAATTAGCGAAGCCACTGGGATAAGTGAAAGATCGGTTCAACGAATACTAAAAAAACATCGTTACCATCCCTACCATATTCAACTCCATCAAAGTCTGACTGATAATGATTTTCAAAAGCGTGTCGAATTTTGTGATTGGGCTAAACTTATACTTCAAGAAAATCCTCTTTTCTTTATGGAGGTCTTATTTTCTGATGAGATCACTTTCCACAAAAGAGGTTGCGTCAACAGGCACAACTACCATTATTACGCTACAGAGAATCCACGATTAATTAGGGAAGTTGATTATCAGCACCAATGGTCATTAAATGTTTGGGGTGGAATTATTCCTGAAATTGTAATAGGTCCATATTTTTTTAATGACCATCTCACTGGCCAAATGTATTTACAATTTTTAAGAGATGAGTTTCCTCGCTTAATTATGGATGTCCCTCTGCATATTAGAGACCGAATGTGGCTACAGCAAGATGGCGCGCCGCAACATTTCTCGCGAGAAGTAAGGGGGCACCTTAATAACGTCTTTCCTCAACGATGGATTGGAAGAAGCGGACCTATCGGCTGGCCACCCAGGTCCCCCGACTTGACTGAACTGGATTTCATTTTGTGGGGATATGTAAAAGAAGTTGTGTACAAGGAACTTCCTACAGCGAAGAAAACATGCGACAACGGATTTCAAATGCATTTACTAGCATTTCACCTACAATGTTGCGAAATGTTGAAAGATCATTTGAATATCGCACAAAAAAATGTTTAAACCAAGGCGGAAGGCACTTTGAACATTTATTATAGTAGTTTTCACTAGTTTCTGTTTTAGTGGTTTGAAGTTTTCCTATATTTTGTTATTTATTTATTTATTTATTTATTTATTTATTTGTAGTCCTAAGAAAGCTTGAAAGTTAACTTATAACATGATTAAAGTTAATTGATTCTTATCAAAGCCATCTTTGATTCTTTGTCTTGTATCTTAGTGTCGAAAGAGCCATATGTAATAATCCAACGAATATCTGCTTAACCGTTAATAATTTTAAAATATTTGTAGATACAAAAAATGTTTATTTTTTAATTCTGTATCTTAAAGAAAAAAAAAATACACAGGGTGTTCTATTTGAAAAAACGAAGAAAAATTGCTTCATATTTTAGCCAATTCGGCATTGAATTTTGGACACCCTGTACAAGTTAAGCTTAAGATATTTATAGCAAAGTAACTAAAGACCTACTACAGTAAATACCTAGCGTAGTTTTAATTTTAGGGCGTTATTGTATTTTAAATGAATTTTTAAAGAAAATGTTGCAAAATATTTTTTTTCTTTTAATTTATTTATTACTCTGGAACCATTTAACCAATTCAACAATATCTCAGGAATGTGCAAAGTTGTCAGAAAGAAATTCAAAAATGTAAAAAAATACCGAGGGTTCTATTTAAAAATATTCACCCTTGGCGGCTCACACTTTTTTGGGGAAACATGTGACCATATTTTTTTTCTGTTTATTTCTTTATTACTCTGGAACTATTTAACTAAATTTAACAATATCTTAGGTATGTGTAAAGTTGTCAGAAAGAAACATAAAAATGTAGAAAAATACAAGAAGTTCTATTTAAAAATATTCACCCTTAGCGTCTCATACTTTTTGGAGAAACCCTGTACATGTGACCATATTTTCCTGAAATACCTCCTTGTACACAGTTAAGGTCTGCATTTAAATAAAATTCCTAACTTCTTTATTATAGGATCTACAGATGCCCGACGCACTGTTGCAGGACCCTATATATGTACGTAACTATATTTAACGTAGTTATTATTATTATAACATAGTTATTTTTGTTTCCATACACTTAAAACTGATATGAAAATAATTGCATTTATTTTATATTTTTGGTTGACCAGATTCATCAGGCATTATTTTTCAGGGCTTCGAACCGGAACTGAACTGAAAACCGGAAAACGAAAAAAACCGTTATTTGTGTCGGAACGAAAACCGGAACCCAACCGAAAAGAAAATATCTGTTTATTTCGGTTCAATGCAGATTCAAAAGTCCACAGTTAACAAACCCTCCCCCCTTTAATGTCAATTTTACATTAATAATCTCAAATTTCAACCCAATATTTTGCTTTATTATTATTGTGTTGTTCGCGAGTTTTTTTTTAAATTTCGACTTTTTGTTTTAAATTTTGAATTTGAACTTATTTTTATTTTGTCCTATAAATGTCGGCTTTAAATTTAAAATGTTGAATTTTTCTAGAAATATTGATGTTTATTTTTAAATATTCCAACGTTTATCACCAGCATTTAAATCAAAAATATGTAGAATTTTTGTAAAATAAATTTGGAATATTTTCTTCAATTTACCTTTACTTTACCTTACTTTTAACTTTACACAGAATTTTTAAAAAAAGGTAAAAAAACGCAAAAGTCAAAAATTCTAGAAATTATTTGAAATAACTTTATTTAACAAAATTTAGTTCTCAAACTTCAAGTTTACGACCCGAAATTTTCAAAAAAGAGTTTAAAAAGAAAATCTGTAAAATATGTAGAATTTTAAAAAGTATAATTTTCAACTTTCAATTAAAAATTTTATGCAAAACATTGAAAAGATAAACTCTTATAAAAAAAACTCTTCTCGAATTTTCAATTCTAAAATTTAAACACAAAATTTTGAGGAAATATCGAAATTTTGAAATAAAAAACTAAAAGTGATTCACAAGAATTTAGTTCAAACACGAAATTTCGAGAAAATGATTTAAATTTCAAGTTTAAAATCGAAATTTCGAAGAAAAATGAGAACTTTGAGATTAATAATACATTTTGAGATTAAAAGTCAAAATCTCTAAAAAAAGAGTCTAGATTTCGAGTTTTACATAGAAAATTTTGAAAAATAATAACAAGGTTTAGGTTTGAATCCACAATTTACAGAAGCAACTCGCCTAAGAAAGTCTTAAAATTTCGGCCTTATTTTCGCATTTTGAGATGAAAGTAAAAAATTCGTTGAAATACTAAAACTTCAAATTAAAATTTTTGAAAAACATTTTTCTTTAATGACTGGAACTTTTTTGTAAATTGTGACTTTTTTCCTCGAAACTTCAGTTTTCACCTTAAAATTTTAAACCTAACCACTTTACTTTGAGAAAAAAGTTTAAATGTCCAGAGAAACTTAAATAATTTTAACATTAACTGAAATAAATTTTTATTAATATAAAAATTTATTTCAGTTAATGAGAAATTATGAGAAAAATTCGAATATTTTAGAAAAAACTAGAAATTTATAGTTTTTTTACTATAAACTTTCGAGTTTGTAAATGTCTACTTGGAACTTGGATTTTTTTGTAATTAAGAATGTTTTTATTTTGATACAAAATTTCTACGAAACCTTCGTTTTTTTCAAAGTTTTGGTGTAAAACGATTTTTTTTTAAATTTGTATTTTACCCACGGCGTTAATAACTTCAAATTTTCAAAATCGAAAATACCAGAATTTTCTTAAAATCTGTGGTTTTTCTTCAAATTTCGAGTTTTCTGTGAAAATGTTAAGTTAAAATTTAAATTTTTACATTTTTCCGAAAATTTCAACTTTAGAATCAAAATATTGACTTTATTTCGACTTTTATTTTAAACACTCGGATTTTCATGAAATTTTGAAATAGAACCCAAAATTATTTGAAGTTGAAATTTTTTGATTTAATCTTCTGAGGTCAAGGCTTCAAAAAATTTTTTCTTTTTAATTTTTCTCCTTAATCAAAAAATGTCAACTTAATAGGTAAATTTCGGTCTTCATTATTTATGTAATTTGACTTTAATCAGGACATTTCGAATATAAACTCGCTATTTTTAACTTGTATATCAAATTTCTGACTTAGTCGTCATGTTTATTAATTTTATTTAACATTTCTGCGACTTAATTTGGAAATATTTAAATTTCGGGAAAAAAGTTTTTGTAAAAAACCTAAAAGTTTATTTAAACTGTTTATCAATTAAAAGTGCTAACCCGGATTTTCGATGAAATTTGGAATTCTCAACATTTGCTCAAAAAATCAAAGTTTCTAAAAAATGGAAATCTCATTGGTTATTAAAGTTAAAATTTTGACAAACGTTTTTTAATCAAAACATAGACTATTTCAAAAAAATGTTGATATTTTTCTCTTCAAATTTAGGCTACTTTTATCTTAAATAATTAGAATTTCCAATTTAAACTGTTGATCTTCAGAATATAATAGAATTTCGAAAAGAACCTGAAAATGTCTTCTTCAAATTTCCTGAAAACTTTAAAATGCTTAAAAGGAATTCAGAATTCGGATACAGTTTTTTAAATATATTTCATATTTTCTTTAAATTTTTACATTTGTCTTAAATTTGATATAGAAATTGAAATTTTTGTGTTTTTTTTTTCTAAAATTTCGATTTGAAACACGAAATGCAGTCGTTTTCCAAACATTATGACTTTTTTATGTTTACACCTAAATCTCAAATTCGAATGCTGAAAAGTTGAAATCTTAAGATATTTTTATTTATGAATTTAGTTCCTTTTTTCGAGCTTTGATCTTTGATTGAATTGAAATTTAGATTTCTTTCTAGAACTGTGAAATTGTTTCCCTTAAATTTGAATGTTTTTCTAAGAATGTCGAATTAAAACGCGAAATTAAAAGATGTCAAAATCCAACTTACAATATCAAGGTTTAACTTATACTTTTAAGAAAGTAGTCAACATTTCAAAAAAAAATCGAAATTAATGTAATTTTTTTTTTCATTTAATCATAATATTTTGACTTTCAGCTGGATTGTTCGAATATTTTCTCTAATCTTAAAGTCTCTAGTATAAGTCGAAATTTAGCAAATTATTACTTTTCTTTAATCTTGAATTTTTTGCAAAATTCTGCAACTGCTAGTTTTTTTCTGAAAATTTTACTTCAAATTCTATTTCTTAGCAATATTAACTCTGTTTTATATATTATTTTCTAAACATAACTTAAACTTAATAAGTTTTAAGATTTCTAAATAGTTTAAACTCAATATTTTGTAATACATAATGATCATAGATTTTATATTAAAAGATGTTTGCTGTGATTCATCCTTTTTTTGTCATCACTTCAATTCATGATAATGTTTTTTTTATCTATTTATTCTAAAAGTTAGATTACAAACTTCCAATTTCTGCATTTTCTAAAAAAAATTGGCTTTATACTCAAAATTTCAACTCTGAATTATTCCCTAAATTTCAGGGTTTACTTTTTTGAAATTCGGACTTTTGTTTTGAGATTACTTGAAATATTTTCTTTCTTTTAAATAAAAAATTAAGAATTAATCGCTCGGAGCTTGAACCGAAAACCGAAACCGGAAAAAACCGTTATTTTTGTCGGAACGAAAACCGGAACTAAACCAATATAATTTTTTTTTCGGAACGAAAACCGAAAACCGGGACGAAAATAGCAACGGTTCGAAGCCCTGTTATTTTCATCCTCCCAAAATGTTTCATTCAGTCCAGGATCAATGAAGGACAGCTGCACAATATGTGCTCCACACTCCGCCGTCTCCCCCGAAAAATAAAAGTCAACGTTTAAATTTCCTAGTTTACAGGTGCTTTATTGCGAATTTAGCTCTGACAACATTGTACACTTTATTCTCTCTGTAGGTGTTTCCACTTTATAAGGGAGTAGCAGGAGGTCAATAAATAGGAAAGCACGTATAGCTGCAGCTTATCGCAGATAAGAAGCTTATGTGCTAGACGTTCTGCCGTTATTGATTTGGTTTTTTTTTCACGCTTCCTCCCAGCTTAACCTTCAAACTCTTGATCTTAACCACATCTAGTGACCTACACCTAGATCCTACATATTGCGCCCTACACTCAAAAGGTCATCAATCACGATCGCGAAGTTGAAAATTTTCCCGTGACAACTTGTTCGAGCAAGAATCAATCAACACTTTTTAACATATAATTTGCTGGGCGAGACACGATAAGAAAGTTTATAAATGATCGTAGGCATTCTCAATGTGATAACGAATCGCATTTGACCTCATTCCTTCTACTCTTGTATCTTATCTTATGTGAAACTTTTCCTAAATTATCGCTACATCTATTTCTCTCCTACAAATTTTCGATATTTCGTTGGTGAAACATCAAAGGGTGCGCATTCCGAGCGGAAGCTAGTCTAGGGAACTTCCAAAGGCGTGAATTATTAGGAAGTTGGGAGTGTTACTTTGCAATGCGGAAATCTTTCCATTAAATCTAAAACTACTTCCGTAAACATAAAGTTTCGAGTTCGAATAGGTTACTTCAGAGGTGAGATAAATGTTGGAACTGTCAGAAGTCAAACTAAAGCCATTGGGAAACTGAATGCACCTTCAGACCCAATAGTTTTAAACGAGAAAGTGGGCGGAATATTTACCAGAAATATAGCAACTTTGGAAACTCCTTTGAAATTTATAAAATCACAGATAGGATGCGGATGAGGAAGATCTCTAATAACATCCACAATTCATTTATTGGAAGTATGCAAGTCGAAGGCTGTTTTATCACATTTAAAATTTAATACATATTTTCACCCCCTTGGGGATTACGTTACAAAAAATCCTTAATTTATGTAGGGTTGCCACTCGTACTTTATAATTAGAGCCCGGAAGTTATGGCATTTGCATTTGATGTCATATTTGCCATTTTTGACAATTTTCAGGTTATTTTGCAATTTATGGTGTTATTGCCAATTTTTTGCCTTTTATTCAGAAAAAGAAAGACATAAAAAAAGGATTTCAATTGCATCAATTAAAATTTTATAATAATTATAATTCTCGTAAATTATCTTTATTTGATTAATGAGTCATTATTATCAGTTCCACAAACCATGATCTAGGCAGAATTTGCTTCAGGGGGTGGCATTAATTATCTTGAAAAATCGATCAACAAAAAAAGCCATAATTTGTTCAGTTGAATATTTGTAAACATTTAACCATGCAAGTAGAATACAACCTAGACTACAAATTCATGCAGCCTTCCAGGCGTGTATAGTGAATCATAGGTAGGTAGCTGAATTACCAACAGTTGAAACACTGCCACCTAGCGAAGCGGTTGCTCTCTAGGAAAGTTCCCAGAAGACAAGGATTTTAATGCGCAGACCAATAGGTTTGAACATTTATTAGATTCGAAGTTTGGAAACCAAATACCGGTTTCGATCTTGTTAGATCTCGTCAGTTTGGTATATCCAACTCAGAACATTTGTTAGCATTCAAGTTGGATATACCAAACTGACGAGATCTAACAAGATCGAAACCGGTATTTGGTTTCCAAAGTTCGAATCTAATAAATGTTTAAACCTATTGGTTGGTGCATTAGAATCCTTGTCTTCTGGGAAATGTTTCCTAGAGAGCAACCGCTTCGGTAGGTGGCAGTGTTTCAACTATTAGTAGTTCAGCTACCTATGATTCACTATACACGCCTGGAGGGCTGCATGAATTTGTAGTCTGGGTTGCATTCTTCTTGCATACGACATTATTGGCGATGGCCATAGTTTCTCTATGGACCAACAGGTGGTAGTACTATGAGTCACTCGCTTGTCGCCTGTGAATGTTTTAGTACTTACTTGTCGGAACATTTGTTAGCATTCAAGTTGGATATACCAAACTGACGAGATCTAACAAGATCGAAACCGGTATTTGGTTTCCAAAGTTCAAATCTAATAAATGTTCAAACCTATTGGTCTCTGCATTAGAACATTTAACTACATTATATTTTCATTCAATTACGTGAACTGGGGGTAGAAATTTCGAAAAATAACTAAAGAATTAGAAAATCGATTTTTAAATGGAAATCGAAACTTTCCAAACATTTGAAAAAATTTCGACAATTTAAAAACAAAAATTCAAAATTCCCAAAAGTTGAATTTTGTGAAAAAGGCAGCATTTGAATAAAAAAGCAATTTCCAAAGATCAGAATGTTTACCTTATTCAAATTTTAACAATCTTGTACAAGAAATCTTTAGATGCAATTTTGGAAAAATAAACAAATTTTAAGGTGTTATTTAGAAAAAAAATATAATTTCGAGTTCAAATTTCTATACACATAATTTTGAAGTACAAATCAAAATTTCGAAAATTAGACGAATTATGCAAACCAAACTGATACTCCCAAAAGTCAAATTTCATAGAAATTTTCAGAAAAAGCTAAATACTAATGAAAATAATTTGAAAAGATAAACGATTTTTGAAAAATACAGTCGAAATTTAGAAAAAAAAGGTGACATTTCCAAGAAAACCAATTTTAGGAAAAAAATGTCTTTAAAATCAAAATTAAACTAGAAAATGGATATTTCAGAAAGATCAATAAACTTTAAAAATCCGGAAAACATCAAAATTTCTTAAAGTCAAATTTCGTGAAAAAAAAGTTGGAAGTTCCACGACAAGTTGAATCTTGAATGGAAGTTGTAATTTCATACAGTATTCTTTCTCGGAAGAAATCGAAATTTCAGAAACACAGAATTTTGAAATTACATTCTGAAATCTTGGGAATAATGCGAATTTTGATACACGAGCTGAAATTTCTAGAAAGTCAAATTTAAAACGGTCGCACTTTTTAAAAAAAACACACTTTAAGAATAATGGCGAAATTTTGATAAGGAGCTAATTTTGGAAGAAAAATCGAAAAAGTATAATTTTGAGTATGAAGTCGAAATTTATAGAAATACTCTTTTTTAGAAAAAGGCGAATTTTGGGAAAAAGATTTATTTTATGAGAAGATAGTTCGAGGAAAAACTAAATATGGAATTTGTGTTAAACATTTGAATTTTATGAAATCAGTAAAAATTTCTGGTAAGTCAAATTCGAGAAAATTTGAACCTTCAGAGAAAAATCCAATATTAAAAATATAACGAAATTTCGAAGAGAAATCGAAATGCCAACACAAAAATAAAACCTCGAAAAAAGGTCACCTTTTCAAGAAAACAATTATTAATAGTAATTAAAAAAACGTCGATTAAAGTCGAGAAAAAAGCATTTTGTAAAAAATAGTCGAAATTTCGAAAAAAAGTAACACTTTAAAACAAATGGATATTTGCATTTGTGAAATTTTTTGAAAAATTATTTAGGAGTGTGAATAAAATTGTTTGCAATGTTCATCTTTTTGCAAAAATGCATTTTTAAAAAATATTAAAGTTCTCAAAAATGTATTGCTCGCAAATTTTTGACAAAAAAACAAATGTTGATATGTAAGTTGAAAATTGAGGAAAGCTCTGTTAAGAAAATGGAAATTTCAGAAAATAGAAAATTCTAAAATAAAAACAACGAATTTTAAGACAAAAATTGAACATTTTTTGAAAATCAGATTTTTCAAAGAAAAATCTAAAAAATTTACGATTTTGATAACGAAAAATACAGAGAAAAAAAAGAATTTTGGGATAAAATAAATCTAGTGGAAAAATTCAAAATTTTGGAAAAAAGACGAATTTCAAGGAAATACTTAGGTTTCTAAATCTGGAAAGAAATAAAAATCAAAATTTCACGAAAAAGGCAAAAAAATTACTGAAAATTTACAAAAAGTTAGGTTTCAACGCCTAGTGTTAGGAAATAAAACAAAATTTCGGAAAAAAAATCAACATTTCGAGGAAAGGTTCGACATTACAAGAAAAATATCTAAACTTAAAAAGAAATCCAGAATTTTTTACAAAAAGTCAAATTTTAATACAAAGAAGTTTAATTTTGCGAATCAAGTCAAAATTTGTAGAAAAAAGACCAATAATTAAAATAATATAATATAATTCGAAAACAAAAACAACGAATTTTGAGACAAAAGTTGAACATTTTTAGAAAATCAAATTTTTCAAAAAAAAAATCTAAAAAATCATAATTTTCAAAACAACGAATATAAAGAAAGAAGGAAATTTTGAAATAAAATAAATCTAAGAGAAAAATTCAAAATTCCGGGAAAGAGACGAATTTTAAGGAAATACTAAGGTTTCTAAATCTGGAAAGAGATAAAAATCAAAATTTCACGAAAAAGGCAAAAAAATTACCGAACATTTTTTAAAAGTTAGGTTTAAAAACTCTAGTGTTAAGAAATACAACAAAGTATCGAAAAAAAAATCAACATTTCGAGGAAACGCTCGACATTACCAGAAAAATACCTAAAATTGAAAAGAAATCCAGAATTTTTCACAAAGAGTCAAATTTTAATACAAAGACGTCGAATTTTGCAAATAAAGTCAAAATTTGTAAAAAAAAAACGCCAATAATTAAAATAATATAATATAATTCGAAAATAAAAACAACGAATTTTGAGACAGAAGTTGAACATTTTTAGAAAATCAGAATTTTCAAAGAAAAATCTAAAATATCATAATTTTGAAAACTACGAATATAAAGAAAGAAAGGAATTTTGGAATAAAATAAATCTAAGAGAAAAATTCAAAATTTTGAGAAAAAGACGAATGTCAAGGAAATACTAAGGTTTCTAAATCTGGAAAAAGATAAAAATCAAAATTTTACGAAAAAGGCAAAAAAAATTACTGAAAATTTACAAAAAGTCAGGTTCTAGAAGCCTAGTTTTAAGAAATACAACAAAATTTCGAAAAAAAAAATCAACATTTCGAGGAAAGGCTCGACATTACCAGAAAAATAGCTAAAACTGGAAAGATATCCAGAATTTTTCACAAAAGGCCAAATGTTAATACAAAGAAGTCGAATTTTGCGAATAAAGTCAAAATTTGTAAAAAAAAACGCCAATAATTAAAATAATATAATATAATTCGAAAATAAAAACAACGAATTTTGAGACAGAAGTTGAACATTTTTAGAAAATCAGAATTTTCAAAGAAAAATCTAAAATATCATAATTTTGAAAACTACGAATATAAAGAAAAAAAGGAATTTTGGAATAAAATAAATCTAAGAGAAAAATTCAAAATTTTGAGAAAAAGACGAATGTCAAGGAAATACTAAGGTTTCTAAATCTGAAAAAAGATAAAAATCAAAATTTTACGAAAAAGGCAAAAAAAATTACTGAAAATTTACAAAAAGTCAGGTTCTAGAAGCCTAGTTTTAAGAAATACAACAAAATTTCGAAAAAAAATCAACATTTCGAGGAAAGGCTCGACATTACCAGAAAAATAGCTAAAACTGGAAAGATATCCAGAATTTTTCACAAAAGGCCAAATGTTAATACAAAGAAGTCGAATTTTGCGAATAAAGTCAAAATTTGTAAAAAAAACGCCAATAATTAAAATAATGTAATATAATTCGAAAATAAAAACAACGAATTTTGAGACAGAAGTTGAACATTTTTAGAAAATCAGAATTTTCAAAGAAAAATCTAAAATATCATAATTTTGAAAACTACGAATATAAAGAAAGAAAGGAATTTTGGAATAAAATAAATCTAAGAGAAAAATTCAAAATTTTGAGAAAAAGACGAATGTCAAGGAAATACTAAGGTTTCTAAATCTGGAAAAAGATAAAAATCAAAATTTTACGAAAAAGACAAAAAAAATTACTAAAAATTTCCAAAAAGTCAGGTTCTAGAAGCCTAGTTTTAAGAAATACAACAAAATTTCGAAAAAAAAATCAACATTTCGAGGAAAGGCTCGACATTACCAGAAAAATATCTAAAATTGAAAAGAAATCCAGAATTTTTTACAAAAAGTCAAATTTTAATACAAAGAAGTCGAATTTTGCGAATAAAGTCAAAATTTGTAAAAAAAAGACCAATAATTAAAATAATTTAATATAATTCGAAAATAAAAACAACGATTTTTGGGACAAAAGTTGAACATTGGTAGAAAAACAGATTTTATAAAGAAAAATCCAAAAAAACCTAAAAAATAATTTTGAGAGCGAAGAATGTAAAGAAAGAAAGGAATTTTGGAATAAAATAAATCTAAGAGAAAAATTCAAAATTTTGGGAAAAAGACGAATTTCGAGGAAATACTAAGGTTTCTAAATCTGGAAAGAGATAAAAATCAAAATTTCACGAAAAAGGTAGAAAAATAACTGAAAATTTCCAAAAAGTCATGTTCTAAAAGCCTAGTGTTAAGAAGTACAACAAAATTTCGAAAAAAAAATTCAACATTTCGAGGAAAGGCTCGACATTACCAGAAAAATACCTAAAATTGAAAACAAATCCAGAATTTTTTACAAAAAGTCAAATTTTAATACAAAGAAGTCGAATTTTGCGAATAAAGTCAAAATTTGTAAAAAAAAAGACCAATAATTCAAATAATATAATATAATTCGAAAATAAAAACAACGAATTTTGAGTCAAAAGTTGAACATTGCTAGAAAAACAGATTTTTCAAAGAAAAATCTAAAAAATCTAAAAAATAATTTTGGTAGCGAAGAATATAAAGAAAGAAAGGAATTTTTGAATAAAATAAATCTAAGAGAAAAATTCAAAATTTTGGGAAAAAGACGAATTTCAAAGAAATACTAAGGTTTCTAAATCTGAAAAGAGATAAAAATCAAAATTTCACGAAAAAGGCAGAAAAATTACTAAAAATTTCCAAAAAGTCAGGTTCTAAAAGCCTAGTGTTAGGAAATAAAACAAAATTTCGAAAAAAAAATCAACATTTTGAGAAAAGGCTCGACATTACCAGAAAAATACCTAAAGTTAAAAATAAATCCAGAAATTTTTACAAAAAGTAAAATTTTAATACAAAGAAGTCGAATTTTGCGAATAAAGTCAAAATTTGTAAAAAAAAGACCAATAATTCAAATAATATAATATAATTTGAAAATAAAAACAACGAATTTTGAGACAAAAGTTGAACATTGCTAGAAAAACAGATTTTTCAAAAAAGAATCTAAAAAACCATAATTTTGAAAACGACGAATAAAATACGAGGAATAAAATAAATCTAAGAGAAAGATTGAAAATTTTGGAAAAAAGACAAATTTAAAGGAAATACTAAGGTTTCTAAATCTAGAAAGACATGAAAATCAAAATTTCACGAAAAAAGCGAAAAAATTACTGGTAATTTCCAAAAAGCCGGGATTTAAAAGCCCAATGTTAAGAAATACAACAGAATTTCGAAAAAAAAATCAACATTTCGAGAAAAGGCTCGACATTATAAGAAAAATACCTTAAATTCAAAATAAATCCCGAATTTTTCACAAAAAGTCAAATTTTAATACAAAGAAGTCGAATTTTGCGAATAAAGTCAAAATTTGGAAAAAAAGACCAATAATTAAAAAATAACTCTTAATTTGGGAAAAGACGACTTTTGATGAAAAAATCGTTACTTTCAAAATGGAATTGATATTTTTCAGAGAAAGTCTGATTTTAAGAAAATTTGAGAATAAATTTGAACTTTTCAAAAAAAGCAATTTTTGCCTTTTTACAGAACTTCCGAAAAATATTTTTCAGAATCTCCCAATCAATATTTTTCCTCAAATCTTTGTCTTTTGATCAATATATCGACCAAATTTAAAAAAAAATCACATTATGGTTAATAAGGCGAAAGTTGCAGAAATTAAAATTGTGAAAAGGGCCGAAATTATCCCAAAATAAAACAAATTTTGAGAAAAGGCGAAAATCTAAAAGGGAGGTGACGAATTTGAAGATAAAAATTCAAAATTTTGAGCAAAAAAGACGACAAGTTTTAGGAATACATTTGAAATAAAAAAAACGAATTTTAGAAAAAGAAGTCAAAATTTCGAGAAAAATGTCAAAATTTAAAGTCAAAAATTAAGGAGTCAGTTGAAAATATTCAATTATTAATGCAATATATTTCCAAAACCCAAAATCTCTAAATAAATTATTTTTTAAAGATTTTGACTTTTTTATCAAAAGATCGACCAAATTTGGAAAAAAGCTGAATTTTAAGAAATCTGAGGAAAGTCGTATTTTAAAAACAGTCGAAATTTCAGAAAAATCTAAATTTTGAGAAACGACGAGATTTCGAACAGAAAACGACGAATTTTAAAATAAAAATTGGAAACTTTGAGAAAGTCAGATTTTAAGGAAAAAAATCGAATTACAAGAATATTTTCGAAATTTCAAAAAAAAAGAATTTGTTGGGAAAACTCGAAACCTCCAGGAAAAAACGAATTTTGAAATATAAAAATAAAAATATCTGGCTAAACTCCTTTTCTGGTTCAAAATGTATTTTCAGTTAACTGCGTAAGCCAGAGGGGGGAAAGTGACATCAATCTGGTACAACATTGCTATGAAAGGAAAGTCTTTTTCCATATACATATAAACCTATAATAATAAAAATTCATAAATGCCATTTTATGAATTTTCACTGCCATTTACGCCCATTTTATTTGCCATTTGTGGCGCCAAAACTAAACTTTTTACTGCCACAACCTCCGGGCTTTATTCATAATAAAGTACCGTAAGTTGATAACGAAGGCTTCCACGGCCAGAGTCAGTACAGGATATACTTCTTCCGGGATTGGACCGTGTCAAAGAACTACTAAAAGTGATCGACGTTTCGCCCACCATCGTAGGGGGCCTCTTCAGGAACAAAGAAAGAAAAATAGATGAAAAGAGAAATATGAGGGAATATGCAAAAAAGAAAAATAAAAAATAAAAAGGCCAATTTCAAAACATCAGAGCACGGTAACTCAGTATGTCCTACCGGAAGCGAAACTTCTGAATTGAAAATTGGTACAAAGGGTAAGAAAGTTTAGACAGAAGAGCACGGTAACACAGTATGTCCACCATACCAGAGGCGAAACTCTTCTGAATTGAAACTTGGTACAAAGGATAAGAGAGTTTAGACAGAAGAGCACGGTATCTCAGTATGTCCACCACATCAGAGGCGAAACTCTTCTGAATTGAAAATTGGTACAAAGGATAAGAGAGTTTAGACAGAAGAGCACGGTAACTCAGTATGTCCACCATACCAGAGGCGAAACTCTTCTGAATTGAAACTTGGTACAAAGGATAAGAGAGTTTAGACAGAAGAGCACGGTAACTCAGTATGTCCACCATACCAGAGGCGAAACTCTTCTGAATTGAAACTTGGTACAAAGGATAAGAGAGTTTGGACAGAAGAGCACGGTAACTCAGTATGTCCACCATAGCAGAGGCGAAACTCTTCTACCGTACGTTGTTTAGGTAAATTGTACTCTGAACTTTATAAGAGCAATAAAGTAAGCCAAAATAATTTTTTACACACCAGTTTGCTCTATTATCGAGAAATCATGGCAGTTCTATCAATGTCAGGATCCATTGTGCAAAAAAATATGTCTATATAAAAACAAATAATGTTTCATTTCCCAACTACCACGTAATGAAATTTAAATACTGTAACAAAATGTAATTATAAAGTTTAGTTGGGAATTTTCTAGAAAATTTGATAAGGGGAAGCGGCCGCGATAATAAATCAAACGGCAGATAAGCGGTTCAGAAATTTCAGTAAACGATAAGCCTTATCTGCTGATTTTTTCTAGAACTCGAGACTTGTATAAGGCGGTCACTTTTCCCTCAGAGTATTTAATCAGAAGTCAATGAATAAATTAATTAATTAAGCAGAATTAGTGAATTTCAATTGTAGCGTTCCCGAATCAGTTAGAAATAAAATGGTTACAATTCACCAAGTGTTAATCATTCGAACCAATAACGCGCAATATATTGAATATTCTTAAATGAAGAATAGTTTAATTTGGTCTACTAACTACTCACTGTACGGAGCTCGAACTGTGTGAACCCCTCCCGCTCTTGGCCGATTTTTTAATGAAGATAATAAGTTTATAAAATAGAATATAAAAAAGTTCTCATTAATTTCCAAGCTAGAATTACCTCTTTAAATTTTCTCATGCAAGCTAAAAAACATCCCCCAAGCTTTTAATACATGTAATGTCATATTCGCTATTTTACAGCTACCACAGCCAACTTTGTCACAGCTTTCAGATCTAGTTTCCTAAATATTCATTTTAAAAAGCAAATGACTAGCTTTATCCGTTTATACATCTTTTATATCTATTTTTAGCTCTAGTCGAGCCTCGCTAAGCTTACAAGTTCTCCTTCGGAATCGAAATGAAAACTATCTAGTCGGATTTATATTTCAGGACCTCTGTAAAACAATCTTCTCGCAATGTGATACTGGAAAAATGTCTTTTGCGGCGAGTAAATCTCCCCTGAAGGACGGCATTAAAGCGAGAATGAAATGACACTAAATATCATTTTCCACGTCCTTGCTAGTTTTATAACAAAAAGGTGGACTACACTTGTAAGGCTCAGATGTTTACCCTGCTAATGGTGCACTACGTTGCGTTTAATAATTAACAACCAGGAAACCTGGAAGAAATTGCGTTCTACCTATACTTATCGTGTAACATTTTGCAACCGCAGGGTGCATTATTTATCAAAATGAGATCTACAGCGCTGGTCTGTAACTCGGAATAAATTCAGTAAATCAAAGACAGTTTATTTTCGGAAATATGTTTAGATACTTCGATTAATATTTTAATTTGCCCTCTTTCTGATGATATTTACAAATTTAGTAACTAATTCGAAAAATCAAGAAATCTAATTCAATTCAATGCAATGTTCATAAAGTTTAAAAATCGTTTGACATTTTTTGTCAAACTTATCATCTTATCACAATCGTAGATTAGATTAAATTATATATGGGTCGTTTCGTGTTTCTCTTCATCCACCCCGCACCTCGACCTAAGGAGATCTTTTGTGCATACCCTGATCTATGTAATTCCCAAGTTCAAACTCTTGTAGAAATTTATTATGGATCTGGGATTGAGTTTTTCCACATCTGAGGGGTCTAAGGACACCCATCCAAGTTGGACGTGCCTTTTGCGTGCAAGCGCATCGCACTTGCATAGCACATGTTCTGCAGCCTCCGCAGCTTCTGCGCAAAAGCGACATAGGTCTGCTTCAACCTGACCCATTTTCTTGCGGTGGTACCTCATAGGGCAATGTCCTGTTTAGAGGTCGGTTAGGATCCTTAATTCGGATTTACTGAGTTCTAAGTAGACCTTTATCTTTTCAAGCGTTCCAGATCTTTTCGCCTGTCGTAGTCCTGGATATGATCTCCAGTAGGAAGTTCTTGACTTTGCTTCCCATTTTTTGGCCTCATTGTTGATTTGACTTTTAGAAAAACCAAAGGCTGGTTCAGGTCCAAGAAATGATGATGCAGATCCTTCTCTAGCGAATTGGTTCGCAGCTTTATTTATTTGTATTCCTTTGTGCCCTGGCACCCATTTAAGGCTGATCCTGTTGTGTTTAGCCAGTTGCTTTAACGTTTGTTTTGTTAACAGTCCCAAACTAGTTTGGATTTGACAAGGCAGCTGCTGAGAGTCTTTATTGCCGCTTGGCTGTCAGAGTTGATGTAGATATTTGTTCCTTTCAGGCTTCTTTGAAGAAACTCCTAGGCGCAGAGTCATATTGCATGTATTTCAGTTTGAAAGACAGTTGGGTCTTTTCCCAAGGCTTTAGAAAACCTATAGTTAGAGCCATAAATTTCCACTCCAGTCCCATGTGCTGTCTTTGATTCATCTGTAAACCAGATGGATAATTTGGGTTTTTCTTCAGGTACTGATTGAGCGTCAATGTGGCTCCTCAAAGGAATGATCAAATTCGTACCTGGATTGCATATAATCAACCAATTTTGTTAAAATCGCCGGGCTACATTCCTTAAGGATTCCCATGTGACCAGCGAAGTCTCCTTCTTTAAATTGTTTTAATTGCAGTAATCTTGAGGTTCTTTTGATCGCTTTCCTCTTCACTAAAAGGTGGAGAGGAGTTAGACCTAGCATTGCCTCCATTGATGCTGTTGGGCAGGTGTTCATTGTGCCTGTTATGCCCAGACATGCATACCTTTGAACTATGTTCAGTTGGTTTTGTGCTGTCTTTTTCATTATTTTTGGCCATCATGCTAAAGAAGCGTATGTAATCAGAGGTGTAATTATCATCCTATATAACAATAGATCATTTTCGGTTTCAAACCCCAGGTTTTGCTAAACAATCTGCGGCATGTCCAGAACGCTGTCGTGGCTCGCTTGATTATTCTAGTCAAATGAGAATTCCAGGTAAGCTTTTGGTCTAGGACTATTCCTAGATATTTAGTCTCACTTGAGAAGTTGAGTTGAACTCCATTCATAGTGGGAGCTGTTAGATTTAGCTTCCTTCTCTTCGTGAAAGGAATTATAATTGTTTTATTTGGGTTTACACTTGACCCTTGGTTTGAACAACAGTTGTTAATGGTGTTCAGATCTTTTTGCATTAAATTCAACAAGATTTTATCGTTCTTGCCCCTAATAATGACAGTAATATCATCTGCATAACCTATTGCTCTAACGCCAGAGTAATGTAGTATATTTAGAAGGTCATTAACCATGATGGATTACAGCAGTGGAGATAAAGCAGCTCCTTGGGGACAACCCCTTGCTGCGCTCACTGTGACTGAATCACTGCCTAAGGTTGCTTTGATCCTCCTACCATCTAACATGGAGACAATCCAGTCGATGGTAGGTTTTTAAAACATTTTTTGATAGCTGCTACTTTTATGGATTCATATGAGGTGTTATCAAAAGCACCCTCTATGTCTGCAAATCCACAAAGAGCTATTTCTTCGTTTGAGTGTGCACTTTCTACCTTTATGACAAGATTGTGTAAGACTGTCTCTGTGGATTTGCCTTCTTGATAGACAAATTGATTATCATAAAGCCGATTTTTTGACAGCACTTGTTGGTTGTTGGTTTATAATTTTCTTTATTGTTTTAAGGAAAAATGACGCTAGACTAATGAGTCTGTATGATTTAGGCTGCGCAGACGGTTGTTTGCCTGCCTTTGGTATATAGACCACATTTACGTCTTTCCAGCCTTTGAAAATTGTAGCTAGTGGATTTAAAAGTTCCATTATGGCGTGCTGTAGTAGGGCTAAGAAGATTTTATCTTCTTTCCCTGATTTATAGGGCTCGAAGGAATTCACCGCCCATTTTATCATATTTTTTTGTAATTTTTTTCCCCGCCAGGCTTTTTACTTGATTGCAGGGGCCCCCAGCAAACGCAGCACCATTGTTGGTATTTCCAATTTTTAGAGATCCCGGAAAGTGAGTTTGCATAAGCAACCTTACACTTTTCAGGCAGTTCTTGGAGTAACTTCCATCTTGGTGTTGGAGAAGTCCTATTCCATTTGAGTGATCTTTGGATAGGATTTTCTGGAGTCGCATTGACTCGGGCACATCTTTAGTCCCCTCACAAAAGCTTCTCCATGACTTCCTTTTAGATCTTCTAAGCTCTTTGTTGTATTCTGTTAAGGCTTTTTTGTATTCGCTCCAGTTATGGTCTATTTACACACATCAGTTCCGTGTCAGTTCAGCATCAGC
Source organism: Dastarcus helophoroides (assembly GCA_028583605.1). Classification (NCBI taxonomy): domain Eukaryota; kingdom Metazoa; phylum Arthropoda; class Insecta; order Coleoptera; family Bothrideridae; genus Dastarcus; species Dastarcus helophoroides. Next base: position 19,026,638 of record CM053332.1, read on the forward strand.
GACATCCGTGGTCGATTTGTGTCTCCAATTTACACTCATCCGTGCATAGTACGTGCCGTGCTTTCAGTGAAATATCAGCAAGATGGCTTGTTTTACTGAAGAAGAATTGGCAATTATTGCTATTGCCCTAGATGAGGAAGAGGAAGAAAACCATAGAAAGAAAAAACGTAAATGGGTACACAAGGCATGGATAAAAAGAGAAAGTGAAGGAGAATTTTTTACTTTATATAAGGAATTAGTAGATGATGAAACAAAATTTTTTGAATATTTTAGAATCTCTCAAAATTGTTTTAATATATTACTTAATAAAATAAAAGGAAATTTAATGAGACAAGACACACATTGGAGAAAAGCTATCACACCGAGGAAACGATTAGCAGTTTGTCTAAGGTAAGTGAAAGTATAATTTTTAACCAAAGGGCTTTTATTTATGAAATGTGTACAACCTTAACTTAACATTATATTAACAGTTATAATTTTGAAAAAACTGTTGGAAGGTCTTTTGTTGGTTATGCGTCGATGTTGAGGGAATACTTAGGTCATGTTCTAAGTGGTGCTGTTGCTGTTGGTCTGCAACTGGATCAGGTGACGCTATTGGAGTTGAAATTCTTGAAGATGTATTTGAATAATGTTCTGTCGTTTGTGGTATATCCGAAGAATATATCAAATTTGTAAACTGGCTTAGATGAGATGTTCCTGAAGAATCATTTTGATGTTCATCATGTAACGAATAATGCCTCGATTTATGTGCCGTAATCATTTGCATTTCATATTTTAAATATTTCCGTTTTAGCTAAATTCAAATAGTACGGATTTAAAGTTTTTAAAGTAGCACCTATGCCTGCTAAAAATGCGTCCACCGAATGGGTTATTGTCAATGTTGATGTAGCAGAATGTTCCGTTTTTTTTAAATTAGGTACTCCATTAGCTGGGAAGATGCACTTTGTTGAGAATTCATTCTTTTTTTGAACATTTTTGGTGTTTGTCGTGTAGGCTTTTCTTGGCTTTGATGGGCGAATGGTGGAGTTATATGATCTTCAGTTTGTACTGGAAGAATTGAAATGTCTTCATCATTCATTGTGTTTTGTTCTTCGTTGTCCTGTTCTTCATTATTTTCGTATTTCTCAGACTCATCTTCTTGGAATTCAACATTGCCTTTTGTATCTCTCCCATCAAAAAATGTTCTTAGAAATCCCAACTGCTCTGCGTATTTATAAAGCTTGACTTTTTTTGATGATTGACCGCTTTTCGTTATGGTTTTTTTATAGATTTTCTGTAATTGTCCCTAATATTATTCCATCTGGACTTACATGATGATCCTGAAAATAAATTAGTATTCAACTACAAACATTTTGTTTTAGGTACCTAGCTACTGAAGATTCTTTAAAAACAATATCACTTAGTTATCGTATGGGACATTGCACAGTACATAAAATTGTAATGGAAACATGCAAAATCATAACTGAAAATCTTATGAATGAAATGTTACCTCAACCTTCAGAAGAAATGTGGAAAAGCATTGCTGAAGGCTTTAACACGATATGGAATTTCCCCAATTGTTTGGGTGCACTAGATGGGAAACACGTTACAATTCAAGCTCCTTCAAATAGTGGATCACAATTTTTTAATTATAAAAAAACATTTTCTGTTGTGTTATTGGCAACAGTTGATGCACATTACAATTTCATCGCTGTTGATGTTGGTGCGTATGGTAAAAATAGTGATGGTGGCATTTTTGCAAGTTCTAATCTGGGAAAAGCTTTTAAAAACAACACTTTATCTGTACCACAGGATGTACCATGACCAGGTACAGATGCTGAGGTTCCTTATGTAATTAGAGGTGATGGGGCATTTCCTCTAAAAACCTATTTGATGCACCCATATCCAGGAAAGGAATTGAATTACTCTAAACGTATCTTTAACTATCGTTTAAGCAGAGCGCGGAGAACTGTTGAAAACTCTTTTGGTATTTTGATCCAAAAATTTAGAGTATTTACGAGACGAATCCAAGCCAAACCAGAAAATGTAGATTACATAATATTAACAGCATGTATTCTACATAATTTTATAAAAAAATATGACAGAAATACATATACATATCAACATTCAAATGCAAATTTAAGTGATATTCCACAAGAAACACCACTTCAAAATCTACCTACGCAGGGAGGAAATGCAACTAATGACGCATTTGGAGTAAGAACGTTATTTACAGAATACTTCATATCAGAAATTGGTAATGTGCCATGGCAAGACGAAAAAATTTAAGAAAGTTATTTTTTACTTAAGACACTTATAACATTATACATATAGAAATTTATTAAAGTTACTACACAGGTTAATCTTATATACTTTTGTAATTTAACAATAAAAATAGTTACCTTCAAGTTTTAATTCCTTTCCTATGCCATTCCAAATATTATTTTTAAAACCGGTGTCCATATATTTTTTATGAGACAAATCATACAGTTCTGGATAATTTCGTACTAATTCGATAAGTTTTTCATCCATTCTTACAACAATTAACCCCACTTTCAATAATAAACGAAACAAAACACGTCCGTGAAAAGTGACAAACTATCGTTGCCGACGTATTTGATAAACACTGAACGGACACTGCAGCAGCACTGGAAGTAAAAGACATCACTGAGTCGGACTTGTCTAAACAAGTCGGTTTGAAACAAACGTAACGATATTTTATTTTTCACTGACACTGATACTGAACTGACACGGAACTGATGTGTGTAAATAGACCATTATTGGTGCGTTTAGCCTCATTGAACAGTTTTCTCGTTTCAGCTCTCGTTTCAGCTCTCGTTTCAGCTCTCGTTTCAGCTGAGCTTCCTGTTTCACCAGGGTGTTGATTTATTTGTAACCCTTTGTTTTACTGGACAGCTGTGCTCATAACTCTTTATTATGAGATTATTATGAGAGCTCTCATTTCGTTAGCATAAAATTCTAAATCATCAATCGTTTCAATTGAGCAGTTGAGATCATTAATTTCCGATTTAAGTTTGGTTCTATATAGATCTCAATCGGTTAATTTGGGGTTTCTGTGTTCACTGAAGGCATTTATTACAGCCTTTATATTGAACCGGATATGTCTACGGTCCGATATTAAGGTTTCATCTGAAACATGCCAGTTTTTTATATGGTTTCTCATTGTCGTGCTCGCGAGGGTTAGGTCTAGTACCTCTTGTCGGACGATGTTAGCAAAGGTGGAAGAATTACCAGTGTTAATAATGTCTATGTCACTAATGAACAAATATTCAACACGGTACTCAACTCTTTTGTTATCACAATCGTATAAAGAAAAGTTAATAAAAACAGATAAGAAGAGTAGTACCGTATTGATCGAAGAGGCTATTAGTTTGACGTTTAGTGAGAAGCGCCATCTATTAAAAAATCGAACAAAATGCCGCTCTTAACTGAAACCCACAAGATTGAAATTTTAATAATGATTGGCTACCAAGATAGAAAAAGAACACAAAATGAAGTTATTCGTTTATTCAGAGAGAAGTATACTGATTTACCACCCATATCGCAAAGTACCTAAGCAAGATTATAAAACAGTTTCGGGAAAATAGGCATTTAAGAAAAACAATTAATTTCCATCAGAATGCTCTCAATGAAGATGTCAAAATTAGTGTACATCTCTCTGTCCAAAAAAATCCTCATTACCCGACTAGTCAGATAGGTGGGGAACTCCAAATTAGCCAGTCCTCAGTTACAAGAATTCTGATAATGCTTATCCTTATATCCTTATAAAATGACAATCCTCCATGAACTATTAGAAGATAAAATACCCCAGCTTTGTAAATAAATGATGTCTGGACAGAAATGTTCTAAGCATAGAAAATATCCTGTTTTCAGATGAATCAATGTTTATATTAAATAATGAGTTAAATTGTCAAAATTGTCGTTACTGGGCAAACAACAACCCAAACTGGGTGAGGGAAGGCCACACTTTACATCCAGAGGTCACGTTAGTGATCAAGTTATAGGGCCAATTTTTTTCCAAAGAAATCTCAACGGAGCAAGGTATTTAGAATTCTCGCAGGCAGAGCTAGTTCCTGATTTAGCTATTTTGTTTCCTGATCCATTCGAAGCTGATATCCCGAATAGAAAAATGTGGTTTCAACAAGACGGTGCCCCTCCTAATTTTGCAACACCTGTCCGTGAGTATCTGGATGATGTATTTCCAAGCAGATGAATTGGTAGAAGAGGACCTTTTGAATGGCCATCCAGGTCTTCGGACTTAGCACCTATGGACTCTTTCTTATGAGGGTATTTAAAGAGCAAAGTTTTTAAAACCAAACCTGCAAATATTGAGGAGGTAAAAGGACGAATAAGACAGGAGTGTGGACTAATTTCCCCCGAAGCAATTAGAAATGTTCAAAACGAGTTGCAGTTCCGTTTAGAGTTTTTTCAATTTATTTAACATTTCTTCGGCCCAGTTTGGAAATATTTAAATTTTTATGGTTTGTTGACAAACAAAGAAATGTTAAATAAATTGAAAAAACATAATATTGTCAACAAACCTTAAAAATTTAAATATTTCCAAACTGAGCCGAAGAAATGTTAAATAAATTGAAAAAAACATAATATTTCCGGTCAATAAGGGTCTACCATGAAGAATAATCCGTTTAGGGTATTGTCAGTTAATAGATGAACAACATTTTAAACATTTATTGAAGAAACATTATTGAGTTGAATCAGATTCCATGATTTTTCAAATTAGTTAATATATGTTAAGTATCTTTTAAATAAAAAGCAAATAAAATTGAAATTTAATATGCATGTGTAGCTTTAAATATTCTTTAGGAATAATCAACAAAAAAATAGGGTTGCCATTTAAAAAAATTGTTGATCACGTCATATCTCAAATTTGGAACATTCTCTATAAAATTTTTTCAACTTAAATATTTTGCACAAATACCCCTGAAAGCATCTTGATTAAGCTGGTCTCCTCTTTCCAGATTTTCTACGAAAATGGTTTTTTTTGGGTCACTTAAAGATTATACTTTTAATTTTCACTTTATTAGAAAATTTCGAGGGTAAACTTTTTTATAGAATACAATTTCGAAATTTCTATTTTATTTTCTCAAAATTGCGGAATTTACTAGTAGGAAATTTTCCCCTTAGAAATTTTCTGGATGCGCCTTTGTCTTTTAAGCAACTTTATTGGCCACATTTTTGTAAGATCTAGGATACATATACGTTATAAATAAATCAGAACATTTGCGAAAAATATCATACAAAGAATTTACGATACGATTTACCCCTAAGCCTTGGGCAATATAGTAGCAAATTATTATTCTGAAAATTCCGTGTACCTCACACCTGAAACGTGAATGTTATAAATCCGCAATCCAAAATTGTATCCGGCTTAGAGTAGATAGCGGAGACACTGGTTTTCCTTTCCGGCTATTGAATTTATATTGCTTCACAATGAGCTGTTATTTTTCTCGCCCGAGTTATTTACCTTGAATCGAAATATTATCCTTTAAGGTGAAGTAAATGGGATTGTTTTTCGCCAGTATTTTTATGTAATCAGCCAAACATTATCGCTACAAATATTCCATTCTAAATCTCCTTATTAGAAATATATCGAATCAGGTCGATCTATTTTACTTGTATTTTCTTTTAGGTGATTTCTTTCGTAACAAAGGAGTACTTTGTAAGACGAAACATCAACTAGTTTCTCTTAATGAACCAACATTTTCTAATCCTGTACGGTATCGCTTTATCAGCATGATAATATTCAGTAAGGATATTTGTAAAAATTGAAACACAAATCTTGTCTCCTGAAACCAAGAAAGATTAAAAAACACAACAAAAGTTACTTTTTCGCATTTCGATAGCCAGGCTATCATCTTCAGAGAGATACCTAGTAGATATCTACTAGGTATCTCTCTGAAGATGATAGCTTGGCTATCGAAACCCGTTAAAGCGACCCCCGTTGTGTTTTTTAATATTTCTTGGTTTCAGGGAACAAGATTTATATTTGAATTTTTGAAGATAACCAAGGACCAGACTGTTCCACAAAAAAAAAATTGTTTTTTGAACTCAGATTTTTTTTCAAAACGTTTATAAGTACTCAGCTCAAGTGCCTATTTTAGAAAATGTAAAAAATAATACGAGATAAATAAATATTCCAAATTTTTGGAAAAGTCAAAATTTTAGAGTCAAAATATTAAAAAAAGTTAAAATGTTGAATAAATCTGAAAATTTTGAAAAAATTAAAAATCTTTAAAAGTGCAGAAAGCCATTCCACTAAAATTAAAGAGAAATGTTCAAAGAGAGGAAAAAAAGGTACATTTGTAGTTACGAGTAACACGTGTAATAACATTAAAATGTGTGATCGGTTAAATTTTTTGAAATATTATGACAATTCTAAAGATTGGCTTTTTCTAGAAATTTCGACTTTTGTGAATTTTGCCCAATAAACAACTCAACTTTTTCCTAATGTTTCAATTTTTACAACCTTGGCTCTTTAAAAAAATGGTTTTTTCTCAAAAATTCCAGAATTTTTAAAATTTAGACTGATGATGATTTGAAAATTTTGTTTTTTTTGGAACTTAAAAGAGTTTCTACTTTTGAAAATCATAACTTTTTAAGAATTTTAATGTTTCTAATAATTTCGACTCTTTCACAATGTGGTTTTTTTTAAAGTTTGAATCTTCTCGTGGAATTTTTTTAACATTTCTGCTTTACTGATAAAATTTTGCTTTATTAAAACTATTGACTTTGAGGCAAAAATCGTTTTTTTTTAATTTTGACCTTCTTTGAAATGTCACTGTTTATTTAAGTTTGAATTTTTTTTAATTAAAACTTTTTCTCAAAGTTTTGACCTTAAAAGCCCCACTTTCTTTAAAATGATATTTTTTTTGACAATTATGCCTTTTTTTTAATTTAGATCTTTGAATTTTTGCTTTTTGAATTCATTTTAAAATATTTTTGCTTTTTCAAAATTTTGACTTTTTGAAAACGTTGTCCTGGTTTCAAAATGTTGACTATTAGGAAATGTTGTCTTTTTAAAATTTTGGATGCTTTTAGATATTTCAATTATTCTGAAATTCGAATTTATTTAAAAATATCTATCGACCTTCTTTCTAAATGTCCACATTTTGAAAATATCAACCCTTTTGTTTTGGCTTTTTCTAGAAATTTTAAAAATTTCAACTTTTGCCCCAAATGTAAACTGTATTGAAATTTAGACTTTCGTAAAATTATTATATTTTAAATATTATTATACCTAATATTGAATATTGTTCAATTACTTTAAAAATTTCGATTTCTTTGTAGATACCTTCGTTTAAAAAAATTCTATTACTATTTTAATTTCTACTTCTTAAACATTTAAATTTTTTAAGAAAAATCAACTTTTTTGAAGAAATCGACTTTCTCCCTTTCCTTGCATTGGCTTTACTCAATATTTTTCGACAATTTTGATTTTGTAGAGTTAGATTTTCAAAAATGTATGCTTTTTTGAAAATTTTGACTTTTTGAAAATTTTCCAATTTCTTTAAAAATTTCGATTTCTTCATTTAAAAAATTCTATTATTATTTTAATTTCTACTTCTTAAACATTTAATTTTTTACGAAAAATCGACTTTTTTGAAGAAATCGACTTTCTCCCAAATTTCCTTGCATCGGCTTTACTCAATATTTTTGGAAATTTTTAATTTTGTAGAGTTCGATTTTCGAAAATGTATGTTTTTTTGAAAATTTTGTCTTATTGCAAATTTTCCAATTTTTCCAAATATTGACTTTTCACACTGTCGCTTTATTGAAAATCGACCTTTTTGTTCTGTTGTGATCTTTTTCAAGAATTTTAATGTTGTAAAGTTCAATTTTCAAAAATTAATGCTATATTTTGCCATTTTGCAAATTTTTGACTTTTTTCCACATTTTTACTTTTCACAACGTCCCTTTTTTTGAAAATCGACCTTTTTGTCGTGTTGTGACCTTTTTCGATTTTGATTTTGTTCAGTTCGATTTTCGAAAATTTATGCTTCTTTAAAAATGTTGACCTTATGCAAATTTTCGAGTTTTTTTCCAAATTTTCGCTTTATACAATGTCGCATTTATTTGAAAATCGATCTGTTTGTCGTGTTGTGATCTTTTTCAAGAATTTTGATTTTGTAGAGTTCGATTTTCAAAAATTTATGCTTCTTTGAAAATGTTGACTTTATGCAAATTTTCGAATTTTTACCAAATTTCCACTTTTCATGTCGCTTTTTTGCAAATCGACATTTTTGTCAAATATTCGCGTTTTCCTTTAAATTTGGAGATTTGGAAAATCTTGACTTTTCCTCGAAAAATTCTTTTTTTGGACTTTGGTCTTTTCTCGACATTTTGACTTTCCTGTTAAAAATTCCTATTTTTTAAAGCATCCGAATTTGTCAGGAAATTTTAATTTTTCTAGGCAGTTTCAAAATTTTGACTTGTTTCTCAAAATTTTATTTGAAAATTTCTACCCTATTGAAATATTTGATTTCTTTAAAATTACGACCTTTTCTAATGTCAATGAATTGCACTCATTTTCTCATTCTGAGATATATGCTACTTTGTCAAATTTTCACTTTTTTTTAATATTATATACATTTTTAAAAAATTTGACCCATTCGGCTTTCAAAATTTTGACCTGAAATTTATTGACTTCTAAATTTTAACTATTTCTGAAATATTTTCACTTTTTTGTAACTTTCCATTTTTAAGGAAAACTCAACTTTTTTGAAATTTTTTTTGAGAATTTGGACGTTTGAAAATTGTAACTTTTGAAAAATGTCGACGTTTTTTAAAATTTAATTGTTTTTTCTTCATTGGTTTATTTCTTGATCTTTTCGTAAAACCTTATTTGAAAAAATTTTGTTTCGTTTTAATTTTTAAATAGCAAATTTTTGTTTTTTTTTTATTTTCACTGTTCAAAATTTCGATTATTAGATCTTTTTTTAAAGTTTCCACTTTTTTAATTTCGAACTTCTTTAAAGTTGTAGCTTTTTTTTACTATTTTGTGAATTTCAGTTTTATTTCAAAAGGTTCTATTTTTTGTAATTTTTTTTAATTTTGGGTTTTTTTGAAGTTTTGTTTTGTGAAAAATTTCAACTTTTTTTTCAATTTTTCACTTTTTTTTTCTCTTGTTTTTTTGATTGTTTTTTAAAGATTTCATACGAAGTTTTCTTAATATTTCGACTTTTTTGAGTTTCGAAATTCTTCTTGTAATATTTTCCTGA